>VMDO01000886.1:87183-214683 GCA_007922755.1 Pedetes capensis
CCTGGATGGGAGACCGCCTGGGAACACCAGAAGCTGTAGGCTTGGGAGAAGGACCTGGCAACCCCCTCCCAAAAATCAGTCTGCCATTGAAAACCCTATGAACAGCAGAGAAGCACTGACAATAGTGTTTCCCCTGTTGTACAGAGGGTCGCTATGAGTCGGATACCGACTTGACGGCACCTAACAACAACAACAACAATCTGCAAGGAGAGGAGCCCAGGGAGGGTCTGGCGGCCTGCCATTCCACCCCTCACCCCCAGGCCCAGGACAGGAAGGCTAGGCTGCAGAGCCTTCATCTTGTGAACCAAGTCTCGTTGCCACTGTTGGCAAAGCACAGTTCTTCAGCAGGCATCAGCCGTGGAGGAAAGGAGGAGCTGAGCTCAACCCACCCATTGTTAACACTCAGCCACCTTTGCCAGGAGGACCTGACTGCCTCACAACACCATAAATATCTGTGGTCCTACACTGCCCACAGCACTCTGTATGTCCATTCTCTCTCTCCTTTTTATTAACAGAGCTTTCTTGAAGTGCACTATAATTAACATGCAATGAAGTGAACAAACCTTAAAGGTACAGCTTGACAGGTTTCTACAAATGTGTACATACACCCCATGATATCCCTTCCATATGGCTTGAATGCATCCCCCCAGGGTTCATGTGCTGGAATTCAGTCCCCGCTGTGCGGTATTAAAAGGGTGAAAACCTAATGTGACGCTGTTTAGAAGTAGGGCCTTTGGGGGGTAATTAAGATTAGGTAAGGTCATCAGAGTGCAGCCCCCACCTTCATATCCTGATGGCTTTATAAGAAGCCATACGGGCTCCTTGTCTCTTATTGCGCAATTCCCTGTGCAGCCTTGGGATTTGCCAGCCAGAAGCCATCACTAAATGTGGCGCCTCAACCTTGCAGCTTCAGAACTGTGAGCCAAAATAAACCTCTTTTCTTTATAACTCACCCAGTCTGTGGTATTGTGTTCTTAGCAACAGAAAATGGGCTCATACACCCTCAACCCTCAATGCACATCACAATAGTGAAAGAGCCTTACAACAGTATCATTACAGTATAATTTTATTGACCTGCTCTCTGTGCCTGTGTCACCATGCATTTTACTTCCACCTTTTGATTATTTTCAATTAAACATTCAGAAAACATTTTTCAAGTTAAAAAATGGTCTCTTACATTTGTCCACATATTTACAATTTATGGTCCTCTCTCTTTCTGATAGTCTGGGCTTTCATATGGGATTCTTTCTTTTTGACTTGAAGAATTTCTTTTAGTGTTTTGTTTTGTTTTTTGAGACTAGATCTCTCTATGTTGCCCATGGTGGCCTCAAACTCCTGGGCTCAAGCCATCCTCCTGCCTTAGTCTCCCTAGTGTTAGAACTACAGGTGTTCTCCATTGCGCCCAACTTAGTGTATTTCCAGCTTAGAGTGTTTTCTGTAGAGTAGATCTTCTGGCAATGAATTATCTAAACTCTAATTTGCTTGCAAATGCCTTAATTTGGCTTTATTTCTGAAGGATTTTTTTCTTCAGTGTTGAGATCAAAGGTAGAAACTTGTACTTGCTAGACAAACACTCCACCACTGAGTTACACACCCAGTCCAAGATACATTTTATTGGATATAGACTTTTAAGTTAATAGGCATCTTTCTTTTCTCTCTCTTCATATATATATATATATATATATATATATATATATATTTGTTGTTGTTGTTGTTACAATAGTGGGGCTTGAACCCAGGGCCTCGTGCTTGCTTGCTTTGTAAGTACTGGACCACTGAGCTACATGCTCAGGCCATTTTTTTTTTTTTTACTTCTTTGAGACAAGGTCTCACTAAATTACACAGACTGCCTCTGGTCTCCAACTTGCGATCCTCCTGCCTCTCCCTCCTAAATCACTGGGATTACAGGCATGCACCACCAGGCCTGGCTCCTTTCTGATTTTTAAAGTGATCCTTCAATTATCTTCAAGCATCTAAGGAGAGGTCAGCTACAATTTTTATTTTCCCCCTGAATATAATATCACTCTATTTTCTGGGTGATTCTAAGACTTTATCTTTGTCTTCTTGCTTGATTATGATATACCCAGGTATAGCCTTGCCTGCAGTCATACCACTATGGCATCAGATCTCGGAAGCTAAGCAGGGTCAGGCCTGGTTAGTACTTGGATGGGAGACCACCTGGGAACACCAGATGTTGTAGGCTTGGGAGAAGGACCCGGCACACCCACTCCCAAAAAACAATCAGCCATTGAAAACCCTATGAGTAGCAGAGAAGCGCTACAATAGTGTTTTGTCTGTTGTACATAAGGTCGCTATGAGTCAGATTTCAACTTGACAGCACCTGACAACAACAACAAGGTATAGTCTTCCTTATATTTGTATTTCTTGAGGCCACTTAGAGTTATGGGTTGATGCCATCCATCAATTTTGGAAAATGTTCAATCATTCTCTCTAAATTTACTCCTCCCCCCCCTTCTCCTTCTGGGACTCCAATCATACATATATCATGCTACTTAATATTATTTCATAAGTTTGGAGAGTCTATTATAAGAGCTGGCAACTTTTTTCCAAAGGGCAACAGTGTAAATAGCTTAGGCTTTGTGGGCCATGTGGTCCCTGTCATAACTACTCAGCTGTACTACTGTAGCACTAAAGCAGCCAGAGATAATGTTTGGAATGTCTGGGTTCCAATAAAACTTTATAATAGCAGGCAGCAGACAATGCTATTGTTTTTGGTGGTGTTTTTTGGTTGTTTTTTGTTGTTGTTGTTGTTGTTTGTTTTGTTTTGTTTTTCAGTACTCATGGGGGTTGAACCCAGGGCCTTGCACATGCTAGGCAAGTGCTCTACCACTAAGCTGCCCTTCAGTTCTGTTTCATTATTTTTTATTTTGAGATGGTAAATTGCATAGGCTGCCTCTGGCCTCAAATATGCAATCCTTCTATCTCAGCTTGCCAAATTGCTGGGGTTGCAGGCATGTTTCTGGGGTTACAGTCATAGTACCCAGCTTGGTGGTGGTATCTTCCTGTGCTTCAGTTTAGACAATTTATACTGACATGCCTTTGTGTTCACTGATCCTTCTTGCATCATATCCCATCTGTTTTTAAGCCCATTAAATGAACACTTTATTTCAGATACTGTTTTTCAGTTCTAGAGTTTACATTTGCTTATTTTAATAGGGATTTTTAGTTTATTTACTTATTTTATTACTTTATTTTCTAG
Source organism: Pedetes capensis (assembly GCA_007922755.1). Lineage (NCBI taxonomy): Eukaryota > Metazoa > Chordata > Mammalia > Rodentia > Pedetidae > Pedetes > Pedetes capensis. The sequence continues at coordinate 90,404 of VMDO01000886.1, forward strand.
AGCAGCTTTAGGTTTATATCAAAATTGAGCAAAAAGCAATAGAGTTCCCATATGCCCCCACCCCCCAACCCCACATCCTCCCCCACTAACAACATCCTCTGGCAGATGGTACTTTTGTTACAATTGATTAACCTATAGTCACATTGTTTTTAACTAAAGTCCATAGTTTACATCAGGGTTAACTCTTGTATTGTTGTTGTTGTTGGGTGCCATCGAGTAATGTCCAACTCATAGCAATCCTTATAGAGTTTTCAATGGCTGATTGTTTCAAGATTGCCTCTGGAGTGGATTCCCACATCCTTCTCCTGTTTTTGCAGTGCTGGGAATTGAACTTGGGGCCTCAGAGACTACAGAGCAGCGCTACCAACTGAGCTAAATCCCAGCCCACTCACTCTTATATAGCCGTAAATTTCAACAAATGTATAGTGATATGCAATGGAGAATAGTTTTGCTGCCCTAAAAATCCTTTGTGTTCCTCCCTTCTAACTCCTGAAAACCACCTGTCTTTATATGGTCTCCATAGTTCCATCTTTTCCAGAATGTCATATAGTTGAAACCATACAGTATGAAATTGTCTTCTTTCATTTAGTTATACATATTTAAGTTCTCTATATGTTGGGCTAGAGGTGTGTCTCAGTGGTAGAGTGCTGGCTAATATGCATGAGGTCCTGTGTTTGTTCCCTAGCACCCCAAAAAAGAAGGGGGGGGACAAGGAGATAAGAAAAGAGAAAAAAGAGAGTTTCCAACATGCCTTTTCATGACTGCGCAGCCTATTTTTTTATTGTTAAATAATATTTCTTCGGAGAAGGACCCTGCATCCCACTCCCAAAACACCTCTGCCATTGAAAATCCTATGAATAGCAGAGAATCACAAACGATACTGTTTTGCCTATTGTGCACAGGGTCACTATGAGTCGGACACTGATTTGATGCCACCTAACAACAACAACAGCAGCAACAACAAATAATATTCCATTATCTACTGCCAAACTGTCTTGCAAAGTGGCTGTACCACTTTGCATCAGTGAATGAGAATTCCTGTTGCTCCACATTCTCACTTGCACTTGACATTGTCAGTGTTTTGGATTTTGGCCTTTCTAATAATTATGTACTGGTATCTCACTGTTGTTTTAACTTGCAATTCACTAATGACATATGACATTGAGAATTGTGTATATGTGTGAGGTGCTGAGTATCAAACCAGTGCCTCTCATATGATAGGCAACCACTCTATCACTGAGCTATATTCCCAGTCCTGTTTCAACTTTTCATATGCTTGAAAATTTCATAGTAAAATGCTGAAAAAGTTATCCCAACATGCTAGAGAGATAGATCAAAGTCAATAGGATGAAATTTAATGCCAATGAAGGGCAAGTGGACTCTTCAGGCATAGATACTCCTTGGCTTATACAGAGAATGAGAAAGTCATTTCCCAACAATTGTTCACATATATAAGGAATGGGTTGCACCCAAGATTAGGAACTGCTGCTATAAGAGATGCTGAATTGATGGAGGTTTCTATAACCTCTGGTCATAGGATTAGATGTGGCAGCCACACTGCCAACATCCTCTTAAGACGAGCAGTCACACTTTAAGACATTTGCAAATGAATATGTATCTGTCAGAATAGGCTGGTTTTGCTGCAGTAACAAAAAAATTCCCAAATATCAACAGCTGATCTGTCATGTTGTATGTCCATTGTGGTTGCCTAACACTCTAATCCATGTCATATTTGCTCTTGGATCAAGAGTGACAAAGTAGTTTTTTTTTTTTTTTTTTTAATCTAGAAAATCCTATCTAGAAGCAGTGGGAAAAGAGACATGGCAAAGCACAGGCTGGCTTTTGCAGGGTCCTGAATAGGGCACATGATGCTTCTGCCCACATATTAGTGATCAAATGAATCAAGGGGCCAGACATGGGTTAAGCTGGACATGGATGCCCCATCATTTGGCAGGAGGAGGTGCAGGAGACTGTGACCAGCAGTGACTAGATCTACCCCCAAAGAACCCACTAAAATGGTAGGAGGTGTGGAAAAGGTGAGGAGACTGGGGGACAACAGGATGATTTTCTTCAAACACCTTGGAGGACACAGGATAAGACCTGCTCTGCATGGCTCTGGAAGGAGCCTGAGGACATTTCCATTGGCTGAGAGTCTTCTGGTCACCAGAGGAAATAGGGTCTGAGAAGAAGGAGTGCCCGGCACTGGAAACAACAAGAACACATGGCTCCAACGCTGTGCAGTCTCTTGAAGACATTGCTGTGTTCCAGTCTCCTTCTCTACTTGGAAACATGGGTGTCTAACAGCCCCCTGGTAATGAGCTCCTGTCCCTCAAAAGTGAGTGCATGTCCCCAGGATGCTCCCATGACAGTGCTGTCAATGGATCCTCAGACCAGAAAGACCAAGCTGAGGCAGATCAAGATGCTGGCTCCCCCGAAGGCCCACCTGGGCCAGGCACCAGGCAAGATGCTGTACTTCTCACCAACACATGCCCCTCTCACAGCTGCCAGCAGGGCCGCAGCATAAATGGGGTTCCCAGGGAGCAGGGTTTCTGGGAAGAGAAACAAAGTAGAAAACTCCAGCCTCAGAAAGCTGTCCAAAGCTCTGAGACCTTGAATCCTGACCAGGACTCTTACTGACCATCCCTGTGACCTTGGGCAATGGGCCTCATTGCAGGCCAGGGTGCTCTGGCTCTGGCTGGTCTGTGTCTCCAAGTCTCTCCAAGCAAGGGCTGTGAGTGTCGGTCCTTGTTGTGACAAGGCATGCTGGTGATGACACCCCACAACAGTGTCCTTATGTCTGGTAGAGAGACTGTCTGCTCAGTCATTCTGTTTTGCATCCCAAAGTTCTCAGAGAGTGATAACCCTTCTCGTGAGGTCATCCTCTCCAGGTTGCAAAAATCAAAGTGACAGAGTCTTTGCAGGCTCCTAGTCTGTGTCTTAGCCAGGGTGGGGCCAGGCTCAGGCTCACCGCAGCTGGCTGCGAGTCTGAAAGGGAATGATTAAGAGAGAGGGCCCAGCTCACGGCCAGAGACTTGCCTGTCCCCTGGGACTCCCTGCTTGCCCATCAGAGCCTGTCAGATCATTGGCTGCAAGGCCGGCTCTCCTCTCCCCTCCCATTCCAACTGCATTTTGCGGTTTATGAAGGAAGTGCACCTGGCCTCATAACTTAGAGAGGAGGGAACCAGCTTGCCCAAGGCCACACCACTGGAAAAGGAGCAGGCAGAGACACGGACCCCCACCTTTTGTCCCCCAGAGCCCAGTGCACCTCACACAGCTCTTGCATTGCCTGTAGGTGGGTGAGAAGCCCACCTGTCTCTTCCCCATGCCCAACAAGGGTCAATACTAAAGGAATTTGACAGGTTCTGCACACTGTCACTTTAGTTAGGGGCAGACAAGATGGAAGCTGCCAAGGCATTCCAAACGATCCCCTCCCTTCCACCCCAAAGGTCCCTTTCTGCCTCCTCTCAGCCCTAGGCAGAGCCTGGTCAGCCAACGGCCTCTAAACAGCCAGTATGGGGAGGAGAGGATGTCAGGCCTGGTGCAGGGCTGGCCAGCCAGAGGACAGGGACCACATTGCTGCTCACGTCCACACATTTCTGAGCATTCACATCCCTTGACTTGCTTCCAGGGGCCAAGGTCCCCACCCCTCCCACACTGGGGACAGCCGCCTTCTGCTCTCAGTCAGAAGTGACCCATGAACTCTGGCTGGCCTATCCTGGCCCCAGACCTCAGCAGAGAGGCACGCAGAAGGCCGTCCCAGGCCCTGCTCTGCCCCAGGCATGCACCATCAGGGGCCATGCACGCTCGAATGCTGACCCCGGTGGGCTTCCTGCCACCCCCGCTGCCTGCAGGCCCTGAGCCACAGGACTGGGCTCCACTCCCTGCCTCAGCCTTCCTCAGCGCCAGAGCAAGGTATGGGCCTTGGTTGGGCACCCACCGTCCCTGCAGACCTGGCGAGGTGGTACCATGTGATTCATCTTTGTTTTTCCTTCAGCCCCCTCACTTATGCCTTCTCCTAATGTCAGATCACTACTTTAACCCCAGCTCTTCGCTATCATAAATCACTCTGCAAGGAACATCTTTGTGAAGGTTCCCCTGATCTAGGTGGAGGCTTCTTGGAGGAAACACGCAGCAGTGGATTTGTGGGTTGCAGATTGAGTCTGACCACAGCTGTCAGACTGCTCCCAAGTGGTGGCACCAGCTGACACTCTCACCAGCAGCCAAAGAGAATTTTGTACCTCTGCACACCCTCAGCAACCCTTGCTTTCTCTAGCTTTGGCTGTTTTAATGGGTGTAAAGTGGCATTTGGTAGGTGTTTTAATTAGCCTCTCTGATTGCACGCAGGCCAGAACATCACTTCATAAATTTGGCAGTTAGGGAGTGTTATGGGCTGAATTGTTGTTTGTTGTTGTTAGGTGCCGTGGAGTCGGTATCCGACTCATAGCGACCCTCATAGGGTTTTCAATGGCCGACTGTTTCGGGATTGCGTTGGGAGTGGATTGCCAGGCCCTTCTCCCATTTTTGTGGTGCTGGGAATTGAACTCAGGACCTCAGAGACTGCAGCGCAGCGCACTACCAACTGAGCTAAATCCTGTTGTTATGTTGTTTTTAGGTGCTGTCGAGTCGGTATCCGACTCATAGCGACCCTCTGTACAACAGGCGAAACACTATTGTCAGTGCTTCTCTGCTGCTCATAGGGTTTTCAATGGCAGATTGATTTTTGGGAGGGGGTTGCCAGGTCCTTCTCCCAAGCCTACAGCTTCTGGTGTTCCCAGGCAGTCTCCCATCCAGGTACTAACCAGGCCCGACCCTGCTTAGCTTCCGAGATCTGACGGGATCGGATGCCACAGGGCTACAGCTGCAGGCATGGGCTGAATTATGTTCCCCTAAAATTCACATGGGCTGGGATTTAGTTCAGTTGGTAGAGCACTGCTTTGCAGTCTCTGAGGTCCCGGGTTCAATTCCCAGCACCGCAAAAATGGGAGAAGGACATGGCAATCTACTCCTTACACAATCCTGAAACCAGCCATTGAAAACTCTTAAGGGTTGCTATGAGTCGGATATGACTCAACGGCTCCTAACAACAACAACAACTACAAAATTCACATGTTGAAGTCCTAACCCACCTAGTGGCTCAGAATATGATATTTGGAGATGGGCTTTTAAACCAGTGGTTGAGTTAAAATGAGGTCATAGGGTGGGCCTGAAAGCAGCATGGCAGAGACCTAATGAAAAGAGGTTAGGATGCAAACCCCCCAGAGGGAAGCCCCGTGAAATGACAGGGAAATGGGACCCATCTCCAAGGCAAGAAGAGAGGCTTCCAGAGACACCAGCCCTGCCCACACCCAACCTCAGACTTTTAGCCTCTGGACATCTGACAAATGTCTGTTTAAGCCACTTACCCTGTGGTATTTTGTGATGGCGACCCCAGCAAACTAAGAGATATTCAAAGTATGTAATAACTAGGACAGTGCAGATGCCAGCACACCAGAGCCTGGTGTTCACCGTTAACTGTTTGAGTACAAGGATTCCCAGAAGGCCTGGTGGTAGGTGGTTCCAGTGGCTTGGAGCCGTAGCCACCTGCCAACTTTCCCGGCTGGTTCTCAGGGAAGAAGGGTCTGAGGTGACCAGTGAGGTGCTACTGTTGTAGTTTCTGGTGCAAGCCTCAGGCAGGAGGGCAAGGAGGATGCAGGAAGGTGGGGTCCCACACTGCCCCAGGGAAGAGTCCCAGCTAGGAGCACCCTAGGTGTGATCACTCTGCGTGTGGGAGAGAGCAGGGGGAAAATTGGGGGTCTGACTCCTCCACTCCCACCAGATAGGCCCCCTGAGCCCTGGAGGCCACTTAGGATGAAGACCCCTGGCCTCGGGAGGGGTTTCACCAGAGTCCAGAGTGAAAGGGTGATTAGCAGGTGGGCACTTAGTCTCTTTCCTGTCGCTATAACTAAATACCATGAGATGGGTGGTTTATAAGGAAAAGAGACTTATTTGGGTCATGGTGCTGAAAACTGAGATGTTCAAGATTGGGCAGCTGCATGTGGTGAGGACCTCTTGCTCTTGGGGTCTCTCTGCAGAGTCCCAAGATACTGCAAGGCATCATGTGACAAGACAAAACGTCCTAACTCAGTTCTCCCCTCTTCTTATAAAGCGGAAGTCCCACAAGGTCAGGGCCCCACCCATGTGGCCTCATTTAACTTTAGTTACCTCCCAAAGGTCCCACTTTCAAATGGACCATAGTCAGATTAAGTTTATACCCTCTTAATACCTCACAATGGGGATTAAATTTCAACACAAGTTTTGGTGGGGACATTGAAGCCATAACAAATGAAGTGCTGACCACAGAAAGAAAACAATGTGCCAACCGTCAGGGAAAAACTTGGACATGGCAACAGCAAAGACAGCTGTGATGGCCTGTTCCTGTTTGTCCTGGGTTGGATGGCATTTCCCCAAATTAATGTCCACCTGGAACCTCAGAATGTAGCCTTATCTGGAAATAGGATCTTTGCAGATATAATTAGTCAAATTAAGATGAGGTTGCAGTGGATTAGAGTGTGCCCTCAACCATGACTAGTGTCCTTATAAGAAGAGAAACAAAGACGCAGACACACAGGGAAGATGGCCTTATGACAGCGGGGGCAGAGAAAGGAGTGATGCATCCACAAGCCAAGGAATGCCAGGGATTGCTGGCCACCAGCAGAAGCGGACACAGAGGCCCTGAACAGACTTTCCTTCGTGACCTCCAGAAACAACCAGCTCAGCTTCACCTGGCATTATCTCCCGTGAGGATTCTCAGCTGAATACTTCTATTGTCTTAAGCCACCAGTATGTGGTAACTTGCACCAAAGAAATTACTACACTATCCATATCTCTGTCCTTTTTTTTTTTTTTTTCTTCGTATTTCCAGTTTGTTTTCCTCACTGATACAGGAGTTCCACTGCTAGGGTTTGGGTGTGGTCTGAGTGTTCCCCATGGTGAACTGTGACAAAGGGCTTGGTCCCTGGGTGGTGCTGGTAGAAGGTGATGGAACCTTCAAGAAGTGTGGCTTAGTGAGAAGTCTCTAGGTCAGTGGGGGCACGAGACCTCTCAAATTCTCATAAGAAGATTTTTATAAAAGGATCAAGTGTGGCCTTGTGGATCCTCTTTCTCTCTGCTCCTAACTTGAGGTCTGACAGCTCCCTCCTTCCACAATGTGCTGCTGTCCACCACCCTCCTCAGAGGCCAAAACAATGGGGCCACCTGATCATCTTTGACTTTGACCCTCCAAAACTGTGAGTTAAATGAACCTTTTATCTTTGTAAGTTAGCCACCTCTATTCTTTCATTGTAGTTACACAAAGCTGACTCATACACCAGTTATTACTGTCTCAACAGCTTTGAATAATGCAAATAGCTCCTTCCACCCTGTTACTTACCAATTAATTTCATCTTTGGTGTCCTCAATCAATGGAAATCTTTATTTTGCCAGGCCCAATGGCTCATGCCCATAATCTCAGGAACTCTGGAGATGGAAGCAGGAAAATCACAGGTTTGAGGCCAGAGGGAACCTGCATAATCTAACAAGACCCCATCTCAGTATAAAAAATTTAAAAAGGGTTTGGGGTGCAGGCCAGTGGTAAAGTGCTTGCAAAAGTAGCACAACACTCTGGGGTCAGCTCTCTAGTACTGCAAAGAAAAAAAGAAAGAAAAAGAAAAAAAGAAAAGAAATCCTTATTCTTCATGTAGTCATATCCATCAAGTTTTTGTTTATGATTTCTGGTTTGGGAATCTGGTTTAATTGTCCTTCCCCACAAACACTGTACCCCGTTTTCACCAGCTTTGGAGATTCACTGTTCATGCTCCGTCTGTTCTCACGAGGAGTGCTGTTTTCCTTTCTAGATAAAACCTGATGCCATGCAACCTTGCTACACTGAAACTCTCACCCCAAAACCATGTCACCTCTGTGCTGTGCCCTATGGCACCTTGGGCAGGCTTTTGTTGCAGAACATCCCTGACAGCCTATTGTGATTAAGCCGGGCCAGAGCTGAGGACCAGTCCAACACTATTTAGGTCTCAAAGATCAGCTTTGGCCTTGGCGCAGCTGCCCTGGAGGAGGAAGCCCTTTGGGCCATTACCAGTAGCAACTTGGGGACCTCTGCTGCTGGTAATGAGAGAAGAAAGGAGCACCTGTTTGGAAAAGCCTTTCCTATTGGCTGAGACACGAGCTGACATTTAAAAGAAGGCGGAGATTGGAAAGGCTGTGGTTCTATCTCCAGAGAGGAGGAGAGAAACGAGTGCCGGGGAGGGAAGGAAATGGAGGCCTATGAGCTGGCGCTCTGTGAGGAGCCCAGGGGAGCCCATGAGCAAATCTGGGGTTCCTTTTAAGCTAGTTGCTCCACAGAGCCTGACAAGACCCTTCCTCAGTACCTCAGCCACTAGGCAGCCTCCACTGCTCCCATGATGTTCTGTGGAAGGAAGGCCCTGAAAACCGCAAGGACAGTAGGTGTGGTGTGGCCCAGAAACCTCCGTACAGAAGAAGATGAGGGTTTTCAAGCTCTATCCCAGTGTAGGCTTCCAAGAGGGTTTTGGGCATCCATAGGCCATTGGCATCAGGGTTCACAGTCGCTATATCTGGATCCAAGGGCAGGGATTTGCTTCTAAATACCTGCATGAGGCATCCCAGCAAGTAGAGTATTGGTGCAGTTGACACTTTTTCCATGTCACAGCAATGAAATAAGGGACAAACAACCCTTGGTTATCTGTGCTGTTCCTGAGTCTACTGTTGTTCTGTTAGGTGCTGTTGAGTCAGGTCTGACTCATAGCGAACCTATGTACAAGAGAACAAAACACTCCCCAACACTGTGCCATGCCTGGCACTATGTTAGTGCTTCTCTGCTACTCATAGGGTTTTCAATGGCTAATCACTTTGGGATTGTTTCAGGAGTGGGCTGCCATGTCCTTCTCCCATTTTATGCAGTGCTGGGGATCAAACCCAGGGCCTCAGCGCAGAGCAGCACTCTACCAACTGAGCTAAACCCCAGCTCTGTTTTGAACTAATGAACCCCAAATCATGCTCCTGCACCAGTTCCCATGGCCACCCTCTGGGCCATCTCTCCTGAGAGTGCAGGATCCCTTCTGGATTCTGTCAGTTGGCCTGTCCTGGTTTTTCTCTGTGGAGGGGCTCACTTGCTGTTTGCATGTGTCTTCCTTTGACACTGCCCCAGGTGCTTCCTAAAGCAAGGTGGGAGCTGATGAAACTTCTCAAGTATTCGCACATGTGCCTTCCCAGGGCCATGTCCTTCCCACCTCCCCGGGTGCACAAGGGGCCTTTCTCAACATTCAGAATGAACAAAGGAAGGAACGGGAGCACGGGTGGACCTGAGAGGTGATGGACTGTCCCCCTGCGCAAACAAGCTCCCTCTCAGCATTCTTGTTGTTGTTGTTAGGTGCCGTCGAGTCGGTAACCAACTCATAGCGACCCTCTGTACAACAGGGGAAACACTATTGTCAGTGCTTCTCTGCTGTGCATAGGGTTTTCAATGGCAGATTGATTTTTGGGAGGGGGTTGCCAGGTCCTTCTCCCAAGCCTACAGCTTCTGGTGTTCCCAGGCGGTCTCCCATCCAGGCACCAACCAGGCCCGACCCTGCTTAGCTTCCGAGATCTGACGGGACCGGATGCCACAGGGCTATGGTCCCGCTGCAGGCCAGCATTCTTGGAGACCTGCAAATTTCCTCCAGGCCTTGGGCGCGCCACTCTTAGGGGGTCTGGGCCACCAACACTCTTTGGTTCATTCAACAAATCCTCATTAAGGCCCAAGGATGGTGCAGTGACCAGCGAGAGCACAGTCCTAAGGAGCTTCCCTCTGGGTGGCAGCTCCATACTGACCATCCAGAGCAAGGAGAGACCCTACAAATCGGTAAGAATTTCAGGGATGTGGGACCTTTGTGGTGATCCACAAAGAACAGGCATGGTTTTGACTGTGACATATGGGGAGAGGTAAAGGAAGAGCATTCCAGGCAAAGACACTCATGTATACAAAAAAAAAAAAAAATAGCAGAGAAGGAGTTCAGACAAAAGTCTAGTTTGAGGGTGTCTAGGTGTGAGAAGAGGAGGAATGGGTGCTAAATCTAGGCCTCACTCCTTAGCAGCCAGGAAGAAAGCTGTGTCAGAACAGCTTGCTTGCTACACACCTCCAGGCTGCAGCACTTATAGGACCCTCATGCAGTAGAGGAGGCAGCACTGTGAATGACTCAGCCCTAGACTATATGGGACACAGGGTTGGAGACATGGAATGGCAGTGGGTCCCAGAAGAGGGTCTGATGGCCCAGGAAGAGAGTGAAGTGGAGGTGAGAAAGCTGCCAGGTAGAAACCATTGAAGGCAGGGTCCTCAAGTGGGCTGCACAGCAGGAGGTGAGCAGTGGGCCAGTGAGTGAAGTTTCATCTGTATTTATACCCACTCCCCATCACTCACTACTGCCTGAGCTCTACCTCCTGCCAGATCAGCCATCCATGGAAAACTTGGCCTGCACAAAACCAATCCCTGGTACCAAAAGTTGCCTTCCATAAGCTGCCAAGAAGTGCCAGGAATTTGCCCCTCATGACTCCATTTCCCTCAGTGTAGATGGAGCCACAACAGGCAAAATACCTGAGGGAAGGTGGAACATGGACCCAGAACTCAGCTATGGAGGCCTATATCAGAGATTCAAGAGCAGCTACCCTAATACATATATTCATTACCAACATGGATCATTTAGGAAATCTGTTTATTCATTCATTCACTTATTCACTCATCATTCCACTGAAGAGTTTGCCCTGTATGTTGGGCCCTGAGCTGGGATGAGGTGCTTAAAGAGCCACAATCTGGTGAAGACACAGGCCTGTAAGCAAACCCTGGCCACATACCATTATGTAGCTGGAACCCAGGGAAGCTCAGGGGAGAAAAAAGGAAAATCAATCAGCAGAAAAGGAAGAAGCATCAGCATCTCCTTGGACAACTATACTCTTGCAATGAATAATCCAAAAATGTTATTAAGAAAACACTTTCATTTACAAATAGCATCAAATAATAAAATACTTAGAAATAGATGTAACAATAGAAGTAAAAGACTTATACTCTGAAAACTACAAAGCACTGTTGAAAGAAAAGCAAGAAAATCTAAATAAATGAAAATATATCCCACATTCATGGATCAGAAGGCTTAATATTGTTAAGGTGAAGATGCCACACAAATTGATCTACAGATTCATTGCAATCCCTGTCAAAATTCCAGTGGGCTTCTTCCAAAAACTGGACAAGCTTATTCCAAAATTTATATGGAAATGTAGGAGCCCCCAAACAGTCAAAATGATGTTGAAAATAAACAAAATTGGAAGATTTCCAATTTCGAAGTTTATTGCAAAGCTAGCCCGCAGCTGTAGCCCTGTGGCATCCGATCCCGTCAGATCTCGGAAGCTAAGCAGGGTCGGGCCTGGTTAGTACCTGGATGGGAGATCGCCTGGGAACACCAGAAGCTGTAGGCTTGGGAGAAGGACCTGGCAACCCCCTCCCAAAAATCAATCTGCCATTGAAAACCCTATGAACAGCAGAGAAGCACTGACAATTGTGTTTCCCCTGTTGTACAGAGGGTCGCTATGAGTCGGATACCGACTCGAGGGCACCTAACAACAACAACAACAACATTGCAAAGCTATATTAATTAAGACTATGTGACACTAGCATAAGGATATGCATTCCAATGAATGGAACAATATTGAGAATCCAGAATCAACCCTCACATTTATGGAATTGACTTTCAACAAGGATGCCAAGATAATCCAATAGGGGAAAGAATAGTCCTCCCAATAAATGGTGCTGGGACAACTAGATAGCCACATGCAAAAGAATGAATCTGGATCCCTACCTCACACCTGTGCAAAAACTCATTCAAAATAGATCAATAATTTAAATGTAAGAACTAAAACTAAAACTGCCAAAATAAAATATAAACATAAATCTTCATTACATTGGTTAGTCAATAGCTTCTTAGCTATGAAATTAAAAGCACAAGCAACCAAATGAAAAATAGATAAATTGGACTTCAAAGTTAAAAACTTTTAAGAATAAAGCAAAAATTAAAAAAAAAATAAAGCTTTTATGCTTCAGAGGACACCAACAAAACAATGAAAAAAATGACTTACTGAATAGGAGATGTGTACAAATGATGTATCTGAAAATGGGCTTGTATCTAGAATATGCAAAGAACTTTTACAGTACAAAAATAAAGAGACAAAGAACCTAATTTTAAAATGGGCAAAACAGCCAGAGTCATGGCACACACCAATCATCCCAGGAGCTTGGACAGGAGGATCACAAGTTCAAGGCCAGAAGCAGCCTGAGTAATTTAGCTGGGAGGTGTAGCTCAGGGTTGGTCTAGCATGAATGAGGTCTTGGATTCAGCCTCCTAGTATTGCAAAAAATAAAAAGTAAAAATGAGCAAAAGATCTTAGAAGTTTTTCCAAAGAGGATATATAAATGGCCAATTAAGACTTGAAAAGATGTTAAACATCATTAGCTATTAGGCAAATGCAAGTCAAAACCACAACAAGATACCATTTCATTCTCATTAACACAGTTATAATTTAAGAAAAAAACAGACAATAAAAAGTACTGGTAAGGACTCAGAGAAGTTGGAACCTTCACACATTGCTAGTAAGAATGTAAAATGGTGTCACTACTTTGGAAAACAGTTTGGCAGTTCCTCAAAATGTTAATTATAGCCGGGCGTGGTGGCGCATGCTTGTAATCCCAGCAGCTTGGGAGACAGAGGCAGGAGGATCGCAAGTTCGAGACCAGAGGCAGTCTGCGTAATTTAGCGAGACCCTGTCTCAAAAAGTAAAAAATGGGCTGGGGGTGCAGCTCAGTGGTCCAGCACTTGCAGAGCATGCAGGCGCGAGGCCCTGGGTCTAACCCAGTACCACAAAAAAAAAAAAAAAAAAAAAAAAAAAAAAAAGTTAATTATAACAGTTACCTTATAACCTAGTGATGCCACTTCTAAGGAATACCCAAGAGAAATGAAAACATGTCCCCACAAAAATGTATACTTAGATGCTCATAGCAGCATTATTCTTCATAGCCTAAAAGTGGAAATACCTAAATGTTCATCTAATGAATTGATAAATAAAATGTGGCATCATGGTTTGGATCTGAAATCTCCCCTAAAAGCTCATGTCCTGAAGGTTTGGTCTCCAATGAGCAGTGTTCAGATGTGAGGTGTTTGGGAGGTGATTGGGTCATGAGGGCTCTGACCTCATCAATGGATTAATCCATTGATGGACTCATAGCTTAATGGGCCATTAGGAGATGGTAGAAACTTTAGAAGATGGGGACTAATTGGAGGAAGTAAGCCACTGGGGATGTGGTCTTAAAGGGTATATTTTGTCTCCAGCCATTTCCCTCCTCCTCTCAGCTTCCTGGCTGCTATGAGGTAACCAGCTTTGTTCCACCATCCCTGCAGTGATGTTCTGCCTCACCACAGGTCCAGAACCAATAAAGCTGAGTGACCATGGACTGAAACTATAAGCCAAAATAAATCTTTCTTCCTTTTAAATGGTTTATTTTGGCTATTTTGTCACAATGACAGAAAACTAACTAATACATGTGGTACATCCATACAATAGAATATTATTCAGCAATAAAAATAAATGAATGCAGTGCTGATACATGCTGGAGGAACCTAAAAGACCTTGTGTTAAGTAAAAGGAGTCAGGAGGAAAGATCACATAGTGTGTGATGCCAATCTTATGAAATGTCTGGAATAGATCATTAAATCTATAGAGACAGAAAGTAGATTAGTTCTTGTCTAGTTCTGTGTTGGTTGGACCCCAGAAATGAAATGAACTCGACAGAGGAAAATTTAACCATCAAAGGACTTAGCCCCCAGCAGGAGACTAAGCACCTTCCCGTTGGGCTTTGTCCCTTTTATTGAGTTTTCTTACATAAATCATGTAGATGTAAAGCTTATCCTTAAAGTACAAAGTGAAACAGAGCTTTCTGGATAAACCATGTAAATGTAAAGCTTATCCTCAAAGTATACCAAGTACAAAACAAAGCAAAAAAAGCCATGAAACATTTGCCAGAGCAAGTCTGTCCTGATTATATCTTATCTAGCCTGCATAGCCTCCTTGTAACCTGGAGTAGACAAACACCATTCCCTAGAAGGCTTCCCTCCAAGGTCCCAGAAATCTTGCATCCAAGATTTCTAAGGCAGGAGTCACTGTTCCATGAAACAGTTTGGCTCTGCAGACTGCTTTTAATACTCAAAGAGAGGCTAGTCCTGTTTATGCTTCTCTTCTACAGTTCTGAGTGTAGTGGGTAGAGTGGAGGGTTGGGAGGTGATAGCTAAGGATTCTCAGAAGGGATGGTGACAATGTTTTAATATTGATGGTAGTAATGATTGTATACTCTGTGAAGACACTACATGTCATGGGAGTACACAGTTTAAACAGATGAAATTATATAGCATGTGGATTTTACCACAATAAAGATTTTTTTTTTTGAGTACTGGAAGGCTGACCCCAGGGCCTTGTGTATACTTTGCAAGCATTCTACCACTGAGCTGCACCCCAGCCCCCACTTTTTAAAATGTTTTTATCTTGAGACAGGGTCTTGCTAAGTTACACAGGCTGCCTCTGGCTTAGAACTTGCGATCTTCCTGCCTCTTACCTCTTGAATCATTGGGATTACAGGTGTGCACCACGGAGTCTGGCTAAGGCGTATGTGTTTGTTTGTTGTTTGTTTGTTTTGTAAGCCCTTGGTGGGCTTTTTCATGGCCTTGTCCTTTTTTCAAAGCCATGAAACTTCCTGGAGAAGAAGCACCAGCACCAGGTCCTGAGCCCAGCAGCACCAACAACCTGCGGGCTACGTTGCTCAGCTCACCTCCCCTTTGTCCTCAGTCTCCTCACCTCCAAAGAGAGTTCCCGTGACTTTGAGAGGCCTTCCCACCCCTGCCATGCAATGCCTCTCACACCTGCCAGTCCTTCTCACCACAGCCCCAGTCCTGGGAGCTTCACCTGGGAGCAGACCTCAAGGAGGGAAAAGCTGTGTGCTCAAAAGATGTTCAGTGTGGCCTTTTCTGTCATGGTAAGTAACAGAAGCCATCTGAGCTCCCAATAAGAGGCTTGTTGTTCGTTATGTGCCTTTGAGTCATATCCGACTTATAGCGACCCTCATAGGGTTTTCAATAGCTGATTGTTTCAGGATTGCCTTGGGAGTGGATTGCCACATCCTTCTCCCATTTTTGTGTGCTGGGAATCTAAACGGGACCTTAGAGACTGCAGAGCAGCACTCTACCAACTGAGCTAAATCCCAGCCCACAATAAGAGGAGAGCTGTGTAAATCATGAATTACAGCTGGGCTGTTTTCCACAGGCCTTATAAACACAGGCAAGATGAGGATGTGCTGCTGCGGTGCTGTTGGCTGGAAGGCAGCCCCCGGAACAGCCAGGAGCAGGGCCACTTGGAGCCAGGGGCTGGTACAGGCAACCAGATTGCGAGTACATCCCCTGTGCTCTTCAGAAGCAGGTCACCATAACTGCATAACAGTGTCCACATACACCCTTAGATTGGAACTGGGTCCCCAGGTGTGTGATCTGTGGGAACAGGTTAACTGCAGGCTGCAGCTACCCCATGAGGTAGAGTGACTTAGGGCAAGGAAGCCAAGAGGCTGGTGGCCACTCCCCAGGATGCCCTCATTCAGGGTCCCCAGTGGACAGAGCTCCCCCAGGGACCATAGTGAGCTCCAGCAGGGGATTCCTGCATCCTCAGGCAGCTAGAGAGAGACACAGCTAGATTAGTACCCCCTGGGGGAAACTGAGGCTCCCTCTGTGAGCCACCATGCCACACACAGGCCCCCATGGCTCATTTCCTGTACTTGCCCCTGCCTTCTAGTGCTCCCTGTGATCCAAAGCAGTTGGAAGGGAGGGAAATGAAGCCTCAGGGTCCAGCCTGGGCTTCTCTTCCCAGACTTACCTGCCAGTGAGGGCAGTGGCCCCAGGGGCTGGCTGTGTCCTCTTCTCCAGCAGTGCCAGGCCTGGCCCAGTGCCCACTACAGCTCTTCTGTGCATTAGAGGCCCGTGGCCCTTTGGATGGGCCTCAGGCCCAGGGTGCACCCTTTCCTCACCTCGGCAGGATGCCCACACCCCTCCTTTCTCCCCAGGCCTCAGCCTCCTAGGGCAGCTGACTATAAGCCTCAGGTCCCTCACCCACCCCATCCGTCAGAGAGATGAAGGAGGGGAAGCCCATGCTCCCAACCCTGGGCACAGGCAAGGAAGGAGAGAGAGGAGGTAGAGTGGGGCAGGGTGGAGGGAGAAAGAGGATGGCTGGAGGCAGCTGCTTGTTGGAGCCTCCAGGCTGGCGCTGGCTGTGTGAGCTCCTTGCTGTCCTGTGGCTTCTGGTCCTCATCCTCAGCTCTTCTCGGCTGCGTCTGGTCAGCAGCTGGCAGGTGCAGGAGTGGGGAAAAGGGGAGGCCCTCCCATCCCAGTCCAGGATGAAGCTGAGGGGTGACTCAGGGACCCAGGCTCCATTTGTCCTCTCGTCCAGGTTCCGGGCCTCACTCCAGTCCTGCTTGGTGCCTTCTGCCTTGGCAACCACTGTTGTTGGGCCTCAGACACAGACAGAGGAGGCAGGCAGAGGAGCATCAGCAGACTTGGCTCTAGGGAGTGGGGGGTCAAGTTTCCCTTAAGGGTCTCCGCGCATCTTTCCCACCTTCCAAAGCCCCACCCTCAGGGCCTCAGCCCACCCCTCCTCTCCAGCCCTAGCCAGAGGCAAGCAGGTCCGGCCTGGTTTTACAGAAGAAAGAAGTGTTGGTGGGTCTTGTTTGGGTGAGGCTCTGCTGCTGGTGCTGGTCGTGGGAAGACAGACAGACTGCTGAGCTTGATGCAGTGAGGAAAGTGCCTGCAATGTGGGGCTTTGGGCTGCAAAGCCCAAAGGTAGGATCCTGAGGACTGGGGTGCAGCAAAGGCCTCCCAGGCAAGGATCCCCAAGGGGACTAGAAAGGAGATGGCAGGAAGGAAAGGCAGGATGGGTACAGGCAAAGGGAGCCCAAGGGCTTGCTGAGCTCCCAGGGCCCCAAGGGACCCTCCTTGTTGTACCTTTGCCCTTCTTGTATGAGGTGTATATTGTCACCTCCTTTCACAGGTGAGCAAACCAAGTCTCGTGTTATACAACTTGCCCACAGATACTCCTAGGAGTTCTGTAAGTCAGAGTAAAGTCACAGCTGGAATAAAGTGTCCCCAAATCTCTGCAGCCAAGCACAAGTTGACTTCCTACTCACGTCACAGTCCAGGTCAAGTCCAAGCTGTGACTGAGGGACCCAGGCTCCATTCAGCTTCTGGTGCTACCATCTGTGGCCTGTGGCCTTCTGGGTGAGGGCAAGAGGGAAATTGAGGAAGAACTCTGCATGGGAGACTTTTCTGGGCCAGGTGGAAGTAGCATGGCACTCCTTCACCCCCTTTCTACCACCTGACTCCGCCTGAGATCAAACGGGCTGGGAATTGTGTTCTAAAGGGTGCTCAGGAAGGGACTCCAAGAGTGTCAGTACCACTAGGTAGCTCCTGCCTGAGCCTGTGTACTCAGCCTGAGGCTACTGCCAGCCCATATCAGGGGGACTAGGCAGCTTGGAGTCCTGGCAAACAACTGTGATGGTGTCTGGCCTTTGTCCTGTGGGCAGCGGGAGCCACTGACGGTCTGTAATGAGGGAAATGCTGGGGGCAAGGCTAGGCTGCAGAGATAAGGCAGGGAGGAGAGGGCAGTTGGGAGACAGAGCAAGGATACCAGGCCCAGAGGTTGTCCCTGTGCCTCAAAGCCAAGTCTCTCAAATCTGCTCCAGTGCTCATCCACCTCTGTCCAGCGCATTATGCGCGCCTGATCACCCACACCATCTCTGGAGGACACTAGGCAGGACCTGCAGACCACCCCAGAGGGCAGCTGAGGGAGGCCTCCCTAGCTCTGAAAGGCAGCACAGAGGACAGATGGGAGGCTGTAATTCTATTGCCAGCGTCTGGAAACCACAGGAACAGAGGGACTGATAACCACATTTTACTCATTGCAGCCACTGAGGACATCACTCAGGGCCAGCAGGAACCATTAGCTCAGATTGAGAATGCCCTGCAGGAAACCATCACCCAGAAGCCTCCTCAGTGCAGGGCCTTGCAGCCCAACACCCAGGGTGGACACTGGCGAAGCCATTGGGGAGACTGAGAGGCCAGCAGCTCCTGAGACCCATACCACGAGCTCAGTGAGCCCAGGCCCCAGAGCTGATGCCTTAACTCCCCAACATCACCTTGGGCCAGCATGGTGGGTACACAGAGTGGTGGGACAGGAGCTTGGGGGATAGCAGCCCCCACTCCCAAGTGGGGGGTGGGGTAGGTAGATGGGGAATTGAGCCCTGGATCTTTGCTCCTCTTACGCTGGAGAGTACAGGTGTTCCCATGTGTAGTAGTTAGCCATCACCTCTCTGTGGCCAAATACCTGACAGGAGCCACCTGAGGGAGGATTGTGTGAGCTCACAGTTTCACAGGCATAAGTCCATCATGGCAGAGAAAGCAGAGTAGAGCAGTTGACATCATGGTAGGCCAGGAAGCAGAAAATGGGGGAACACTGCTAGCTTTCTCTTTTTTTCCCCTTTATTCTGTCTGGTGGAATACAACTGAAAATCCAGAAAGAAGCCTATACTGTAGTCAATTAATTTTCAACAAGGATGACAAAATCAGTCAATGAGAATAGTTTTTTTAACCAATGCTGGGACAAGAATGAAAGTGGGCCCTATCTCAAGCCAGATACAAAAATTAGCTCAAAATCAACCAAAAATATAAGTGTAAGAGTTTAAACCATACAATTCTTAAATGAAAACATAGGGGTAAATCTGCGTGTCTTTGAATTTGACAATAGATTCTTAGATATGGCACCAAAAGCACAAGAAATCAAAGAAAAATAGGTAAATTGGATAAATAGATAAATTCACAAAAATTTAAAACTTGTTCATCAAAGGATATCACAAGAAAGTGAAAAGACAACTACAGAATGGGGAAAGTATTTGCAAATCAAATCCTTGCATAACAGTAAAGGGCATAGCATTCAGAATAAATAAAGAATTCTTATGACTCAATAACAAAAAGAGAGCCCAATTTAAAAACAAGGCAAAAATATCTTCTGGACATTTCTTCAAAGAAGATAAACAAATGGCCAAGAAGCACATGAAAAGATGTTCAATATCACTAGTCATTGTTGTTGCATTTTTGTTAGGTGCCATGGAGTGGCATCCAACTCATAGCAACCCTATGTACAACACAACAAAACATTCCCCATTTTGTGCCAGGCACATGATCTTTTTTATGTTTAAGCCCATTGTTGCATCCAATGTGTCAATCCATCTAGTTGAGGGCCTTCCTTCTTTCTGTTGACCTGCCACCCTCCCAAACATGATGTCCTTCTCAAGGGATTGGTCCCTCCTGACATGTCCAAAATCTGGAGGATGGAGTCTAGCCATGTTTCCAAGGAGCACTCTGGTTGCACTTCTTCAAAGATGGGTCTGTTGGTTCTTTTGGCAGTCCATGAGATATTCAGATTCATCTCCAGCACCATAACTCAAAAGCATCAATTCTTCTCCTGTCTCCCTTACTCAACGTGTCTCCCTTATTCACAATTGTACAATGCAACTGAAAATACCATAGTACGAGTCAAGCGGTCAAGCGCACCTTCATCTTCAATGTGACATCTTTACTTTTCAACACTTTAAAGAGGTCTTTTGAAACAGCTTTTCCCAAAGCCAACCATCTTTTGATTTGACTGCTGCTTCCACAGGTGTTGATTATACAAACAAGTAAAGCAAAATCTTGGACAACCTCAATCTTTCCTCCATTTGTCAGGAAGCTACACACTGACCCAGTTGTAAAGATTTTTGTTTTCCTAACGTGAGGCACAATCTGTACTGCAAACTGTGTTCTTTGATTTTCATTAATAGATGTTTTAAATCTTCTTCACTTTCACCAAGCAGAATTATATCATCTGCATGATTCAGGTTGTTAATGAATCTTCCTCCAATCCTGATGCCACCTTCTTCTTCATAAAGTCCATCTTCTCAGATTATTTGCTCAGCATAGAAATGGAAGAGGTATGGGGAAAAGATATAGCCCTGATGCATGCCTTTCTTGACTTTAAACCAGGCAGTGTTTCCTTGTTCTGTCCAAACGACTGCCTCCTGGTCCATGTACAGATTTCTCATGAGTACAATTAAGTGCTCTGGTATTCCCATTACTCATAATGTTATCCATAATTTAATGTGATCTACACAGTCAAATACCTTTGCATAGTTAATAAAACATAAATAGACTTCTTTTTGGTATTGTCTGCTTTTAGCTAATATCCACCTGACATCAGCAATGATGTCCCTAGTTCCACACCCTCTTCTGAATACTGCTTAATTTTCCTGCAGTTCTCTGTCTGTGTACTGCTGCAGTTGCTTTTGAATGCTCTTTAGCAAAAATTTACTTGTGTGTGATATTAATGATATCATTTGATAATTTCCACATTTGATTAGATCTCTTAGGAAGGGAAATGTAAATCAAATCCATGAAAATGACCCTCTACTTTACACCAACTTTTCAAAAACAAGCAATAAAAGACGTTGCTGAGAATGTGGAGAAATTGGAACCCTCATATACTGCTGTTAAGAATATAAAATTAAGCCAGGCGTGGTGGCACACACCTATAATCCCAGTAGCTTGGGAGGCAGAGGCAGGAGGATCGCAAGTTCGAGACCAGAGGCAGTCTGTGTAATTTAGCGAGATCCTGTCTCAAAAAGAAAAAAAAAGGGCTTGGGGTGCAGCTCAGTGGTCCAGCACTTGCAGAGCATGTAAGCTTGAGGCCATGGATTCAACCCCCAGTACCGCAAAAAACATAAAAATAAAAAAGAATAAAATAAAATAAAATGACGGTGTAGTTCAGTGCTAGAATGCATGTTTAGCATGTTCAAGGGCCTTGGTTCAGCATCAAAACAAAACAAAACAAAAGAATACAAAATAGTGCAGCTACCTTGGAAAGCAGTTTGGCAGTTTCTCCAAAACTAAATATAGAATTACCGTACAATTCATTAGTTCTGCTCCAGGTATGCACCCAAACGAACTGAAAACAGGTACACAAATGACTGTAACAGTACTAGTCATCATAGCTGACAAGTGGACACAATCCAAATGTCCTTTCTCCGCTGAATGAACAGAATGTGGGTTACCCATGTCGTGGGATAATAATTAACATAGAAAAGAACAAAGTGCTGACACCTGCTACAGTGTGGATGAACCTGGAGAAAAAATAGGCTAAGTGAACAAAATCAGACACAAAGGCCACATGTTGTATGTGAAATATCCAGACTAGGTAAACGCAGAAACAGAGAGCAGGTTGGTGGTTGCCAGGGACCAGGGGAAGGTGAATGGAGGACAGCTGCTTAGTGGAAATGGAGTTTCCCTTTGAGGTGATGAAAATGTTTCAGAGTGAGACGGAGGTGGTGGGTGCACAGCATTGTGAGTGTACTAAATCCCATCGAATTGTATATTTGTAAATGGTCAATGTAGTGTTATATTAATTTGACCCTGATAGAAAAATACATTTTCATATAAACTTCTCACATTCAGAATACATAAACTCTTACAAATCAGTAAGAAGATGACAAACCCAGTTTCCTAAATGGGCAACAGGCACTTCACAAAATAGGATATCCAAATAGCCAATAAGCACATGAAAAAATGCTCAACACCATTATTAACCAGGAAAGTGCAAATTAAAACCATTAGGGCTGAGAGCCTTGGTGCACACCTGTGATCCCAGCAACTTGAGAGGCTGAGACCAGAGAATCCCAAGTTCAAGGTTAGAGGCAGCCTGCACAACTTAGCAAGACTCTGTCTCAAAATAAAAACTAAAAATGGTCTGGGGTGCAGCTCAGCGGTAGAGCACTTGCATAGCATGCATGAGGTCCTAGATTCAACCCCTCAGTACTGCAAAAACAGAAAGAAAAGAAAATTAGGGTGGCTATTATTTTTTAAAAAGAAACAGAAAATAACAAGTTGTGGCAAGGAGAAGAAGAAATTGGAACCCTCACACACAGTTAGTGATGATGTAAGATGGTACAGCTGCCGTGGAAAAGAGTACAGTGGTTCTTCAAATATGTTAAAATAGAATATGATCCAGCAATTCCACTTTTTGGTAGATACCCAAAAGAACTGAAAGCAGGGTCTTAGAGAGAAATTTGCATACCCATGTTTATAGCAGCATTATCCACAATAGCCAAAAAGTGGAAATAACCCAGTGTCTATCAGTAGGTAAGTGGAAAAACAAAATGTGGTGTATGCATACAAGGGAATATTATACAGACTTTAAAAAGAAGGAAACTCTGCCAGACACAGTGGTATACACCTATAATCCTAGTGTCTTGGGAGGCAGATGCAGGAGGATCACAAGTTCAAGGCTAGAGGCAGCTTGCATAATGTAGGGAATTATTCAACCCGCATCTTGCCCCCTGATTGGTAGTCAAGGATCTCCCCCCCTTTTTTTTTTCCTTTTTTTTATGTATATCATAATGTGATTCATTTTGACATGCTTTTCATTGTGACAATTTTCATATATGCAATTTGATAAGCATTATTCATATAGGTTACCCCTTACCCTCCTCTATGTTTCCCCCCTCCCCCCAAGGATCTCCCCTTGATTACCCAAGGAGTGATATCTGGTTTCACTCTTTATTTGAATATCACTCCTAAATTAGTTGCACCTAGCCCCTAATGCCCCCACCTGACTATTATCTTGAGGCAGTTAAGGCAGTTAGTTATCCAAGGGCTATATAAACAAAGCTAGGTCTGTGGTGGGAGAGTTGGTGGTGAGGTGGCTGGTGGTGATGAAACAGTGGCTGGTGATGATGGGGCTGCTAGCTTACTGCTGGGAACTCTTTCTCCATCTGACCACAGATGAAGAAAGAACTCTCTCTGGATCCGACCAACAACACAGGAGCGTCTCTCCTCATGACCACCGAGACCAGCACAACTAGATGGTGTTCTCAAGGACTACAAGCAAGCTGAGGACAGTCATTTTGCCCAGCACCTAGGGACAGAAGCTGAGGACAGTCTCTGGTCCCAGCACCGGAGGCAGAAGAGCCACAGCTGCCCTCAAGGCAGCAGAAAGAACTGCTAACACTTAGGCTGCTAATGCTCCTTTGGGTTCCTCCTTGCCCTTGTCAGGGCAGAGAGAGAGAGAGAAACAATGAAGAACTCCATTCCATCCCTGCTAGGCAAAAGTGCCCGAGGCCTTTCCTTTTTCCCCGTTCTCCTCTCCCCGCAGGAGTCCACGCCCCTCACCTGAGGGTCCCAAATAACTTGTAATTAGATGTTCAAGGAGGTACCTCCCATCCGAACATCTGGGCTGGACCAGGATGTGTTTGCCCCACAGCATAACTTAGCTGTCTCAATCTTAACTGTCTTAAGATAAAAAAATTGAAAAAGGGTGAGGGCTGCAACTCAGTGGTAGAGCACTTGTAAAGCATGCACAAGGCCCTAGGTTCAACCCCCACATACCATGAGAGAGAGAGAGAGAGAGAGAGAGGAGAAAGAAGAATGAAAGAGAAAGAAAGAAAAAGAAAGGAAGAAAGAAAAGGAGGGAAGAAGGGAGGGAAGGAAGGGGAAAAGAAAAAAAAGAAGGAAA
Source organism: Pedetes capensis (assembly GCA_007922755.1). Taxonomy (NCBI): domain Eukaryota; kingdom Metazoa; phylum Chordata; class Mammalia; order Rodentia; family Pedetidae; genus Pedetes; species Pedetes capensis. The sequence goes on from VMDO01000886.1 coordinate 114,095, forward strand.
TTCTGACCCATGCAACAATACAGATGAAACTTGAGGACTTTATGATAAGTGAAATAGACCAGTTACAAAAAGGCAAAGATTGTATGATTCCACTTACATGAAGTACCTATACTAGTCAAATCATGGAGGTAAAAAGTAGAATGGGGATTGTCAGGGGCTGGAGGGAGGGAAATGGGAAGCCATTGTTTAATGGCTATAGAGTTTTAGTTTTGCAAAATAAAAAGACCTATGGAAACGATGGGCTGGGATTTAGCTCAGTTGGTAGAGCACTGCGCTGCAGTCTCTGAGGTCCTGAGTTCAATTCCCAGCACCGCAAAAATGGGAGAAGGGCCTGGCAATCCACTCCCAAGGCAATCCCAAAACAGTCAGCCATTGAATACCCTATGAGGGTTGCTATGAGTTGGATACCGACTCCACGGCACCTAACAACAACAATGGAGACAATAGTCATGGTTGTGTTCCATTATGAATACATTTAATACCATTCAACTGTACACTTAAAAATAGGTAAGATAGGCCAGGCACAGTAGCACATGCCTATAATCCTTGTGACTCAGGAGGTGGAGGCAGGAGCTTTGCAAGTTCTAGACCAGAGGCAATCTGAATAATTTAGCGAGATCCTATCTCAAAAAAAGTTTAAAAATGGGCTGAGGTTTCAGCTCAGTGGTACAGCACTTGCAAAGCATGCAAGCACAAGGCCCTGGGTTCAAACCCCAGTACCACACACACACACACACACACACACACACACACACACAAAGGTTAAGATAGGAAATGTTATGCATATTTTACCACAAATAAGAAAATTGGGAAAAGTACACCTGCCAAAAGAAAAACCCGTAAGGAGATACACACTCCTTGGAATGGGTAAGAACAAAGAGACCAATAACACCAAATACTGATGAGAATGTGGAGCAATTGGAACTCTCAGACACTGATGGTGGTCATGTTAATTGGTAGAATCATTTTGGAGAGCTGATAATATCCACGAAAGCTAAATATTCGCTTATCTAAGGACCCAGTAATTTCACTTACTGATATTTACCTAAAAGAAATGAGCGTGTGTGTCCACCAAAAGACATACCCATAAACATAAATACTGACTTTATTTATATTCACCAAAACCTGAAAACAATACACACAAATGTCTATCAATAGGCAATGGGTAAATTGTGGTACCTCCATACAATGGAATAATATTCAGTAATGAAAAATAATAAACTAATACTGAAACAAGGCAGATGACTCTCCTAATTATAATATTGAACAAAAGAAGCCAGACACAAAAGAGTATGTTTTTATTATGTTTAAATGAGAGTTCTAGAATGAGTAAAACTAACCTGTGATTATAGAAATGAGAATGATGTCCTCTCTGGAGGATCTGACTGACAAGAGGGACAAGAGACTTTCTGGGGTGAAGGGACTCCCCTGCACCTGGCTATGGGTGGTGGTCACATAGGTAAACAGTCATTGTACTGTGCATATAAGCCTGTGCTGTCACTGTCTGATCTGAGTGATCACTTAGAGAAGTGCTCTTGAGTGCGAGATGGAGAAAGGATTGGGGGGTGCTCAGTCAGAAATGGGGGGCATATTAAAACTAGAATGTTCATCCATCCTAAACTCCAAAAGTGGACCTGGTGTGGGCCTCAGATAAGAAGGGCCCTTGGGAGCATTTCCCCCCAACTCTCTGGGTGCCAAGGCCCAGGAGGGGACACCCCAGGGCACTTGACCATGGAGCTAGGCAGAAGCCACACCCTGCTCCCCACAATGCTTCTATCCAGCAGCAGGTGCTCTGGTAAGAGGTGACAGTGTCTTTGCTGGGCCTAGGGACCCAGAGGGTGGGGCTGGATCATTCTGAGACCATGTGGGTGGGTAAGGCATTTCTGTCCTCAGAGAGACCAGGAAGGAAGCGGGGCTGGTGCTCCACACAGGGCCAGGCTCATCATGGGACTGGGTAACTGGCCTTGAGGGCCAGAAACAGCCAGCTCTGGGGCATCAGAAGATGGGGAGCATCAGAAAGAGAAACACCACATGTTCACACTCATATGTGGGAGCTAAATCAAAATTATAAGAAGGAAAAGATCCTATACAAAGGACGGATCATAATAAAAGAAAAAAAGCTAAGAATGGTATTATTATAGATGGTCTAGAAAATGCATGTAATAGTTCTGACAAGGTAAAAAGAAAGTTCACTGCAGGAAAAGTTTCTCTCTTAAACTGAACTGGAACCCAAGGATATATAGGAAAACATTGCCATAAAAACACAAGTCAATGGTAGAGAAGTCTTTGATGAGGGGGTGGGACGGGGGAGGAAGCGTACAAGAGGGTAAGGGGGAATCTATATGAATAATGTACAACAAAATGCACATATGGAAATGTCACAATGAAAAGCATGTCAGAATGAATCACATTAAGGTGTACATTAAAAATTTCCAATAAAAAAAAAAGAAGAAGAAGAAGATGCGGAGCACCAGGGACCCACCTCATCACCGGGATTCAGAGGATGCTGCTCAAGCTGTGAAGGGCCTGGGAGGGGAGATTGAGTCACTTCCCTCAGAGCAAGTGGAAAGACCTAGCAGGAGAGGGGACTGGAAGCGGACCAAGGGGCCAGGCCTTGGCTCCCTGCAGCCCCAGTGCGGACACGGGCCCCAATCAACTCCTAGAGGAAGGGCACAGGCCCACTTCTGAGACCACCCCTCCCCCTACTGCCAGGCCCTCCACAGGCTGAGAGCCAGGGACAGCCACCAACTCAAGCCACCAGGCCCGCAAGGGGAAGGAGAAGGGGGACCCAAGCTTGTGGTCCCCACCCTCCCTGCTGTCCCCTCCCCTGGCCTAGAAGAGGCTTCTGTTCATGAGTCTTGGCTGTTAAAAATAACCTCCCTCTTCATCATCCCGACAGCCGCTCTTGGGGACAGAGTGTTCCAAGGCCCGGCCACTCTCCAGGGACTGAGGCCAGGGCAGGAAGGGCCGGGGCTGCTCGGGACGCAGCCAGCCATGCAGCACAGCAACTCTCCCGCTGCTGCCCCTGGGGTCCTGGGCACTAGGTCAGGGCCAGGGCCTGGGTTCTTGGGGGCGCTATGTTTACCTGGGTGGCAGGGCTCCCCTGGGACATGTGGACCTCCCCTGTCACCTGGAACTTGGAGAGGATGAGGACACAGGACCCGCCAAGCGCCACGGGGCTGCCTCCTCTCATTCCCAAAACCATCCTTGGCTGGAACCACAGGGGGCTTTTCAGAGAGTGGAGGAGGAAGGACCAGGGATCACGTGAAGCCTGTATCCTTGTCCCTGAGAGGAGTCCCCTCTCTGCTCTTATCCCTTTGGCAGAGGAGAGGAAGAGGGTATCGGCAGAACTCAAATTAAGAGGCAGAATGACCTGGGTTCAAATCCCAGCCCTACCCTGACTACAGTGTGACCTTGAGAAAGTTACTTAATATCTCTGTGCCCTGATTCCCTCACTGGTAATTTAGATAGATGCTCAGGGTCCCAACCTTGTAGAGTTGCCGTGTTAGCTAAATGAGTTCCAAATGTCCCTAAAGGCAGTGTCTGACTCTGAAGGAGCACCCGATAAATAGCGTTCTTACTATGATTATAGCACCATGGTTATGAGTGCTGGCTGTGGAATGGAATTTTAAATCCTGCCTCCTTTGTTGGCTGGCTGTGTGGCCTTGAGCAAATTGTTTGACCCTTCTGATCCCTAATTTCCTGGCCTGCAAAATGGAATGGTACCACGTACCTCCTGGACCGTGGTGAGGCTCCTCGCATGGGTTCCTCAGGGAGGTGCCCAGTGGGTAGTGAGTGCTCAGTAAGTGTGCAAGGCCAGCTGGAGCAACAGAGCTGAGCCCCAAGGGGGCATGCTGAAGGCTAGGTGGGTGTGAGGGAAAAGCAACTCTTTGGGGGTACACTTCATCAGCATTTAACACCTTCCTGGGCACCAGAAACACGCACCCCATGGTGGCTAGAGGCACCCAGGCTGCCACCTGCGCCTCTAGAGGCCCCTGCAGAGCCACCAGCAGCAGGCCCTGCCTCTCCCCACCCCACACCTCCAAGGGTAAGGGACCAGGGACGGAGAGCGGAGACAGGGGAAACCAAGAGAGAGGAGCAACCAAAACAGGGGAAACCAGGAGAAGGAAGGCAGGTGAGGGAGGGTGCAGGAGGAGGAGGAAGCTGCTTCACAGAACGAGAGAACAGAAGTGACAGGATAGTCCTAGAAAATGTGGGAGAAAGGAGCAACCTCTCTGAAGGACCCAAATGGGAAGCAGGAAGAAGAGGGGGACCAGCTGGGGAGCCCCAAGAGGGTATCAGGGACAGTGATGGAGCTGGGGTGCTGGAGACAGCCTGACTCCCCTGTGAGCAGGGCTTTTATCTAAGGATGGGTCATTGTCACCATGACAACAGATGTGGCATGAGGATAATTACTGGTGAATAACAGAGACGTGGCAGCCCTGCCAAAGCTGCAGCCCCAGGGCCGCTGCACCCCTGCCCCATCCCAGACCCAGCCTCAGCCTAGCCAGGATGTGCACCCCAGAGCTGCCCTTCTGAGAATCAGAGCCCCATCCCCAGGTCCCACCTTCCCTCCCCTCCCCTTCCTGCCTAGAGCTGGTAGCAAACCCAGGCACCATGTGCAGACAACCATCTCTGTGACAAGCATTTCAATATATCCCTCCCACGACCCTCTGGGTGAGGCACAGCAGCAACTCTTTTATGGAGGACAGCACAAGAACCAGAGAAGTTGAGTAACATCTCCAAGGTCACAGAGCATGTCAGCCAGGATGGGAATGCAGTTCTATTGCTCCGCTCAGCCCTTCCTCAGGTAATTTCCCAGGGCCTAGGGCTGATCCTGCACAGGCCTAAAGACAGGTTGTTCTTGAAAACCTCATCCCCAGCACCTGCTGCAAAGGGTCAGAGACCACATTTGTGGATGAGAAGAAAAGGGGAGACAGAGAATGTTGTATGCACCTGGCTTACCACAGACATTCCACTGTGTTGTCCGTGAGGTCTCTACTTCTATTCTACCTCACTGGTGTCCTGGGAAGGGGAAAGTTTGCCTGCAAGCTGTGGGGCCCAGATGATCTCCTGAGTTAAGGGCTGGGACCTCAGAGGCCATGGCTCCCATCCAGCCCCCTCCAGCCTGGGGTGGCCCAGGCATGAGCTGTGGCATCCATGCCACCCTTCCTGCCTGCCCCTCTGGGCCATTGGCCTCACACCACAGATCCTCCCAGACATCGGCCTGGGGTGGCCAGGTCAACAGCGTGCTGGGTCAGCACAGCTCCAGGGAGCTGAGGGCAGGGAGGGAATGGCCTGGCCTGTCCAGGCAGGGCCAGGGCAGCGGGAAGCCGGCCACCTCATGGGAGGGCGCATTTGTCAGAGGAGCCAGGTCTCTGGGAGGATCAGGCTCCGGCTTTTCACAGACCTAAGCCCCAGGCCCTGAGCCCAGAGCTCTGCCTGGCTGGTGACAGGCTGGCGGGTAGTGGGGGGGCTTCTTAACAACCCCAAGGCATATCTGGGGGAGCTTCTTGGTTCCCAGAAAGGGACCTAGATCCCTGCACCTCCCTGAAATAACCCCTAGAACATGGAAAGGCCACCAGGGGTGGGGCATGGCCCAGTGGGAAGAGGAGGCAAACCCAGGGTTGAGGCTCTGAGTTGCTGGCCAGGATGGAAGGGTGAGGGAGAAAGATGAGTGTGTGTGTGTGTGTGTGTGTGTGTGTGTGTGTGTGTGTGTGTTTGTGTGCGTGCGCGCATGCATGTGTGTGTACATGCGTGTGAGAGAGAGAGAGAAAGAGAGAGAGAGAGAGAGAGAGAGAGAGAGAGATGGGGGATGAGAGAGATTTAACGAGATAAAATTGCAGTGGGGAGGCAGGGCTGACGATTTTGAGCCTTCTAGAGAACTCACCAACCCCAGATTTGTCAAACACGAAAAAGAGAAAGAACACAGGGGCCAGCTTTGTGCAGGGCGGGCCCTCGTGCAGGCCAACTTTGGCCCTGGCCCACTCACATACCCCACTGGATATGGCTGTCCCTGCAGCTGTGGGTGGTGTGGAGGGGCCCGATCCTCCAAGATGCTCACTGAGCCTTCATACTGCTAGGCCTGCTGCAACCAGAAGACCCAGGTCTGCAGGGCAAGGGGTGCACGGGAGCAGAGCTGCCCTCATGGCTGTGCAGAGGATCCAGCGCAGGCAGTGGACCGTGGCCTCATGGTGGTCAGGGTTCACCCAACAGGGGGCTCTTCAGAGGAGAACTGAGAGAACACAGGAAGGAGGACTGGGGGTGGGAGTGTCGTGGTCACAGGTGACCCTGGGCTGGCCCTAGGGGAGCTGGTGTTGGTGGGGGAGGCAAGGGGACCTGGGCAGAACCCCAGCAGTCAGTACCTTCCGAGGCCCCCAGGCCAGAGTCAGGCATGAGGAGCCATTCCCACAGCACCTTAATGTGCTCTGTGGCCAGGGTGGGAGCCAGGTCAGGGGGCTCAGGCCACCACGACCACCCCTTGCAGTGTCAGGGGTGCCTGGCAGACAGCCTGCAGTAGACACCGTGGGAACTGTGATGGCAGCCTGCCCCGCACACCCCTGCACCTATAGGCCTCTGCCTGCCAGCTTCAGTCCAGCCACCCACCACCCTGGCCCTCTTCCCAGGGTGCTGTGGCAGGAGGGGCTGCCATGAATGGGCTGGAGCTCACACAGAGCCATGCCTGGACGTGTGGGGACTTGGCCCCTACAGACATTCTACCACACTGTCCTTTGGCTGTAGTGGGCTCCAGCTATGGGGCTAGGATGCATCCCTAAAGTGTCTGCACCCACTTTCTGCCTCTGCAGAAGCAACGAGGGGCTCAAAATGGCATTGGACGCAACAGGTTGTTCTCGTCCTCCAGGAAGGGTCTTCGAACCCGGCCTTCACCCACAGACATCCCATCTTTGGGGGCTGGAAGTGTAGCTCAGTTGGTAGAGTGTTTTGCTTAGTGTGCACTGAGGTTCTGGGTTTGATCCCCAGCATCACAAAAAAGGGGTGGGGTGGAGAATTCCCATCTCCACTGTTCACTGCTGAGGTTTCCAGGGGGCTCCCACAGACCCAGCTGCAGGAGATCAAGGGCCTCTTGGGGTCACCAGGCCCAGTGTCCCTCACTAGACCCCAGAGCAGTAGCCTGAGAGACAGCAGGCCAGAAAGGAGAAAATAAATAAGTTTGCCAGCCGCCTTCAGCTGTGACTTTGTCTCCTCTCCTCTGCTCCCCCTCCCGGTTTCCTCTGTGTTTTGGGGCTGCTCTTGACACTCACATTCTTCCCCGCTTCCTGGAGATAGGAGCCCCTGACATCTCAACTTATTTTTAGTCAGCTGCCTCTGGTGCTCCACTGGCACTGGACCAATGCTGGGCCTAGCCCCACACTGTCCCCTGTCCCTAGGGGGCAGCCTGGGGCCAGAGGCATCTCAGATTGTGAGTGAGCCGCACCCAAGAGGCAGCCTGGACAGCCCATCCCAGGGTCGGCCCACCGCCACAGCCCCTCCTGCCTGTGACACAGCCCTCCAGGCCTCAGCAGCGGCCCTCCTTCCTGCCCCTCCAAGGTGCATCCCATGGTGCCCATTGAGCCTTGCCTTCCCTAAGTGTCCCCACAGTATCCTTCAGTGCCCTGTGATTTTGGCCCTGGTGCTGCTCCTTTCCCCACTGGATGCTGCCTCGCTGCCTGGGCGCAGGATGGGACTGGCTTTCAGTGGCCTGCTGAGCCTGCAGCAAGCTCAGAGTACTGGAAATCAGGGCACCAAGGAACCCCGTGTGTTTAGCAGGCTCAAGAGTAGGCTCCGCACCAGACCTTCAAATCACTTCTCCTGTCCCCCTTGTAACACCAGCCAAGACAGGGCTGGGGGCCAGAAGGCACCAGCCCACCTCCCCTGCAATCTGTGCTGTGTGGGGACTTGGCTGCTCACCCTCCCAGCAAGCTACTCAGCAAACACACAACATCTGTCCTTGCTCCAGCTATCTCCAGAGGCTTCAGCTGTTCCCTCTCCCCAGAAATATTCTCATAAATATGGCTTTCTCTACCTCATACACTTCCAAGGATACTTTCGCACTTCTGAGAGATGGCATCAGGGATAGCCTTCATGTTGTCACTATTTGCCAGGTGCTCTCACACAGGGTCCTGGATACAGAGTGAACAAGACTCACAAATATCTTGGTGCACATTGATGGGGACTCTGGATTGCCAGGATGATAACTTTAGGGATGGCCCATCCTGTGAAGCGCTGGGTTAGGAGAAGGAACTAGGCTTTGATTTTTCCCTCCTGGAGCCCAGCGAGCAGCAACATCTACCCAGAACCAGGCAACCAGACACATGAGCAGGAGAGAGACTGTTGCCTTTCCACATGTGGTCTGGTCTGCTCTCGAACCATCCTTCCCTTGCCTCGACTCTCCTAAGAGAACGAGACCTCTGAGGGTTTCCACTTCCTGCCCACCCTTCCTGCCCATCTCTGGCTCAGGTCCGGGAATGGCAGCCAAGAGCCCCACCCTCACCAGTGCTCATCCCAACCTCCCCTCAGTCTGCCCACCCCAGACCTCTGCTTGGCAGCCGCACTTCCAAAAACAGAGTTCTCAGTATCTCAGGGCATCCAAGGGTACCCCCTGCTGCAGCAGCAGTACAGAAATCCTAGAGGTCTTTAAGATGACCCTCTTTACTTCCCCAAATGGTTTTGCTGAAACCAGGATAGGCAGCCGCTTCCCCTGTGCTCACCAAGAATGAGGCTAAGATTCTCCACAGACCTGAGGGACAAATCAGTTTCATCTTTCACACCAGCAATCATTTTCAAAGACCTATCTAGGACTCCCTGCTGCCTTGTCGGTGCTCAAGGAGAGAGTTCTGAAATCTATTACTGATGTTTGTCACGGGCACAGCAGGAAAGGTGAGGCACAGATGTAGCATATTGCACACATTTGCTTGAGAACCTTCTCATCCCTGCCACACACTGGGGAGAACCTATTGGAGTTCTCCATTGGGGAGGCCTTGGAGTCCATGGAAGCATAAGTGAGGGAAGGCAGGTGGAATAGGCAGCATATCTGGAACAGGGCCATTTTTCAGAGCACAGAGTCTACCTCCTCTCATTGGACCACTGAGCAGTGAATCAAGGGACAATTGGAGCAAGAGATTCTGCCAGTCCACCTTACAGTCACAGAGTGACCACGATGGCTCTACCATTCACACTCTCACCTTCTGTAGGCACATGCGATATATCATCACTACCTCTCAGCACCCCGTCTAATCTCAAATTAGTCAATGATAGCCCCTTTTAAATGTGACAAAATTGAGACTCAGAGAGGCTTAGTAGTTTGCCTGAAGCCACACAGTCACTAAGCATTAGAACCAGATTTGACTCCAAAGCCTATATTCTCTTTATGCTGCCACAAGGATGATCCCAACCATGCCTACTCTCTTCCTGTCCCTCTCTGTCTAGCCCCATCTACATTTCCCCACTCTGGGACCAGTCCTTTCCACCACCCATCCAGATGCCCTGGTGCTTGCCTAGATCTGTGGGTCAGTTTTTCCACTTCTAGCTCATTCAAGACTGGGATAGAATCTCCCAGCAGAAGGTCTCTAGGAAACTATAAATAAATCAAAACAAAACAGAGCAGAAAGTGGAAACCCCCCACCAGACCCCAGGGTCCCCAGCCTTGGATGACTAACATCAAGACTGCCTCAGTTGGCGGCAAAATTCACTGGTCCTGCAGATCTCTACTGTGCACGTGCTCCATGCCAGGCTCTGCCATGGGGCAAGGCAGCCGAGTCCCTGCTATCCTGAGTGTCCTCACAGGGGAGGGCATTGTGCACTTGCCCCTCCCTACTCTGTTGGCCCCTCTGCTGCCAAGACTGGAGTGAACATGGGTCTGTCATTAGGAGCCACGTCTTCTCCCTGTCATTCCAATGCATGACCCCAGGGAAGCACACTTTCCCTGCTTCCTTCCCAAAGACCCCCAGCCCCAGATCCCCTTCTTAGCCTCTGTTTAGACACAACATCAAGGCCAGGCAGGTGGCCGTATCTCTGTCCCGCCATCTCCCATCTACCCTGGTGAATGTCCTCCTGGATGGCCCTCCTGAGGCTCAGTCTCCTACATTTCCCTGGAATGGTGCCCAGGGCAGGACAGAGGTGACTGAGGAGTGTCACTTGAGCCTAGGTGGGGATGGGGGATGGAGGCTGCTTAGGTACCAGTGGGAGTGCAGCAGAGGGGGCCTGGTGGGCAGGGAGGAGGAGCTGCTCCCCAAACAATCAATAAACAGAACAAGATAGGAGACCTCAGTTTCCCTTCTTCTCTCAACCTCCCCTGTGCTCCTGGGGCAGCACCCAAGATACCCTTTCAAGCATGCTCCTTCATCAGACAAGGAGGAAGTCATAGCCCAGAGAGTTGAAGGGCTGTGTCCCAGGTCATCCAGCAATTTCAGAAGCACACACCAGTGCTTCTGAAACCGCTGAAGAGTCTTCCCACAAGCTGCTAGCGGGGTGCCCATCCTACCTCCAGCCACCAGGCCAACAGAGGACAGAGGCCACAGCCTGGATTTGCAGCTGGAACCGTTGTGTCAGAGAGGCACCTGAGAGCACTGGGAGGCCAGGGGTCACTTTCAGCCATCCTCCTGCACTTCCAGTGAAGGCTGGATTTAACCCTTGCCTCCCCTCCCCCCAAGTGTCCAGGGAGTCCCAGCTGCAGGGCCAGGCAGCCTCTCACGCTCCCTCCTTCACAGCTGCAGCTGGGACAGGATGGGAAAGGGACACAGAGACACCTGGGTCTCTGTCCACTGCAGCCCAGCCCTTTTTCCCTCTTGAAGTGGCCCCAAGTCCCCATGGGAGCATTCCATGGAGTCCCCCTCCCTCCCCTCTGAGATTGGAGGGCCCCACCCCATGGCTCCTGAAGGGGTCTGCTCCCCTCTCCGGGAAAGCAAAGGGCAGGACCCTAACACCCTAGGCCTGACCCAGCATCCCCCCCCCCCCCCCCTGCCTGTCCTGCCCTGGAGTCAGCAGCCCCAGAGGACAGCATCTGGGACAGAAATAACCCCGACTTTCCAGGGAGGGAGGCTCTTTTTTTGGTCTCCAGTCTGTTCCGGTCCCCTTGCTGCCACCACTGTTTCACTAAGCCTGTGGGGCTCCTGAGGAACAAGATCTTCCCCTTGGGTGAGGAAGAAGCCAGAGGGTCCACAGGAGGCAGTGGGCAGCTCCCAGGGGGACCCAGAGGAGAGGAAGGCCAAGCCAAGGACAGGAGGAAGGGAACAGCTGGAATCCCGAGGGCACCAAGGAAGGATGAAATCCCTGCCCATCAATAGACCAATAGATAGCCACAAGGCCAAGCCAAGGACCAGAAAGTTTGGCCCAGCACCAGGGGCGGGTGTGAGGAGATCAGAGCCCGTAGCCAGGGAGGGTGAGATTGACATCAGGGCTCCTTCCAGGGCTGGCCTCCTGACAACAGCCTTCCCTGCCCGGCAGGATGGAGGAAGGACGGATACGGATGCGGATGCGAAGCACTAAGAATCCCAGAAGCTAATTTTAGCCTCGAGGCCCCTCCTCCCCATGACAGTGAGCAGAGCCCAGAGGGTGGGAGCTTCACACTCCCTGGGCTCCTGCTCTAATGGGGGTGCAGCCAGCAGGTGCTACCCCAGAGCTGCCCCAGTGGACCGGGAGACCCTTGGTTCCCACAGGGCTGGGCTCTGTAAGGCTGCTGGGGAGGCAGGGACAGGGCTGGGAAGACCACAGCTCAGTGGCTTCCCATCTCCCCTCTGGGTGAACTTGGGCAAGTCCTCCCTCTGCCTCTGTTTCCTCACCTGTGAAACAGGGATAATAATCGCACCAACCCGGGATGATACAGGTCAGGCACTAGGACTTAACAGCTCAGAGCTATCCTTATTCTTTTTACTACTGCACATCTCAGAGGACCCCAAGCGGATCTGTCCCTCCAGACTGGGGACCCAGTTCTGCTCTGAGGTACAAAGGTCCAGCAAACACAGCCCGGGCCTGCCCATGAGCCTGACCCTGAAAACAACTGATTAATTCCAAGAACTTCTGTGTCTGGACCTTCCAGGGAGCCAGGGTGGGAGGAGGGCAGATGTAGCCCTGGGCTAGGGAGCTCTGGGGACCATAGGGGTAATTCTCTGAGAGCAGACAGGGACACTGAGGCCCAGAGAGAGACCAAGCCCTGCCCAAGGGCACCCACTAGATGTGGCAGAGACAAGACATAAATTGTGGGCACCCTCACCTCCTCCCTGTGATTCGTGAGCACAGAAGCCCCACCCTAGCCCTGCCACCCACAGCAATCAGGCCCTGTGAGCAGAGCACCTGGCCTCACCAGGAAAGCCAGAGGTTGCCCAGGACCAACTACAGCTGGACAGAGAGGCTCATTCCAGCCACCGGCAGCCCCATTCACAGGTGGTAGCTGGGAAGGGTCTCATACCTGCTTCTCAGCAACACACTCACACACACACACACACACACACACCTGCTGGCTACCAGGGAGGGTGTGAGGGCTGCCAGCAGGTCTTTCTTGAATGTGGGCTTGTTATTCCTTGAGCCTGGATATGAAGCAACTCCTTCAGTAAGAAGGCATGATATGCTGGGTAACCTGGGTTCTAGATCCAGCTCTGTCACCATGTGCCTGCACCAGGCCACTAGAGGCAAGTAATCTTCTCTCTCTGGACCTCAGTCTCTTCCTTAATAAAACTCAGGGATTGGACTGAGGTGTCAAGAATGGAGAACCAGCCGGGCATGGTGGTGCATACCTGTAATCCCAGCAGCTTGGGAGGCACATAACTTAGTAAGACACTGTCTCAAAAAGTAAAAAAATAATGGGCTAAGGGTGCAGCTCAGTGGTCCAGCACTTAGAGAACATGCAAGTGTGAGGCCCTGGGTTCAACCCCAGTACCACAAAAACAAAAAAACAAAAAAGAATGGAGAACCTGAGACATATACACCATCACTTACCTATTTGGTGGCAGTAACAGACATGAACAATCGATCAAAGCACTGCTGTGTACTGAGTCCAACCAGATATAATCTGAGTCTCCATATAGCCAGCACCACTGAATGAGAGCTGGCTCAAGAGATGGAACTGTAATTCCGCTACACCTGAGTCTTACAGTTTCATGTTCCAGGTTCCAGTGGGGTGACAATGAGACTCAGTTTCCTCTTTTGTAAAGTGACCACTCCCAGCAAGAGTATAAGGATTAAATGAGATTGTATTCAAAATGGGCTTGCAGATAGCCCTACTCCAGCAGTGGTGACTTCCTTCCTCCATTTCCAGAGTCCCAGGCCCAAAGACCTGCCCCTTGCACACCCTCAACAAACTGGAGACATGTGATCCAGAGGAAAGACCATGGGCCTGGATGACCTCAGGTAAGTCATTACACCCTTCTGGCCTGACTGCCCCTGGATAAGATGGACAGATACATTCTTGGCAGGTAGACATAGGATTAAAGGAAGTCATCAAAGCACCAGAAGAGTGGCCGGCTCAGGGAGTGGGAACCACAAAGACCCTCACCCACCTGTAAGAGGCCTTAGGGCCTTGGTGCTGACTCTCCTGCTTCGGGAGGAGCAGGGAGCAGGCAAGGGCAGGTCTTTCTACTTAGGTTCTAAAAGAAGCTCATGTCCATGATGGTGGTGGGCACACTGGGGTGTCCGCTGGTTGTCTGTAGTAGAAGCAAGACCAAAGAAAGTGCTGAGGTGATGAAAGTGTAGATTCTAGGCCAGTGCAGAAATGGGGGGGGGGGGTGGCTCCACACCCTAGACCTCAGGTCTCACTGCTTCTCCCTCTGTCCTCCTTTCCCTGGGGTCTGCTAGGGGCACTGACCCTGCCCATGGCCTCTGGCTGCCAGCCTGCTGCCCCTCCCCTGCACATTCCTAATCTCACTCCCAGGACAGCTTGGGGCCCTAGGTGCCTCACATGGAGCATGGCCCCTGCAGGCCTTCAGCCTGAGCCCTGGGGAGACTGAAGCAAAGCAGCTCCATTCTGCCCTCCTGCTCTCACCAAAGACAGTGACCTCATGCCTTTCTGCACAGTGGCCTTCCTCCTTCCCGCCCATGTTCCTTCTACTCTGTGATGGGGTTCTCTCAGCTCTACTGGTCCCTGCTGCTGCATGAGGCCACCTGGCAGTCGAGCTTCAGGCTGTCTCTCAAACACTAAGTCAGCAAGCTCACCATCACCACCTCACCACCCTCTGCCTGTGACCTTCCCCCACTCCAAACCCCTTCCTATCTTGCCTCTTGGTGCCCCCTTGCTCCTCCCCCAAGACCCAACTGGGAGGCCACCTCTTCTGGGAAGCCCTTCCTTTTCTCCCTTCCCAGTTAGCCACTCTCAGGCTCCTCTGGCCACTCCCACCCCCAACAGTTTGTGACATGAGTAAGGCTGCAGCATAGACAAAAGCAGCCAGGTGGGGAGTGGACAGCCACACCTGGGGGAGGAGAGGAAAGCTGGTCCTGGGAGGGAGCTCCAACTCATGGGCCGATACCCAAGTGTGCTGTGCAAGGAGCTGGTAGCCCTTGGGCAACAAGGACACTGCTTGCTTATAACAAAATATCCTTTATCAATAAAAGAGCTCAGACTGTTAAAAACACCTGCTTGTTACAATAAGTGGGCCACAGGCCATGTCAACAGGGGTCCCATGCAGTACATACAAGACTGGCCAGCAAATGGCCACCAATCAGTTCCTCCTCCGGGCGCAGCCCCCAAGCTACACCCCAATGTCCTGGCCTCACAACTACAACCAACCAAGGACCAAGGTGAACAGCCCTCCTACCTGGAAGGGTCTCTTTTTGGTCCCTACCATCCCTTCGCCCCCTTCCAAATCTGGCAGGTCTACCCAGGGTCAAGAACCTGTGCTTTCCAGCCCACTCCTTCCCCCCATGTGAAGAGTCTCGCTGCCCTAGCTGAAGGCAGGCAGCCCCTGGGAAGACAGGGTAGCATCCCTCAGACTCTCAGGTGTTCCCCACAGCAGATTCTGGGGTGGGGAGAGAATCAGGAAGGAGAGGCCTCTTCAGGGTACACCTGAATCATGGTAGGGTCCTAGACAGCCAGCAAGGCGCCCACCTCAGGTGGGATTAGTTATGCCTTACAAGAACCCATGTGGGGCTTGGGGACCTGCCTGAGCACTGTAGCAGGTGGCTCTCCCAAGAGCCCACAGGCCCTTGCTTTCCTGCTGCAACCCCAGCACCCCATTTGAAGCTTTCATTTCAGACTACCTCCATGGCTTGGGTATTTTTAGCTATCTTAAGGAAATGATTTGCCTGCTCCATGACAAAAGACTTATCCCCCAAGCCACTGAAAACCCTGTTGGTGATGCGGGTGACACATCAAGAAGCTTGTCACCTGGCATAATAACTCCAATCTATGCGGCCACAAAAACACATTCTCAAGTCCTGTAAATTGAAATAGTTGTTCTGTATGCCACTCCCCACTTCCAGTTTGGGGTAGGAATTCGCACAACCCAGGCACAGAACAAAAGTCTACAGGAAGGCGGGTGGTGGTAAACACGTAGAACAGGGATTTTTATATCACCAGATAATCACATTTGCTGGTTCTCTAGTGTGTTCCCCCATGGAGCTCAGAGCTTTCTGCAAAGTCTTTCATTTCCCTGCGGCAAGTAGGCGGCAAGCAATTGTCACCCCATTTTTTGCAGGGGGTGAATGTCAGTGATCCGGGATCTCCCATTGAGGCAGAGGCCAGGCCTCCAGACCTTCCCATCCATGTGCATCCATGTGCCCACCCACCTCCCAGACGAGTGCCAGGTAAGGAAACTGATCCATGGTTCTGGCCTTTATAGGGGCCACAAATCCTAAACAGAGGGAAAGGGGGGAAAAGGGACCCAGAGACAGTGCTATCCCATCAACCCTCCATCTCAGCACCCAGTGGGGACCACAGGTGCCCAATGTAGGTGAACAGTCTTCATTTCTTCCTGTTTCTCAGCAGCAAGCCCTCCTGGGACAAGTGGAAGTCTGGCTTCCTGCTCTTTGGGGGCATTGAGGGATGAAGAAAAACCCAAAACACCACAAGCCAGTGACCTGCCAAGGCACATGAGGTCCTCAGGAAGAGAAGCCTACTCATGGACTTGTAGGGGGCTGGGAAGAAGGTGCTCTGTTCCAGCCTGGCCTTAGCTACATTCAGGAAGGTCTGAGCTGCATCCATCTGCCTGCACTCAGCCAGGGGGTGGAGAAGAGGTCTCCCCCTCAGCACAGCCAGCAAGGGGAGGCTTCAGTAGACCCCTGTGAACAGCACTTCTGCCCCAGCCCTTCCAGGAGGCTCTGAGGATGAGGCCTGCAGGAGCTGGGCAGGGACCAGAAGGCCCCAGGGAGATGGCCACACAGAGCAGGGCAAGAAATAGGGTGGCCCTGACACCCACCCCACACAGGCAGTGGGCAAGCGGGCTCACCAAGCTGTCTGGGTCCACTGGCGGCAAAGGATCCTTCGGAAGGCACGGCGAAAGTCCTGGTTGAAGATGGTATAGATGACGGGGTTCAGTGAGCTGTTGCAGTAACCAATCCAGAAGAAGAACTGGAAGAGGCCATGAGGCACCTTGCAGTGCTGTGGGCAGATGGCGCCCAGGCTGTAGCTAAAGAAGAAGGGGAACCAGCAGAGGACAAAGACACCGATGACCACAGCTAGCACGAAGGTGAACCGCTTCTCCCGGGTCAGCTGTGCCCGTCGACGCCACCACTGCCCACTCACAGCACCCACACCTCTGCCCAGAAGCACTTGGCCACGTAGGGTAGCCAGAACCCGGGATCCCTGTGGCTGCTGCAAGGGTGGGCTGCAAGCTGAGGCAGGAGACACTGGCACTGCCTGAGGTTCACATTCTTCCTCTTCTTCTTCCTCCTCCTCTTCCTCCTCTTCAGCTTCCTCTTCTGCAGATGCCCCACAAGTGCCCTTCTTCTGGTCCTGGCCTAACTTGGGAAGGACAGTCCAGCTGGGTGGCAAGGCCCTGGCCCCAGGATCTTTGGAGGTCTCCCCCTCGTCCTTCTCCCCGAAGGGTTTGGGGTGTCCATTGGCCTCTCCAGGAGAAGACAGAGGAGAGGCCAGAGCTGGCACCTTGGCTGAAGCTGGAGCCCCTTCAGGGACAGTACAGGCTTGCTTGGACTCACCCTGCCTAGGGCCCTGGCTGGCTCTGGGACCTCTGCGGTTGCTGCGTTTGGCAATCACATAGATGCGCAGGTAGACAAGGATCATGATGAGGCAGGGAGCAAAGAAAGATCCGATGCTGGAGGCCAAGATGTACCAGGCCTCTTGGTTGAGCTTGCATTGAGGGCGTCCGTGGAGCTGGGGGCCCTGGTCACCCTTGTAGACGAGGGGCGGCAGCGAGATGACAGCTGCGATGAGCCACACAGTGAGGATGATGCATTTGATGCGGCGAGGGGTGCGCTTGGAGTTGTATTCCAGTGCGCGGCTCACTGCCCAGTATCGGTCCAGACTGATGGCGCACAGATGCACGATGGATGAGGTACAGAAGAGCACGTCGAGTGCCAGGTATACCTCGCACCATGTGCGCCAGAAATACCAGTAGCCCAGCAGCTCATTGGCCAGCGAGAAGGGGATGATGAGCGTAGCCACTAGGATGTCAGCGGCGGCCAGGGACACCAGGAACAAGTTTTGCGGTGCACGCAGCGAGCGGCTGGTCAACACCGCCAGAATGACCAGAGCATTGCCAAAAATTGTGAAGAGGATGAGGAAGGTGATGACAGCCGCAATGGCGGCTGTTGCCTGCACGGAGTAGGGCTCTTGGTGGTCCATGGCGGGGACTGGACGTGGGCAGAGGAAGCACAGCTCGCCAGACAGGCGCGCACGCTGAGGACGGCGTCAGCCCGGCTCTGCTACACGAGGGGGTTGTCCCCCCGGCGTTGCTGAAGGCTAGAGCCCCATAGCCCTGCCGAACGCGGCCTACGAGGTCCAGGGACACCCGAGGCCAGCCACCGCCGTCCTACATTCTCTTCCACCAGCGTCCAGTGTCCTTGCCGTCTGCCCCAGAGAAGTTTCCCAAGTTGTCCCGCTGCGGTCCCCGTCCCGCCTGGAAACCGAGGAACGTAGAGCCGTCGTGACACACGGCTTCCGGACGCACGGTGGGGCGCAGGGCCGGGCGTACTGGCCTGGGGGTGCGCCGCCGGTCCTCGGAGGAGCTGCGAAGCCCAGGCGCCTGCTCCACTTGCTGGCTCTCGCCCCGAGCCGCGCCTGCAAAGCAGCCCGCTGCGGCAGGGGAGTAGGGAGGAAAGCGAGTGCGGCTAGAGGAGGGAGGAAACGGAGGCGGGAGCAGGAGGAGGGGAGGGAGGCGGGGCGGGCGATCGGACTCAGGATGGGTGGAAGGTGCACTTTTGTCGAAGGGCAGCTGCACGCAGCCTCCGCCCGCTCCTGCCTCCTAGCTGGCGCCCCTACCCACTTTCCTCCCAGCCGCTGCGCGGAGCGAAGCCAAAGGGACCCGACGTCCAGAGTCCTCCGGGTCTCTGCGAAGGATTCGTGCAGAAGAGGAAGGGTCAGTGCTTGCAGAGAGCAAAGGCGCAGAGCAGACGCGTCAGTGAGCACGGAGAAGGGTCCACTTTCCTGAGGACTAGGAGGCTGAGCACCGGGGATGCTGAGTACCTGGGCCTAGGGCAAGTGGCGCGAGCTGATCGCAACTTCTTACGCCCATGAGCCCCAAGGAGAGGATAGGGAAGTGTTGGGGCGCCACAGCATAAGCCATACACCTTGCCAAGCACCCCATCAGTAAAGAAACCCAGCGGAGGGGTCTAAGAAGCAAAGAGATGGTCCCGGACCCCTCGCCCAAATGCTTCCCCACCCAGACCGGACACCATCCGACCTGCAGAGCACGAGTTCGCGCGCGTCTCCGGGTTGCGAGCGCCCCCTGCTGCCGCCTGCGTGCCGAGATAGTCCACCGCCAGCCCGAGACAGGTGTTCTCTCCCCGGTGGGAAGCGACTACTCAAGCCTAGGATTTATGACTTTAACTTCGCTGTTGGCTGCCTCGTTTTCCCCCAATAAGGGTAAATAAAAGGGAAAGTGACTCAGATTCAAAGCGACAACTGAGACTGAGTCAAGGGTTTGGATTGGGGCGTGGTGAACGCTAGCCTCTTAACCAATGGGAAGAGGCCCTGCCCCTAGCGCTGAGCAAGAAAACCCAGTGCTGGTCAGGGGTGGGGTCGTCTTCATCAACCTGGGAGAAAAAGCCGGTGTCGTGGGCAGCCGTGAAGGAAGGAGCTTGCCTCTGCTTGCAGGCACAGAGGCACCGCAGCCCCTCTAGGATGGCAACAGAAAGGAATGGTGTAAGAAAAAGTTCACACTAAGCCCCCACCCCAGCCCGCCTTCAGAGTACTTCTGACCTACTGCTCTCAGTCAAGAATCCTCTGTCTCCCTGTAGCCACTGTCACCAACGCCAGCCTGGGCAGCCTCAAGGATGCCTTTTCACGGCTTTGGGAAGCCCCTTGCCATAAATCCAGTCTAGAGCGCAGCCTCATGCTTACAGCCCACACCTCTGCAGTGCACCCTCTGTGTAAATAAGCGCTGATCCATTCCAGAAGTGAGGCTTTCCCACTGGCCCCCACTGACTCCCACATCAGATCAGTGTACCCCCTGGATCTTCACTTTGGAGGTAGAGCAGGGCGTGTAACGTCTGGGTGAGTGCAGACAATATCTAACCTTTACCCAGGCTCAGATGGGCAGTCCCCCAGATCCCCACCCAGCCATGTGGGAGTGTCCCCAGCAGGCTCCTCCTTGATTACGGACTGCCCTTGCCACTCTGCCAGACGACCCAGCTCTCCAGTTAAGTGTGACAGCCACAGCCTGACGGGGTGGGTGCTGTTAGGTAAGGAGCCGAAAACCGGTAAACTCAATAGACGTTCATTGGGAGAAGCTGCTGGGTCTGTCTCTAGCAAAGGAGAGAGCAGCCCAGCCCTCTCCACTCCCTGCCCCCCAGGAAAGGAAGAGGCTTTTATGGGCTCTAGGTGGGAAGGGACGCCTGCAGCCGTAGCCCTGTGGCATCCGATCCCATCAGATCTCAGAAGCTAAGCAGGGTCAGGCCTGGTTAGTACTTGGATGGGAGACCGCCAGGGAACACCAGATACTGTAGGCTTGGGAGAAGGACCTGGCAACACCCTCCCAAAAATCAACCTGCCATTGAAAACCCTATGAACAGCAGAGAAGCACTGCCAATAGTGTTTCACCTGTTGTATACAGGGTCGCTATGAGTCGGATACCGACTTGAGGGTACCTAACAACAACAAGGTGGGAAGGGGAAGGAATAATTGCGTATTGCATAGGGATAGTAGGAAGTGGGTGTCCAGAGGGTTCTGATAGACTGGAAGAGTTGCCAGGTAGGGCAGATTTTCAAGTCAAATTTTGGCAGGCTTTTTCCTGGGCTTTTTAGGACTGGGGGATAGTGATTAGCAGAAGACAGTACTTTATAGGGAGGACCCATCTTTGACAGGTCCTACACTAGAGGCAGGAGAACCAAGGATCCTTGTCCCCATGGTAACCAGGAGGTGGTACCTGCCCTCAGGAAACACAAAACCCCACCATAGGTGCACCAGAGACCCCCCCACCCTAGGAGGCACCAAAGACTATAACCCAGTGTGCACCTAGGGCTCTCCAGGGTGGGGCGGTTCTCTCGTAGGAGAGAAGCCCGGCACTGCCCAACAGGTGCCAGCTAGGCCAGGTTCAGAGAGGACAGCCAATCTCCTTTGCCCCCTCCTGGCCTCAGCCTGGAGCAGGCCACCCCAGAGTAAAGTTCTATGGATATGTCCTTCCCACACAGTGAACTGAGCAGGCCCTGAGTCCATGCTCAGAGGGATGGAGAGGTCCTGGTAGCCCCTTCACTAGTACTGAGGGTAGCTATGGGAGCCTGGGAAGCAGCCACTTAAGCAAGTTCCTGCCTGTTCACCTTCCTCCCTGCCACAGGGCCTGCAGAGTCTGGGCACCCTGGAGGACCAAAGGGGCATGAGGAGGGACAGCCTTTCCACCATGTCTAGCCACAGTCAGACTGGGAGCCAAGGAGAGTCTCCCCAGACACTGCGACCAGCATCAGACAAGGTGTCTTCTGATCCTTTCTCCTTACAGGGCCAGGCCTCCAGAATGCTACAGGAACTGAGGCCAAGGTTGCCCATAGCCCCAACTTCCACCAGGCCCCATTAAGAGATGTGCACTTGGGTCTTTCCTGATGGGACAACTCCAAGTCTACCAAGTGGCAGGCTGTGCTGGGTACACTCTACTGACCAGCAAGGCACCAGCCCGGATGGGCACAGCCAGGGGAAGAGTCTGCAGGCTGATGGGCCTGGGCAATGCCCACAACCCCAAAGCCTAGAGGGTAAGAAGAGCACCCACATGCCTCAGCTGCTGTCCCCTGTTCTGTATTGCTTTCTTCACCAGCACTGCCACCTTCTCACAGCCCCACCCACAACGAGTGCTGTGTTGAGTACCACCTGCTTTCCAAGGTGGTGAGTGCTGTCACATAACTCAGTCCTGCTCTTCCCTGCAGCTCTGCAGCTGCCCCACACAGCCTCCAGGCTGTGACTGCTCCACCAGCCCCTCAGGAAGCCGCCTGTCTGCAGATCTTCAGCTCTTTCCAAGCCTGATCTGACCTTCCCACCACCATCCCATTCTACTAGTCTCCAAGACTAGTAGAGTTCAGTCCCAGACCCTCAGCAGCTGGTAGTGCTGTGGCACGTGTGGCCCAGAGCATTCCCAGCTCTGTGGGAGGAGCAGGCCATTAGGGCCCTCCCCTCCAGCCTTGCCCCCTCCCCCAGGGTATCCTGAGTCCCCACACATCCAGTCCCTTCCAAGACTGTTTCTTCTGCCAGAGCCCCTCCTCAGCTTCCTTCAGTCTTGGTGGACTCTGCTTACTCTTCAGGTCCACTTACCTAGCCCCTTCCCAGTCACAAGGAAGCCCCATTCTCCAGGTCCCTTGATCATTCCCACTCAGCACACTGCTGGCACAGGAGTCTAGACATGGCCCCGTGGGAGTGTTGCTTCACCCCCTCCCTGGCCCCAGTGCCTGGCTCACAGTTGCTGCAGGTGAGGAACAGCGGCAGAACGAATGTATGTAACACACGGGCACTCCTAGGCAGTGAGTGCTGAGTGAAGGTGTTCTGGAGGGATGTCTTTGGAAAAAACGGACCACAAGGAACAGGTGACCTTGCGTGCAAGTGATAACATTTTTTTCTGAAGGTCAAGACAACTACCCCCAACCTGGCCATGAGAACCTAGCAGAAAGCCCTAGAGCAGCTTCTCCAAGCCAAGGAGGTGAGCTGGGGGCTTCAAGTCTCCTGGGTGGGGCCCCAGGGGCCTTTCAAGTCCCTGGGACCTTTATTCCCAGAGTACCCTGTGTGACAGAATCTCCCCCTTCCCAGACTCTGGAATCACCCTCTCCCTCTGCCATCACCCACCTGACAAGGGTCCAGATCTGTCAGACCTAAATCATCCTCCCACTACCTGCCTTTGACAAAGTAGCTGCTGTTTCCGGAGCAAAACACTCACAGCATCGACAGGCTTTGCTTTCAAGTCATGACCACAAACCTCCAGGCTTTTCTGGTACACTCACCTCCTCGCTGCAACTCTGCAGCACCCCGTCCCCCAACTCCTTTCCCGATATGACTCTGCCTAGTAATTAGGACAAAACGGAAGCCATCAGATAGGAATGTTCCCCTTTGCCCACCAGCACAGAGCTCAAACTGTTTGTGCCATTCAAAGGACAAGTCCTATGCTTGGACCCCAGAGCCCAGCCTCTCATCTTGCCCAGGACTCCACACCTTCAGTTACCCTTCTGCAGAGCGGTCAGCCCATTCCTAAGCCCCACTGCCCCTCAGGTTGCCTTCCTCAGCCCTCTGCCTCCAGGAACCATCCCTGGTCCCCCCACCAACTCAACCCCCCCCAATCCCAGGAGTCCTCTGCAACTGCCTTCCAGAGCCAAGCACAGAACCCATCTCTGTGTGCTCTCCATTTCTCAGCAGGACAAGAGCCCAGCAGAGCACTCCTATCCCTTGGAACACGCACAGGCCCTTCTCCTTCCTCGGGGACCCCTTCCTCCTTAGCCTCATTTTCTTCCCCCAAACTCTAAATGACCTTTGGCGCTTCTCACTGAAAGGAACTCCCCTCAATCAGCCCTGTGCCTCTGACTGGGGTCTCCCAGGGGGCTGTCACCCTGCTAAGGAGTCTGGCCACACCCCTACTCTAAACATCCCTGGGGTGGAAAGAAGGACAGTGTTTCACCCCATGATCCTTCCCTGAGGCTAATGCCTGGGACTGGGCCTATTCAGTCTCAGAAGACTCTGGACTCAGGTCTGAAACCCAAGCTAGACAGGGGGGAGAAGCTACAGAGTCCCAGGAGCGTGTCTTCCTGTCCCTCAAGGCAGCCAAGCACTGAGCTCCCCAGAAGGCTGGCAAAAGTCAAACTCCCCTGGAACTTCAGGATGCCGAGCCTCAGCCTTGAGCTGCTGCCCTGAGATGCCACCATAAGCAAGTGCTTCCTGAAGTCTTGTTCCTGCCCTGGAAAGAGGGTATGGGCCCTGGGGACCCTCCCGGAGCAGTCAGCGGGGCTAAGAGGCTCTCATACACAGCAGTGTGGTCAGCAAGCACCCAAGTTTATTTTTGCCTTCCCACACAGCTGAGGCTCCCCGCCTTGGATAGGGCTCTGGCTCCTGCTCCCCACTGACCCCTAACAGGCCCCCAGAATGGCACCCATGGGGACCAAGGGCCTCCCAGCCCTGACCTTCTCATTGGTGCCTGCGGACTTTCTTTGATCCTGGAACAAATGTCATGGGGAAGGCCAGGGAGGGGGGCTTGACTGAAGGAAGACAAGCAGGATGACCCCTAGCCTGTGTCCCCCACCAGGGTGTCCCCTGGCTGAGCCCTGTGGGTGCAAGGCTCCTGGGAACAGCAATCTGGAGTGGAGATGAGTCCTCTGTCCCAGGCCTGGTGTTCTTTCTGGGGATCCTATTGTGCAGACGTGGTAGGACCCCACCTCTTCCTGGTGTCTCCTCTGGCCGTGGCCCTGGGCCCAGAGACCTCCTCTGCAGAGGAGTGAACTGGGCTCTCAGAGCCTCCTGGAGGCCACGGCTACAGGGCACCATCCTCACTGGCCAGATGTCAGGGACAGGAGGCTCTTCCAGGGTTCCAGCCCCAGGGCTTCTCTCGAGGCCTATCCCTAAGGTAGAGGTGGGGGCAGCATTATTAGTCTGTGCTGGGGGGACTGGAATCTGCCTCTCACCCACACCTCCCACAATCCCACCCTGACTCCTCCAGGGCTGGGGCAAAAGTCAATAGCAAGCAGAGCCAAACCTGTCTTTTCCTACAACAACCCCAGAGGGCCCCTCTGTCCCTAGGAGCCCAAGGGGAACATGAGGAGGAAGAGGCAGAAGGAGTAGCCTAGGCCTCAGAGTGATCAGGACGGGGCTAGAGACAAGGGTGCTGCCCAGAGGGTCCAACTTCGCTGGACAGAACATGCCCTCCCCCACACAGGGACCGAATCACAGGCTCAATGTCTGGGCATCCCCCTGAAGTGACCTCCAGGTACACAGCCTCCTAGCAAGGCTGGGCTCTGCAGAGCAGCCTAGACAGATGCCAGCTGGTCTCCTGATTCTGGAAATGGGGCTGGAGGTACAGTGGGTATGTGGGCCATCCAGGACTGCTCCAGTGCAATAACAGGTGCACCTGCTCCTGGCCTTGACCTTGGAGAGAAAGCTAGGGTCTGAGGTGGTTTTGCCAAGGCCTCTACACTAAACTCCCCCGGGGCAGGGAGTCCCCACCCATGTGGATTCTCTATAGGCCCTGCAGCAACATGCTGGCCTGCAGCCCTGGAGCCACTGGGGTCTGGGCTCCCAGATTCCACTGACAATGCCTCCAGAAGTCTTTGCAGGTATGGTCTGGAGGCCGGAATGGGGCTTCTCCCACTGCTGTGGCCCTGGAACCCTGAAGCAAAGGAGATAGGCAATTAGGTCTCAGGATCACAAAAGGATAACCTGTGGCCCAGCAGCAAAAAACCAGAGCTGGCTTTGGGGACCCTGAGCCCGGTTCACAGAGGTGACAATCCACTGGTTCCCTGCCTGATAATTTCAAGACCCAAATTCCTGCACTCTCTCCAGAAGCCAGATAACTGCCAGGCCTACTGGTAGCATGCCTATAATCCAAGTGCTTGAGAGGCTGAGGCAGGAGGATCACAAATTTGAGGTCAGCCTGGGCTACAAACCAAGATCTAGCCTCAAAAACAAACAGCCAGGTGTGGTGGTGCACACCTAACATCCCAGCAACTTGGGAGGTAGAGGCAGGAGGATCACAGTTGGAGGCCAGAGGCAGCCTTTGTAACTTATCAAGACTCTGCCTCAAGATAAAAAATAAAAAGGGGGCAAGGGGTGCAGGTCAGTGGTAGAGCACTTGCAAAGTATGCACAAGGATCTGGATTCAGTCCCCAAGTACCACACACACACACACACACAAAAAAAAAAAACAAAAACAAAAACAAAAACAAAAACAAAAAAAAAACACCAAGAACAACAGAGAAAAGAATCCAGGATAACAGTCATCTCATTCCCTCCCTGCTTGGCCCCTTAGGTCACCACTAGAAGATCCTATCGATCAGACCTTCCATGACCTCCCCACTCCTGCCCCGCTAGGCTGCTGACTGTTAACCCACCCAGCACTGCAGCTTTCGCCTTCCAGATCCATCCTTGGGCCTCTGTGCAGAGCAACACCTACTTCCCATCCCACATCTGAAACATAGCCACATCCAAACCGCAAGAGGGCATCAAGAGCAAATGGCTGAGCACTCTCAGGTCTGTGTACTGCACCTGGAGGGGCAGGTCCTCCTTGCCTTTGACATTGCTTTGTGGGAACACTCCTCCATCTTAGGACCAAGTTGTCTGGCCTGCCCTGCCCGCAGTGCTGCCTCTCAGCTCTGTCTCTCCTGCCCACACACCATAGGCTCACAACAAGCCCGTTGTTCCTTCCGTGGACCCTGATCAATCCACTCAGACTCCTTCAACCAGTGATCCTTCTCCCACCCATACCTGCTGGCTGCACCCTCCCTCTGGACTGGATGAGCACCAGAAACTACCACTGCTGAAACTTGGGTTTCTGGACACCTGTCCTCCAGCACGGCCCCTCTACTATCTACTTCCACACCACCCTCCTCACCCCGCTCGGGCTCCGCGCCCTCAATGCCATCGCTCCCTTGAACACATCCCCAGCCACCTTCCCTTCTGTCATGCCTGCTGGCCACAGCACAGTCCCTCAGCACCACTGTGTCCTGCCACATCTCTCTACCAGGTTTTGCCTCCTGTTCTCTAGGCCACTGCTTTGTGCCTCTTCCTTTGTATTACTCCCACTGCCCAGCTGGCTGCCTCACCTCACTGTGGGGCCAAGGCCCAGGATAGCATGTCTCTGGGTGTGCGAGCAGTCTCCATCTGCTCCTGTCATCTTCCTTCGTGTTAGGTCCAAGGAAACCCTCGGCTCCCACCAAGGGTAGCCCCTCCCCAAATGTTCTGAACATCTTCCCTCCACCCCACCCCATATCCTTTCTTCTACAGTGGGCCATGATTTCAACACCCAAACATGCCAATATGTCCCCCACCTTGACCTTCCAATGCCCTCCCAGCCACCTCCCAATTCATTGCTCCTCATGATAGCCAAACCTCTACAATCACCTGAAGAGCTCCCACATCATTTCATTCTTTAATTTTACAAAAGCTATGTGATATTTGACAGAGTAATACATACACATGTGCCAAAAATATGTATACACATCTTGGGACAAAAACTTTCCATTTTGTTCTCTTAAGATTGTGTCATATGCTTGTTCTACTAATTTCTGTCTCATGTGCATGGGAATGTCATACTACACATTGCTACAGCAATTCAGTGCAACTTTGGAAAATACATAGACAACATCTGTTAACATGTATATATATTTTGGGGACCCCAGGCAGAGATATGAGGAAAATAGCGTATAAGAAACAGTGCTAGAACAGCCAGATAGCTACATGTAATATTGAAGTGGGACCCCTTCCTTAACACCATACATAAGTTAACCCCAAATGGATCACAGATCTAAAACTAACTCTGAGAAGAAAACATAGGCATAAATCTTTGCAGCTATGGATTACACAAAGCCTTCCTAGACATGACTCCCAGGAGTACTGTGATCAAAGAAAAGGAAAGGTGAGCTGGTCTTTAAAAGTGTTAGGGTTCAAAAAACACTACCTAGAAAGTAAAAAAAAAAAAAAGAAAAGAAAAGAAAAGAAAAAATAGAATTTTCTCACATACAATGTGAGGAAGTATTTCCAAAAAGAAAAATGAAAGTACTTCCAAATGTTATAACTGATATAGATAAGGAACATGTAATACATACTGTTATTTTTGTTGTTGCTGTTGTTAGGTGCCATCAAGTCAGATCTGACGCATAGTGACCCTATACACAACAGAATGAAACACTACCCATGCCTGGTACTATTGTCGGTGCTTCTCTGCTATTCATAGGGATTTTGATGGCTGACTGTTTTGGGAGTGGACAGCAGGATCTGTATGTGTGTGTGTGTGTATATAGATATACTTTTATAACTCAGCAAGAAAAAGACAATCCAGTTGAAAATAAGCAATGAATCTGAATAAACATTTCTCCAAAGATACACAAACGACCAATAAACACGTAAAGATATTCAACAACAACAGGCATTAAAGAAGTACACACCAAAGGTACAATAAGATACTTTTGCAGCCATTAAGATGGTTATATCAAAAAGATATATTATAAGCATTGGTAAGGATGTGGAGAAATCAGTACCCTCCTACATCACTGGTGAAATTAAAAAAATGGTACAGCTGCTTTGGAAAACAGTTTACCAATTGAGTATGTAATTACTGTGTTGTTGTTAGGTGTTGTCAAGTCTAATTCATAGCAACCCTATGTATGACAGAACGAAACACTCCCTGACATTGTGCCATGCCTGGCACTATGTCAGTGCTTCTCTGCTATTCATAGGGTTTTTCAATGGCTGATAGTTTGGGGATTGTTTTGGGAGTGAGATGTCATGTCCTTCTCCATTTTTGTGGTGCTCAGGATTAAACCCAGGGCCTCAAAGAGTACAGAGCAGCACTCTACCAACTGAGCTAACCCCCATGGAATTACCATAGGGTCCAGCAATCCTATTCACAGGAAGATACATAAAAGAAATGAATATGTGTGTTGACATAAAATCTTGTACATAAATGTTCATAGTAGTAGTATTCCTAGTAGCCAAAAAGTAGAAACAACTCAATAGTCAACCGATGAATGAATCAACATTATATTTGAATGACATTCACATCATTCGGTAACAAAAATGAAAGGTCGGGCACACACCTGTAATCCCAGAAACTCAGGAGGTAGAGACAGGAGAATTGCAAGTTCAAGGCCAGAGGCAGCCTGTGTAATTTAGCAAGACTTTGTCTAAAAACAAAAAGTAAAAAAATGGGCTGAGGGTGAAGTTCAGTGGTAGAGCCCTTGCAAAGCATGTCTGAAGCCCTAGTTTCAAACCCCAGTATTCCCCCCAAAAAAGAAAAGAAATGAAAGCCAGGTGCCATAGCACACACTGGTAATCCCAGCAATTGGAGAGGCTGAAGCAGGATCATAAATTTGAGGCCAGAGGCAGCCTGTGCAACTTAGCAAGACTGGCTCAAAATAAAAAATGAAAAGTAGACAAGGTGCTAGGGGTGCAGCCCAATGGTAGCACACTTGCCTAGCTTAGTATGTGTGAGGCTCTGGGTTCAACACCCCAAGTACTGCAAGAGAAAAAAAAGGAATAAAGTCCCGACAAGTGCTACAGCCTTAACATTATGCTAACCTTAAACATCATGCTAAGAAAAACAAGCCAGACACAAAAGCCCACATATTACATGACTCCATTTATATGAAATGTCTAGACCAGATAAATCCATATAGGCAGAAAATAGATTAATGATTAACTGGGGCTGGGGAGGGAACTCACATGCAAGATGACCTAGAAGTGCAATCTGGGTCATGGGCATACACTTAAACTTCACAAGATGTCAAATTGTTTTCCAGAATGGTTGCAGCAATTTATATTCCCATCAGTAGGATATGAACATTATCCAATGCTTCATAGCCTTACCAGTATTTAGTATCATCAGGATTTTAGATTTCTCCCAATTTAGGGAAGAAAAACAATATTGTAGTTTCATTTGCACTTCCTCGATTGCTAACAAGGTTGAGACTTTTGTGTATGTCCCATTTGTTTTCTTCTGAGATGTTAAGATCTGAGATGCTGTTAAGTATCTTGCCCATTTTTCTATTTTGCAGTTTGTCTTTTTCTTATTAATGTATACTTCTTTACATATTCTGTATACAACTAGTTGTATGTTGCAAAGAATATCTTCTAGTTTATAGCTTGTATTTTTGCTTTACTCATGCTATCTCCTGAGAAAGAGCAATTATTATGGGTAATATAGTTGAATTGTGAAACTGTCTAGTTTTAAGAAATTTAAGATTCTTTCCTATCCCAAGGTTATAAACATATCTTTCTATGTTTCCTCCTAGAAGTTTTAATTTTTTTCATTTACATGTCTTTTATACATGTGGAATTTATTTGTGTATGAGTTGGAAATTAAGTAGATACTTGGTTGTCTCAGATCTGTCTAGTGACTATCCTTTCCCTATGGAAGTTCCACTTGAGTGGGATCCATTTCTGAACTTTCCATTCTGTTCCCAGAGCAATTATCTATCCTTAAACAAATGTTATCCATAAAGACCCTTCAACTTGACATAGTGGCACATGCCAGTAATCCTAGCACTTGGGAAGCTGGGCAGAATGATGGGAAGTTTGAGGCCAGACTGGGTTACACAGTGAGACCCTGTCTCAAAAACACAAAATGACATTTTACATGTCATATTTTATATACACATACATTTATACATTTTGTGTGCTTTACATTTATATGGAGATGTTTTATAAACTATGATAATATGTGCACTTTATTTTTGGAGACAGGGTATTGCCACATATGCCACGTTGCCCTCCAAATTGAGATCCTCTTGCCTCGGTCCAAGTGCCAGGATTACAGGCATATGCCACTCCACCTGGCTCCTCTACTTATTTTTCTTGAGGATTGTCTTGGCTATTAATGGTCTTTTGTCTTTTCATATAAGTTTTAGAATCACCCTGTCAATATCATCAAAACTTGTTGGGATTTTTTGAGTGGGAATTTATTGACTCTAGTTCAAACTAGGGAGATTTAAATTTTTAAAACATTGGCTTCCTACTAGTAACTATGACACATATCTACATATTTAATGGGCTTTTGTCTTTTTATTTTATTTTGCAATAGGGTGTTGCTATGTAGCCCACGCTGGCCTCAAATTTGGAATCTTCCTGCCTCAGCCTCCCAAGTACCGAGATCACAGGAGTGTATCACCACACCTGGCTACTTAAGATGTGTGGTAGTGGTGGTGGTGGTGGTTTCCAGTACTAGGGGGTTGAACCCAGGGCCTCACACATGATAGGCAAGCAGTCTACCACTGAGCCACATCCCTAATCCCTTTTTTATGTTTGAGATGGGTTTCACTAAATTGCACAGGCTGCCCCTGGTCTTGAACTCACAATCTTCCTGCCATTGCCCCTCAAGTTGCTGAGATTACAGGTGTGCACCACAGAGCCTGGCTAAAGTATGTTTTAAATAAATGTTTTTCCCCAAAGAAGTCTTATATAGCTTTTGACACCTTTATTCTTTGGGATCTTAGTATAATAATAACTTATAATACTGATAGTATAATACTAACTTAATTTTACTATCAGTATAATACTATCAGTGTTATAAGTCTAAGTTATATTTTCTGAGAGTATAAATAATTGATTCATACATATTGATTATATTTACCTTTGAAAATTCTCTTAGTTCTAATAATCTGTTTATAGATTTTGCTTTTTTCAACATCATAATCTATGACTAGTGACAGTTTTTGCTTGCTTTCCAATCCTCAGACTTTGTTTTTCTTGTCATACTACAATGGCTTATACTTTTATTATAACATTGTGTAGATAGGACTACCGTGAGAAAATTTGTCTTCATCTAGTTTTAATGTTTTACCATTAAAAATGATATCTACTTTAGGGTTTTGGTGGATGTCCATTATCTAGGTTAAGAAAATTATCTCTATTTCTATTTGCTACAGGGTTTGAGTCAGGAGTAACTTTTTTCAAATGTGTTTCTGACATTGATAGTGGCAGCACACAGTGATCTGGCCCACCTCCCTTCTGTGGCCTTCATTCTCCCTGACTCCATATCATCACTGGAGCCTTCTCTAGCTCAAATCTTCCCTGTCACTCACCTCTTCCATGGGAGTCAGGGCCACTTGGGCTGCAGTCATAGAGCCTTTGGACCCGGGAAATATCTGAGGCACTCAGGTTCCATCGCTGGCCAATGGGGACATTGGGGGTCCACAGTGGTGTGATTGTGGGCTGCCCTCGCCAGCTGAAGGCAAGCCTGGAAGCCAAGGGAAGGGCTTTCATCAGGATCAAAGCAAGGGCTGGGAGAGCAGTTTAGGGGAGGCAAGGAAAGGGTACTTACCTCCCATAGTGCATCACAGAAGAGTAGTCGTAAGGGGCCAGCATATTGCTGCTCTGAGACTTGATGAAGTTGATTTCAAAGCCTTAAAACACACACACATGCACACCTTAAAGATGTGTAAAGACAGCAGGCAGGCAGGCAAGAATAGGCAAGAAGAAGCTAGGAGATTTCTGGGAATTTATAACTCACCCAAGTCTGGGATCTGAACCCACAGCCAAATGTGCTTCTTCCTGCCCTGGTCCCTGTCTCCTGCACACATTCACTACCATCACCTCCTGCCAGCTCTCTCCACTTCTTCCTCCTCTCAAATTCACCTTGTATGAGACTAATCTTTGCAAACTCATGAAATCCATGAAGCCACACACTGCTGAGAGTCTTGGATGCTGCTCCTTCACCCAGCTTTAAGTATTTTCTATCTCATCCATCCAGCAGCGTGACACCAAATCCCCAGCAGCAAGTCCACCTTGGTCATCCTGCCTCAGGCCACAAAGCCCCCAGATCTAGAGCCCAGCTGTCTTGTCACCTCAGTTGGCTAGAGCACCAACTCCCCTTCACTGGCTCCTCCAGACCTGGGAGGGGCAAGTTTCCCTCCTCCTCTTCAGAGTGAGCTCCTGAAAGATCAACTCTTAAACCACGTGCAGTGGCGCATGCCTGTAATCTCAGTTACTTGGGAGGTAGAGGCAGGAGGTTCACAAGTTCGAGACCAGAGGCAGTCTGCATAATTTAGCAAGACCCTGTTTCAAAAAGTAAAAAAAATGAGCTAGGGGTGCAGCTCATTGGTCCAGCACTTGCAGAGCATACAAGCATGAGGCCCTGGGTTCAACCTCCAGAACTGCAAAAAAAAAAAAAAAAAAAGAAAGGGGCAACGCTTTACTGCATCTCTGCTCCACGAATCCCCCTGGACCCAGCAGGCCATGTCCACAGTCTTCCTTTGACCAGAAGCTTTTCTTACCAACCACTAAGCAGATCAGCATTCTAATACCTTTCTATCTCGCCACCTGCCTGAAATATCCGCCCTTATAGAGTACCAATTTCTTTCCTTTAAAAAATTTTTATTAGACATAATTTTGGCTGGGCACAGTGGCACATGCCTGTAATCCCAGCAACTTGAGAGATGGAGGGAGAAGGATCTCAAGTTTGAGACCCGAGGGAGCCTACATAACATGTTGAGACCTGTCTCAATTTAAAAAATAAAAAAGGGGCTAGGGACACAGCTCAGTAGCAGAGCACTTACAAAGTATGCATAAGGCCCTTGGTTCAGCTCACCAGTACACAAAAACCCACATAACTTTGAATAGGCAATATATTCACGTGGTTCAAAAATCAAGTATATAGCATGTATGAGGCCCTGAGTTCAATCCCCAGCACTGCAGAAATACATATATATTAAAAGATATATAGGGCAATTCTCCTATTCCAACCCCCTTCCTCTGAGTTCCCACTTCAACCCTTCCAAGAATTAATTACTGTGATTGGTTTTTATATCCTAGCAGAGTTTGTTCTGTACACATTATTAAATACAAATGGATTCTCATTTTTCTTACTAAGAGAAACCATATTTTCTCCATTAGGATAGCTGTGTTTTTGTTTGTGGCACTGAAGGTGGAACCCAGGGCCTCGCACATGCCAAGCAGCACTCTACCACTGAGCTACATTCCCAGTCACAGGTAGGTGGTATTTTAGTCCATTTTATTTTAGGAAAACAACTCGAGTTAATTAGGGCTGATTTCTAACTCATTAATCTATGCTTTTACCTTTATTAATTCTCTGCTTTTATTTATTTTTTCTTAAATTGGTATGCTTAATTTGTTCTCTACTTTTACGGATATAAGTATCTACATCTACACATTTTCCCTGAGCCTTGCCTTAGCAATGAACCTTTGGTTTTAATATAGCATTTCATGATGTTTTCTTTATTTTTGAGACAATATCTCACAATGTAGCCTAGGCCGGCCTAGAACTTGAAATCCTCCTGACTCAGACTCCTGAGTGCCAGGATTATATCACGATTTTTAAGGATTCTTACAATTTCTTTAATTCCAGAGCTCAAGGGAAGGTTTTTAACTTTAGTTTCTAAGTAGAAGTAGTTTTTGGTTTTGATTTGTTATTAGTTTTTACCTTACATCATGATCCTGAATTCTGCCTTTTCAAATCTGGAGTTTTCCATGGTCTATCTCAGAGCAAGTGTCTATATGTACTCCATAAGCATTTGGAAGGATCACGGTCTCAATGTGCAGGGTACAGAGATTCTCATCACACCCCATACACACTTCCACAGCTTTCTCTGGCTCAATCTCATCCCTTTGTAAGGTGCTACCCATGCACCTCCAAAGTTCCCTTGCACATTGCTCTCTGGACCTCCAGTAACTTTCCTAGTGTCTTACCTGGCCACCATCACAGCAGCAGGAGAGACCCCATGCCAGCAACTATCTCCTCCCAGGAAACCTCTGACCCCTCCTGCCAGCTAAACACACTCCAGAGCTCACACAACTACAGAGGACAGATAAAGGCTCTGAGCCCAGAGCAATAGCCAGTGGGACCTCTCTCCAGGTACTCAACTTCCCACAGGGGATAGACAGGATGACCAATCTCTTCAAAGGAGGGTGGCCACTCCTCAGCCCTGGCTGGAGCCTGCTGTCTTCTCTCCCTCTGGGTCCCCTCCCGTCAGCCCACCCTGCCTCACCTGGGAGGATCTCATTCCAGTTGACACGGATATAGTGATCCCGATCAGCCCGCGCATGCTCATGCCAGAAGCCCAGCACGTGCATGAGCTCATGCAGGATGATGCCCCGGCCCCTCTGCAGACAGGCAGGTGCCAGGGACACCACCTGCATCCCTCCACTGCGTCCCACGCCAGAGAAGCACCTGCAAGACCATAAGTGTGATCTGGCCAGGCCCCACCTGGGAAAGAGACTGAGCAAAGCAGACCCCTTCCCCTGCCTTGGGCCCTGGGACATATGAACACCAGGCAGGCAGTCCCCAGCCTGGACTCAGGCACCAGGTTTTCTGTTCCCACACAAGTCTCTTGACTGCCTCACCTTCTATGAAGTAGGTGTAATGAAGCCTCATTACCAACCTGGGCTACCAAGAAGGGGTGGAACCTGATATTACCACGGACAGTAGAAGTGAGCAGACCCACGTCATAAGACCTGAATCAAGGCTTCCATACACATCACCTCAGGCCCCTAACAAGCTAGGACGTAGGCTTTGCCACTGCCCTCGTCTCAGAGAGAAGGTAGAGGAGGGTCAGACATTCTTGAACTCACCTGCACTCAAGTGATACCTGCCCTCTAGAACCAGGACCCAACACCTCCCAAGGTTTACTCACACCACAGGCCTCCCTGGAGATGAGGGCTTTGCAGACAAGGGTCCAGCATCCAAAGCCCAACCCTTCCCCATCTCCAGCTCTGTAGAGCCAGCTATGAGCAAACCACCCACAAGGTGCAGGGGAGTTTGAATCCAAGATGGGCCAAGAAATAGGTTTATACCCCATTGTTATTCACTCTGGGCTGAACACAGAGGCAAGCTGAGACAAACACACACCCCAAGGGCACTCACCCCGACATGGGAATGATGGAAATGAAGTCTCTTTGGCCCTTGTAGGGGACAAAGTGGATGCACGTGAAACGTTCAAACTCAGCAAACGCCTCCAGGATGACCTGGCGGCTGGACTCATCTGTGGAAGACACGCTGGCTGACCCCCTGCTGAGGCCCCAGAACCCATGTGACCCTTTGAAGTCTGCATGGGAGCTGGGACCAGGAGCTCACTGTCCCTGGCGCAGCCCGGAGGAGGAAGGCTGAGTAGCAGGAAGACCCTAGCTGGGTGACCACACAACCTGCAGGGGATCAGAGCCTCCCTGAGTTCTTCCAGGATTTCAGCCCTCCCAGCTCAGGAGGCCCTGGGAGTAGATGGGCCTCTGGCGGCAGGTGGGGCTCTTTGGGTAGGACAGGGATGTAGTGCTACAAGGAAAAGGGAAGAGAAGATCCCCAGACAGGAGCCTTGCTGCATGGGGAAGAAACGCCTGCGGTAGTAAGGGCGGTCCCACCCTGCTCACTCACCATACTTGCTGGAGAGCAGGAAAGGGACCTCCACAATGCCACCAGCACTCTTGGGCCACCTGTTGCTGGTCACCGACAACAGTCGGAAAGGGCTCTGAGGAGAGACGGCAGCTTAAGGAAACACAGGCCACCCACGCTTCATGTACCTCAGGGTGCCGAGCCTCCAGCCATCAGAACCCAAAAGATATGGGAAGCAGGACGTGAGAGTGAGGGTGGGGAGACCATTAGAAGAGGGATAAAAGTGTGGGGGTCAACAGGCCAGCTATGTGAGTAATGATGTCTAGGATGACGCAGAACTTGCTGCACAGCCAACCAAGCAGATAAAAGATGGGTCCCTGGGGTTGGGCAGTCTTCGCAGTTGCCCAGGGTTGTGGATGAAGGGATCAGAGCTCTGGCCAGCAGCCACACCCCAGCACCTCGACTGCAGGGCCACCGTGGAGCTTCCCTGAATCAGAAGAGCACGGGACAGGGTCCTGTTCAGAGTGATTCCCTAGCGGCTTTCTCCATTCCTCTGCCAACCAGAACTCTTCCAGATGTAGGAGCCACAGTTCCCAGTGAGTCCCAGTCTCCTGGCCACCAAAGGCTAGGCTTTGACCACCTCTGCAGGGGTCAGGTGACCACCTTACGCACTCCTCCCCCAATTCCACCAGATAACCTGAAACTGCCTGGCCCCTGGGCTCCTGCTCAGCCTCACTGGCCACCAGAACACCAGCCCAGCTATGGGGCCACCTCCTACCTGGTAGAATACTTTGGTTTCCACCAGGGGATGGTCCTATTCGGGAGCCTTCTGCCATTCCTAGTCACCTAAAATATGACACTGCCCTCAGGACCAATATGTTTCCTGCTCTGCTGGCAAGTCCTCACAGTTCCCACCAGCCTCCTCCTTCTGACCCACCCCTCAGCCCAGACAACTGGTCTCTCCATGTTACTCCTTGATCTGGCATTTTGGGGGTGGTCATCATGGCCTCCATCCCAGTGCTTCCTGAGACTTCCCCTGGGCAGGGCCTAGGGAGGATGTAAGGGCTCAAACTCCCTCCTCCAGGAAGGCTTCTTGGACCAACAGAACATTCACCCTGACCTTGACAAAAGAGGTGTCTAGCCGGGCGTGGTGGCGCACACCTATAATCCCAGCATGGGCTCGGGAGGCAGAGGCAGGAGGATCGCAAGTTCAAGACCAGAGGCGGTCTTCATAACTTAGCGAGATCCTGTCTCCAAAGAAAAAAGTTTTAAAAAATGGACTGGGCCGCAGCTCAGTGGTCCAGCACTTGCAAATCACGCAAGCACGAGGCCCTGGGTTCAACCTCCAGGACCAGAAAAAAAAAAAAAAAAAGGTGTCTATCAAGCCATGAAAAACAAAGATGGGCCCCTCACATGTCAAACACTCATGGCACCTAGGGGTGGCTCAAAGGGCTCACAGCACATGTGCCCACACTCACTGGCCGGATGATGTCTCCTTCCACAAGGAAGCTGGCATCTGGGGTTTCCTCTGGGATGAGCCCTGGGAAAGAAGGGAGGAAGGAATATGTGTCAACCCATGCCCCCAGTCTCTAGAGTCAGGACCAGCAGGGGACAGTTGGCCTTGACTGCCAGGCCAAGCATCCTCTAAGGTCTGTACCTTCTTCAACTTTGGAGCTAGAGCTTCCTTGAGCACTGAGGCTGTGTGTCCTAGGGCAAGTTACACAGCCCCTCCAAGTCTCACAGATGCATGTGGGTGCTTATCAGCCTGCTCACACACAGCCCATGGCTTCCACAACCCATGTGATCCAGTCCAAACTCCAGGTCCTCTGCCTCTAGGAAGCAGGCTCTTCTTCCAGCTGTCTCCTTTACTCCTACTCCAACCAAAGCCACACTCCTCAGAACATGCCCTGAGCTCTTCTGACCTATGGCATGTGCCATCCAATCCCCATCTGGATTATGTTTAGGTGGCAAGGGACAAATCCCAATGCACACCACCACAGAAGGAGGACAAGAACTGGATCCAGCAAGCCCCTTTGTCCCCATCTGTCTGTCTCTGCTTCTGAGCTGTCTCCCAGCCAGGGAGCCTTCTATAAGCGACTTATGCATGGAGTTATCTCAGGGGACCCTGAGGCCCTGAGCGAAGCAGGAGGGGGCCTGGGAGGAACAGAGTCACCATCTGATCCCACAAGAGCTCCGGACCACAAAACAGCACCACAGACTTGTCCCACTTTGAGGCAGGGGACCAGAATCCCACCCCTTCTGAGCTACTGTGAGCCACTGTGGGCAGGACAGGGGAGGGAGTAGCCTTTTGGGCATTTCTGGTTAAGGCCATTCACCTAGGCCAAAGGCCATTCTCAGCAACCTGGCACAGCTGTGAGCATTGGCCGCCATTCACAGCAGCTGGGCACAGGCAGGTGCCTCTTGGCAAAGGGCTTCAGGCAGGTCAGCAGCTGTTAGCTACTATACTGGGCTCACAGAGGGCTGTTAGGCCACCCGAAAGGAAGAGTTTCCTCCAAGGCATCTGAAAGTCCATGCCAAGGCAGACTCCATGGTCCTAGTTACCTCCAGACCACTCATAGTGACCACAGTGGGCACTAGTACCCAGCTCTGACTCAGCAGGTGCTAGGGCCCCTAGCCAGCTCACAGAGAAGAAAGGGAGCAGATCAGGGAGTGCCCACTACATCCAATAGATCCCCACCGCAGAGTGGAGTCACTCCTCTTCCCCCAACACTTCAGCCCATGATGGCATCAACACCTGAACTCCAGCCATGATTTTTGCCAGCTTTGTCCCAGGTTATCCATGTGTCCTCATTCTCAGTGGAGATCCCCAGGCAGGGAAACCTGAGCCACAGGCTTATCTTTGTACCCCTAGCCTGGTCACACTTGCAGACCGTCCTTCATGGGGTGGCTGACACATTATCAAACACCTACTGATGATGTAGCTCAACACTCAAGCTCAGAAGAGCCAAATGAGCTGTACTTTTACCGCTTTATTTATTTATTTATTCTTTTTTTTTTTTTGGCAATAGTAGGGATTGAACCCAGGGCCACATGCATGCTAGGTAAGTGCTCTACTCCTGAGCTGCACCCCCAGCCCTTTTTTATTTTGAGACAGGGTCTCACTAAGTTGCATAGGCTGCCTCTGTCCTCAAACTCACAATCCTTTTGCCTCAGCCTTCTGGATGGCTGGGATTATAGGCATGCACCAATTTATCAGGGTTTTCTTTTTTCTTTTTTTTTGTTAATTTTTTGTTTTTCTTTTGAGAGAGGGTCTTTCTTTGTACCCCAGGCTGGCTACAAACCTTCTTGAGCCTCCTGAGAGTTGGGATTACAGGTGTGCGCCATCATGCCCTGCTTGGGTTGTTACTTTTATATAAAAGAGAAAGACTACAGATGGTGAGAAGCTGAGTATAGTGGTACATGCCTGTAATGTCAGCACTTGAGAGGCTGAGGCAGAACAATTGATGCGAGTTCAAGGCTAGCCTGGGCTACAACAACAACAAAAAATCTTGGGCTGGGGGCATGGTGCAGTGGTAGAGTGCTTGTCATTCATGAGGCTCTAGGTTCAATCCCCAACACCATAAAAAGAAAAAGAGGAGCAACAATCCACCAGAAAAGATACAGAAAAATACACTTAAGCATTTGCGGGTGGAACTTCCGCCCACGTGGAGCCCACTGACTAAGCTGGTGCATGCTCTTGGCCTCTTGGCCTCTTGTGCATGTCCAGGTCTTCAGTGTGGCTTTCACATCAACGGACAATGTCACACCCCTCCAGGCCGCAGGAAGAGTGCCCTCACCTTGATTAATGGCAGGAATGTCCTTGTCCCAGGACACCTGGCTTCCCTCAGGGGTGAGGCCTCCTGCGGCACGGGCACCACAGGCTCCTGGACATCTGGAGGTCGAGGGTGCTCCTAGAATCAAACCTGGCCAGACACACAGTTGTGAACACATAGATGCTGGAGTGTCCCCTTGGTGAGACAGGACAGCAGGACCTGGGATGGCTGGGTATCAGCCTGCAAGACTCATCATCTTAGGTCCAGCATGAGTCCTCGAGGTCTTCCTGCCCACCCCGCTCAGCCCCAAGTGGCAACAAGGCATAGACAACCTCAGGGAAACGAGTCCCTATGATGGGCCAATGCTTGGCTGGAAAAGGCGAGTGGTGTGCATGTGAGGTAGGGAGCAGGGAGGAGGGAGACAGGCAGGGTGCATCATAACTCCTAACGCTGATGGCAGGTTCAGGGCCAGCCTCAGACCCTGCTCCTTGACTCCCTTTCTCAGTCCAGGCTTTTGGAAAATGGGCAGGGTGTGGGCAACTCCTGCCCCAGACAGGCTGGCGTGGAGAACCCCACCCCAACACAAGTAGGCTTGCTATCTGCTGCCAGGCAGACCCCCTGCTCTAGGGTTTCAGAACGCCTCCTTCTCTACACCCAGGAGCTCTAGGAACACCTCTGGAGAGTGCCCTGCTGAGCTGTCAAGCTCAATGAAGATCCTACAGGCCCAGGCCGGGCATGGTGGTGCACGCCTGTAATCCCAGCGGCTCAGGAGGCGGAGGCGGGAGGATCGCAAGCTGGAGACCAGAGGCAGTCTGCGTAACTTAGCGAGACCCTGTCTCAAAAAGTAAAAAAAAAAACGGGCTGAGGTGCAGCTCAGTGGTCTAGCACTTGCAGAGCATGCAGGCGTGAGGCCCTGGGTTCAACCCCCAGTACCGCAAAAAAAAAAAAAAAAAAAGATCCTACAGGCCCCAGCCCCAGCCTGCTGGCCTCTCCCCAGCACCCTGTAGGCTGAAGCCAGAGCCAGAGGAAGGCCAGGCAGCTAGCTTACCTGGCAAGGACAGCAGACCCAGCACCCAAGGCCAGAAATCTCCCATCATCCAAGTGGGTGGATCCCCGCTTCCCCTGAGGAAGCAAGAGGACTGATCCCTAGCCTAACAAGGCTCAGCACCACCCACCCCCTTAAATAGGAGCTCCTCTAGCCCCTACCTGCAGCCTCTCAACCACCTCCACCTGCAGTGCCTCCCAATAGCCCCCACCTGCAGACCCACCCACTCCTACCTGTGACATCTCCACCCCCAGCCCCAGCCCATGCCTGTGCCTCCTGGACCCTGGTCTGACCCATCCTGGCTGAAGTGAGGAGAGGCCAGGGAAGGCTCTGAAGGTCCTACTTGGGAGTGTGGCTCCATTGAGATCCCCTCCTGCCACCAGAGGGCAGAGAGACATTATAGAAATGTGCTCTGGACTGGGTGGAGGCTCCGGTGCCGGGCGGGACCTCATCCTCCAGCTGAGAGACCCCTTTTCCTGCCCTGCCCAGTGCACAGACACAGAAAAGCTGCCAGAGATCCTGTGGCACCCCCCAGTGCACCTGTGGAGAGAGGGAAAGGTCATGACCCCTTTATGAGCTTTTATTTTAGTATTCGTATAGTAAAGGGCACAATCACAACTGCAGGGCTCCAAGAAACTTCACACACTAAGCACCCCACATCACCAACACTCAGAGATGCCTGCCATGTGGGAAAAATGGAACTTTTGGGCACCCACCCCCTTGCATGGACACTACCCCTCTAATACTACAACAGCTTGCCATGATCAGCCAGCATTTATTAACAGATCTGAAAATAAAGCTCCTTCCCCCTGCTTTATCCAGAGGCCCCACCTGGATTGACAGCCTAGAGGCAGAGCATGTCAGTGCTGGGCACTGATTTCCAGTGAAGGAAAGCAATAGAACCAAGGACGCCAGCTATTTGTCCACAAGGGCCTCTCAGCATTCCTGCTATGTCTGGAGTGCAGCATTTCTCAAAAGACAGAAATCAGAGCAACAGAGAGAAGAAAATGATCCCCAGCTGGCTGGGCTGGGTGTTGACCTGTGTCAGTGCATGGGATGGATGATATGCTAATTAGCTTGGTTGTGGGGATCATTTCACAATGACTACCTATGTCATGCATCACCTGACCTTAAATATACACCTTAATATATATCACATGACCTTAAACATACACCTTAAATATATATCAACTTAAATATACACAGGTTTTTGCCAGTTAACAATAATGCTGTTGTTATTAGCGACTATAGAGTCAGATCCAACTCATAGCAACACTATGTACAACAGATCAAAACACTGTGCCATGTCCAGCACTATGTCAGAGCTTCTCTGCTATTCATAGGGTTTTTTTGTTTGCTTTTGCGATACTGGGTGTTGAATCCAGGGCCTCGTGCTTGCATGCTTTGCAAGTGCTGGACCACTGAGCTTCATGCCCAGCCCATTTTTGGTTAACTTTTTGAAACAGGGTCTCCCTAAATTATGCAGACTGCCTCTGGTCTTGAACTTGCAATCCTCCTGCCTCCACCTCCCAAGCCGCTGGGATTACAGATGTGCCACCACGCCCTGCTATTCATAGTTTGTTTTTTATTTTTGTTTTTGTGGTTCTAGGGGTTGAACCCAGGGCCTTGCACTTGCATGCTTTGCGAGTGCTGGACCACTGAGCTGCACCCCCAGCCCTTTTTTTTTTTTTTTTTTTTTTTGAGACAGGGTCTCGCTAAATTACGCTGACTGCCTCTGGTCTCAAACTTGCCATCCTCCTGCCTCTGCCTCCCGAGCCTCTGGGATTATAGAAGTGTGCCAACATGTCCGGCTCCTATTCATAGGATTTTTGATGGTTGATTGTTTTGGGAGTGGGCTGCCAGGTCCTTCCCCCATTTTTGTGGTGCTAGGGATCGAACCCAGGGCCTCAGAGGGCGCAGAGCAAGCGCTCTACTAACCAAGCTAAAGCCCAACCCCTCAATAATGCTAGAAAAGTAAGATAAAATGTAACACATAAAAAGAATACATGAGGCTGACCACTTAAAGTAAACTAAATAGTAAATAATAGTAATAGTAAATAAGCTAAAATATTAGTAATAACAATCACTGTGCTAGCCAGATGCCGGGGTGCCCGCCTGTAATCCCAGTGACTCAAGAAGCTGAGGCAAGAGGATTGCGAGTTCAATGCCAGAGGCAGTGTGTGCAATTCAGTGAGATCCTGTCTCAAAATAAAAAGTAAAAAAGGGGCTATGGGTGCAATTCAGTGGTGGAGCAATTGCCTCTAGCATGTGTGAAGCCCTGAGCCCAATTCCCCATACTAGAAAAAAAAAAAAAAATCATCCTGCTTGAGTAGAGAAACAGATTCTCAGCTAAGAAATGCAGTATGTCTTGAGAACATTCTGGTAAAAGAAATAAGCCAGTCACAAGTCATAAGAAGAAAAATATTGTATGATCCCACTTACTGACCCCTCTATGCACATCATAGGCAGAGGTAGAATAGAGGTCACCAGTGGCGGAGAGAGGGGTGGGAAGTTAGTGTTTGACCTGCTAGTGGAGACCTGCTCTTTTGCAAAATGGAAATATCTAGAGACCTGTTGCACAGCACTGTGACTATACCTAACACTGTGAACACTTAAAATAGAAAAGATGAAAAAATTTGTTATGTTTTTCATTACTGCAATTAAGCTTTAAGAATAAATAGGGAGGGAGAGACACCCTTTGCTTGGAAGACAAACTGAAAACCACAGGATGGGAGGGTGGGGTGCAGAGCCTTAGCCACCAGTCCTGCTGTGCATGGATGGGGCTG
Organism: Pedetes capensis; assembly: GCA_007922755.1. Lineage (NCBI taxonomy): Eukaryota > Metazoa > Chordata > Mammalia > Rodentia > Pedetidae > Pedetes > Pedetes capensis. Next base: position 157,239 of record VMDO01000886.1, read on the forward strand.
TGTGGTGGGAAGCACCCAATGACCCCGAGCTAGACACAGAATGATAGGCAGCTCCCAATAGGAGCCCAGGAAAGATCTGAGGAAGGCCAAGAGTAAACCTAGCCCTGCTTAGTCTTCCCCAGGAGCATCTCATCCCGTTGGAGAGGGCACAGGGATCAGGCTCTGGGGACAGGCTGTGCACCCTTCATTCAGCCTCAGGGAGCAAACGCCCTGTGCCAGGCTCCAACACAGGTTTAAGTTGCCCTCGCCTCCCTGCTGCCCAATCTCTCGCTGCAGGCTCGCCTGGCCCCTGGGGAGCTGGAGTGCATCATGGGCTCTGTGGGACAAGGGCAGTGTGGCAGTGGCGGAACAGGGCTACCACAAGCCCCAGCATGCACAGACACACTGAGGCCTGGGGACTCAGCCAGGGGATGTAGGAGAAGTTAAGAGTCACTGCCCTGATCTAGACACGCATAGCCCCAGGAGAGGCTCACACAGGAACACACACATCCATGGGACAGTCACACATTCCCTGAGCCCCACGCTCAGGGGTGTGTGCATGCACACGCACACACACACACGTCCATCCCACGTGTTACAAAAGGCAAGTTGGGTCTGATCAGGGCAACACTGGGCCCAGTTCTGAATGGTCTCAGCCTCCCAGAACCTACCCCTTGCAGCTCAGGAGCCATAGCCAGTCCCCAAGGATGGAACTGGGCCCTTCACCTGTCAGGCACTACCTGAAGAAGGAAGGTGGGGACCGATTAGGAAACAGCTCAGCTCCTGAGCCTTCTCCCAGGCATGCACTTGAGACCAGGCACTTGGGGTGTTGTTGATTTCTAAACAAAATAATATTTTATTGACACATCTCAATGTTCTGTATAAATATAAAGTGCTAAATTTCCAACCCCCGCCCACCGGGCTGGGAGGAAGTGTGGGAGGCAGTGTTAAATGTCAATGGAACACAAATAACTTTCCAGCACCAATACCAGCTAGAGACGCTCCTGTACATACACACACAATCAAGAAGTCCATAACACAACATGCACATCACTTCCTGAGTTCCCAGCTTCCCCAGGAGCACAGGGCTCGGCTCCAGACCCCGGGGGGACAGACATCCCCAGAGAGGGCTCCTGGTTGTCACAGCTTGTTCCTTGGGCCCTCAGGCTTCCCAGGGCTTCAACATATTGATGAGATCAGAGAGGGTCCACAACTATAGAGTCCAGTTAACTTCTGCCAGAGGAGGAGGAAGGAGAGAGCAGATGTGCCTTCTGCCCTTGTCCCCTGAATAAGGGCCAGCCCTTAACCCCCCAGCAGAAAAGCACCAAGTTAGAAAAGCTATCAATCATCCTGGCATTCCTAATGCCCTCACCTGGGGACAGCAGCCCCAAGTGAGGGGGATGTGCCAGGCTAGAGTGGTAGCCATTTGTCCAAGTGATTTCCCCGGGGAATCAGTGAGAGCCAGCAAGGTGGGGCAGGCAGGCAGAGGGACCCTGCCTCAGTGACACAGAACCTGGGTCTCAAACTGCAGCAACTGCCCCATGAAACCGAAGTTGGGAGAGATGACACCCCGGCGTTGCTTAACAAAGTCAAAGGCCTCGTCTAGCCGCACCCGGCGGCTCTGTATCAAGTACGCTAGGCAGATGGTGGCAGAGCGTGAGATGCCCGCTTGGCAGTGTACCAGCACCCGGCCTCCGCTGTTCTTCACCGAGTCTGCAAGGGAGACAGGGGCAGGAGTCAGACAGGAAAGCACATAGGCCAGGAGGCAGATACCCTCAGCCTTCTCCCCCTCAGCTACTCCAGGAACCTGGACAGAGGCTCCCTTACCAATGAAGCCTATGGCCTCCTGGAACCAGGAACTGATCTCTGTCATCTGGTTGTCCTCCACAGGGATGCTCTTATAGCGGAAAAGGTCCTCAAAGTAGTTGGGGCAACCGACAGAGACGTTGAGGACGGCTGTGATGCCACAGGCCTGCAGACTCTTCAGGTCTGATGAGTGGCTGCAACTCCCCAGGTACAGGTAGGGCAAGATTTCCACAGGGCCACCCTGGAGGAAGGAGGAGACAGTGGTGAGACCTTTTCAGCCCTGGCCTGGGGAAGTTGAGCCCTAAAGGGGGAGAGGCATCATGGGCTGGCCCGGGACAAAAGAAGTCCTTAGCCAGGCCCCTGGAATCAGGTATTAGAAGACACAAGGGGACACCCATTCACACGTACACATGCCTCCCTCATACCCCAAAGTGTACATGTGGACACACAGAGACTCACAGAGGGCATACTACACTGACTCGCCGAGAGCACACGCCATTCACATGCAGCTACACACACAGGTGGACAGACCCCCAGCTCTTTTCCCAGGCGTCCATCCATCATAGGAGAGTAGGTATGCATAGGAAGACGGTGACAAGAATCCTTGATTTCAACTCACCTGGTCATAGACAGGAGCCTTCGAGTCGGAGCTGTTGTTTTCAGTCCCTGCAGGGGGCAGCACCGGGGCAGGGGCTTCAGAGCACAGTTCGGGACAGCAGGTCTGGAAGCCCTGGAAGCCTCCTACAGGAATAGCAATGGCAAGGTTAGCTACTAGGGCTGGACTGGGGTCGGGGTAGCGGTCGCGGGCAGCGGCGCACGGGAAGGCGCTCACCTCGCAGGAAGCACACGGAGGTGGGCCCAGGGCGGGTCTCGTGTAGCAGCGCGGCGATCAGCACGTGAGCCAGGCCGTCTGGCGGGAGTTCAACCACCGACGCGCTGCCCTCGTCCAAAACCACGACGCGCTCCAGCTCCCCGCGGGCCAGGCGAGCCCGCAGCGAGCGATCGGGCAGCAGGCAGGCGAGGGCGGCGGCGGGACGGCCGCGCGCGCGGCGCCGTAGTAGCGCGTTCCAGGGCACGGGCCGCGCGGCGCGCACGTGGCGGCGGCAGAAGGCCAGGAAGGGGCGGCAGTCGAGCAGCAGCGTGCGCTCGGCCTCCCGCGGCTCCCGCAGCAGCGCGCCCAGCGCGGCGCTCTCCAGCTCGAGCACCGCCTCTATCCCCATGGCGACCGGCAATGCGCAGCCTGCTCAGTCCGCTTGTGCTTCGCTTCTTCCTCTTCTTTCTCTTCCTGTTCTCGTTCCTGGGCTATGGCAGCGGTCGCGCGGGCTGTCTGCTCTGGGCGCCCTCTGCGGCGCCTGGGCTTAAGTACTCAGAGGCCAGGCCCCCGGGTCACCATACAAGGGCAGAGCAGGAAGGCGCCGGCGCCCGCCCCCGAGGCTTCACTAGGGGCTCGGGCAGGGCGGCCCGGGGGCTCCCGGGGCAGGCTGACGGGGGGCCTTGGGGGAGGAAACCGGGAAGGTGTGACCCGGAGGCTTTGGGCACCATTCGCCCCTCCCCAGACTTTGCACATCAGCCCAGAAGAGTGCTCCCTGCCCTTTGACAGGCTCTAAGCCGCTGAGTGCCCGGGAATCCATCTTCTCAGATGCACATACCCTTGATTCCTTGCGGTCCCCTGTGTCCCCTCCCTTTTTCCTGTCTCTTCTAGGGTTTCGTTACAACAAAAGTTGACAAATACCTGTTGCTGAAGATGATTCTATGCTAGAGGATGGGGACTCCACCCCACCCCCCGCATTAAGACTCCCTTTTCTCATCTGCTTGGACGCCTCAGGCCGAAAGGACTTTCTCTCCCCTCCCTCTTCTCTTTTCCCTCCCCCACCGCATGGAAGAGACTAGCATTCAGGGATTTATAGTGGGTTGGTGGCCAGGGTAGGTCAGAACATGATCCCCTGAGCTCAAACCCCTGGGCTTTGGCATGGGTGCGTGTGTGAGGAGAGTTGGGGGGCTTTTGGTAGGGTGTGAGCAGGTGCCTGTGACGAGTTTCCAGTTATGAGTGGGGCATAGCTTCTTCCCCAAGGACCTAGGGAAAGCCCCACGGACCCAGAGGGAACCATTTCCCCATGTCACAGCCCAGCTCTGAAGGGGAACTCTGCTGACGCTGCTGGGCTCTCCCGGGGGCCTCGCCTTGTGGGAATTTCAAGGGGAAGACGGAGAACCACGAACAGAGCTTGTCTCCTCCACTGTCCCCCTCCCAGCCCATCAGAGCTGCACAACCTCCGGCTGGGGCCACAGCCCCCGACCTGCGCTGAGCAGGTAGACTGCAGAGCTGGTAATACAGCCTGTCTGCCCCAGTGCCGGATGTGGTGAGGCCCAGGTGTGCGTGGGGGGTCTGGGCCCCTGGGCTGGGGGCCAGAAATGTTAGTAGGTGGCTGAACTCAGAAGCAGAGGAGTTCAGGTGGGTGGGGACCATGCCATCGAGCTGGAGCTGGGAGCCACCCCCTCCTGCATGGGATTGCACAGTCCAACCCCCAGCTACCCATTCTCCTGAGTCATACCCCCTGCCTTTTGTAAGACCCTTCCAACTCCCCTGAAGACCTTTATGTCTCTTCTATCTTGGAAGGCTACAGTTAGGACCCCTAACCCAGTATGTTTATGTGTCTATGTGGTGATGCAATATATATGTGCAGTTCCTCTATGTTTGAGATGGAGTTTGTGGGGTGCACAGAGAAGGCAGGGTGAGAGAAACCCCAAGGACTCCAAAGATTCTTGAGCCATGTCACCTTCTTGGGCCTCAATGTCCCCACCTGTAAGATGGGATACCATAATAGTGCAACTGCTTGCTCCCACTGGTTCCAGAGTTATGAGGCCCTTGCAGCTGAGGCCTTGTCCCTCCCCACCAGCTCAGTCTGGAGGCTGAGGCAGCAGAGCCCGCCAAAGAGCCAAGGAGTCTAGGCCACAGATCCCAGAAGCTGATAGGGGCACTTATCCTTGGCATCAGCCACACAAATGGCTTAATGGTTGATTCGAAGGGCAAATTACAGAGCATGCAGAGGATCATCAGGTCCAGTCTTGCTGACTGGTGGGGCCAGCGTCACCTGCCACGCGGGGAGCCACAGCCTTCCAGCACCATGGGGAGGAGAAGGAGGGCCCGGCTGGCTGGGGTCCCTACAACAGGAGTGAAATCAGTTCAGCTGTGTTGGACACTCCAGACTCAGACTCCCACACTGCACTGAGCCCTTTGGTCTCCTGGAGAACACATGTCCCCTTGCGGGGGGTGCGGGGGGAATGTGTTGCTAAGGGTTTGCTCTTGACAGGACAGTCCCTGGGGCCCTGCCCGAAGTATCACCCCTCAATGCTACTCTTTGGAACTGCCTCCTTTTTAGCTCTGGAACACAGGTTCAAGGAGACCTGATGCAGCTATGAAGGCAGGGCTTCCCTTCAGCTTCTTCCGCTATTCCCAAATCGGGAGGTCCCCTACCCTCAATACCTTAGTGACAGCCCAAAGCTAGGGTAGAAGAGCCCATGTCCCTTCCTCTCGCCTGCTGTGACTAAACATCCCTAACCCTTGGGTACTGCCACGGGTGAGTCACCAAGTAGGATGTCTGCTGACCCTCTCACCTCCCCAGGACCCCTCAGGCTGTATCAGAGCCCGGCAGAAAGGAGGCCACCCCATGAGCACACGGAGGCCAGTGCGAGGGGTCCCTGCAACCTGCCCATTCTGGAGGGAGGCCTTAGCTAGAGGCTAAGGGGACCACCCAGAGCTGCTTCTGGTTTTGTTTTGGTGTTTTTCCTGGCCTGGCTGTTATAGAATAAACTCTGTCAAACTGATCAAACTGAGCTTGGGCTCAGGTTTTTGTTTTCAATTTGGTTTGGTTTTTGTTTTGTTTTGTTTTGTTTCCTTTCCCTCCCCCCCCCCCCCCCCCCCCCCGCCCCTGGTACTGGGGGTTGGACCCAGGGCCTCTCGCTTGCATGCTTTCCAAGTACTGGACCACTGAGCTGCATCCCCAGCCCATTTTTTACTTTTTGAGACAGGGGCTCATTAAGTTATGCAGACTGCCTCTGGTCTCAAACTTGCAATCCTCCTGCCTCCGCCTCCCGAGCTGCTGGGGTTTTGGATCTTTGAGACCAGCTCTCTCTGTGTGGCCCAGACTGTCCTGGAACTTGCTGTGTAGCCCAGGCTTGCCTTGAACTCACATCAATCCTCCTACCTCAGCCTCCCAAGGGCTGGGATTATAGGCATGTGCCTCCACACCTGGCTTTCAGACTTTTTTTTTCCTCTTCAGTGTAAATCCTGTGAGACTCAACTGCAGTGAATGGTGATTCTCTTTGTGATTCTTTTCTGTGACCATCTGTTTGACGGTTTGGCTCCTTAAAGGTCCATTGCCTCCTGCCTTTGAGATTCTGGTTTATCCCTCCAGCCCCCATGCAAAGCAGGCTTCCCTACCACATTTGGGAGGCTCCAGGCTGATGTTGCCCTGTGTTTTCCCTCCTCCTCTTTCCAAGCCCAACCCCAAGCAGATGCTCCCTGGCAGTTTGGCAGAGGGACCTGGGCCAGAGCAGTTACGAAGGCAAGAGTGGTGAGTGACAGCCGCCCCCAGCCCTGCCTGAGGAATGAGTCAGGGATGACTTCAGTTTCCCCTGCCAGGCCTCCCACCAGGACACTGCAAGGTGGCTGCCCCCACAGGCTCCTGCCAGGCGAGCACCCACAGCCCCTGTGCCAGGCTTCAGTGGCAGCCCCTCTGCCACAAAGGCCTGTCCGGCACAATGGGCAGGGGTAGAGAAGGTCACCACGGACATCTATCCCCCTCCTGGGGAAGGTGAGGGCAGGAAGCCCCAAAGGCTGGCTCAGAAGTAGAGCAGCATGTGGCTGAAAGGGGTGGTGTCAGTTCCCACACGTGTGCGTCCTGTCACCTGTGCAGGATAACATGCGGGCAGCCCGCTGAGGACGTTCCTCTGGCCCCATGTCTGGTGCTGACGGTAGGTGACTGGGGCCTTCAACACATCCTGCCCCTGGCCCTGCCACTCAATCAATGTGCCACCTGAGCTTTGAGACCCCTCTTATGCACCCACTCTGCAGAAGCCAGGTGGCCCTCCGCACACCCAAAGGAGGCTCTAAGGAAATTCCTCCTTTCTCAGGTCCCTGCCAATCAGACCTTCCAAATACATTCAGAAGAAAGACTCCATGAGACTGGCTGGCCTCAACGCCTCTCTAATATTCACTTTTCCTCATTTTGACTGAGGTTCACACCTTCCCCAAACATCTCATTCCATTCCCATCCATGTGCTCAGCCCCTCATCCAGAAAACCCATCCCAAGTACCTTTGATGTGCCAGCTCTGGCTCTGGTGGCCAAGGAGGTGCAGTTAGGTCCCAACCACTGCCCTCAGGGAGCTGACGCCATTGCTTCAGTAATATTTACCTACATGATTGTTGTATTTGAGGCAAGTGATACTACTTATCCACCCAGAGTAATGATTATCTTTTCCTTTTAAAATAAATTTTAGGTTTGCAAAAACTGAGTTGACTTAAGGAAGGCTATTAAGTATATACTAGTACAGATGTTACCCCAACACCTTAAAAGTCATGCTACAGGTGAGACACACCAGGGTCAGTACATTTTGCCCAGGAGGGAACCCTCACAGCCCCTTTCAGCTTTGGCACAGGGCTGTTCTGTGGAGTCTTGTTCTCCCCTCAGCCGCATCCCATGAAGACAGGAGCATGAGGCAGGAGCAAGGAGGAAGCTGCAGCCCGGAGGAAGGATGTCTGGGAGAGCTAGGCCATTGCCAAGGCCAAAGCCCACTTCACTGACCCAGGGCCCCTTCTCCTGCATAGACATGTCCATTAAAGGACCGGGATTTGGCTACACCCACAATGTGTGTAGTTGTGGATCCCAAAGGAGACTCCCTCTTCCCTGAGCACCTGCCCCAGCACCCTTGTGGTCCCCAAGCCATGGCAGTCCCGGCAGGCTTGGGACCCTCTTCCCATGCTGTCAGCCAGAGGCAACTGCACCTCAGGCCCAGGAAACCAAGGAGGGAAGAGCAGTCTGCTAAGGAAGAGCTGCCACCTACAGATCCTCAGAAATATGACTACACTGTGGTCACAGGTTGAGTGGCTCTGTGACAAGAGGACTCCCGGGGCTCCACCATGACCACAGCTGGGTGCACCATGGCAGGAAGCAAAGGGACCAGGAGAGCCAGAGATTGCTCCTTCCTACCTCATCCCCACTAACACCTTTATACCATTGGAGGCCAAGCCAGGCCAGGCCCTCCAACACACCCTGAAGACCAGTGAGACCTGCAGCCAGCGGCGGTGGCAGTTTTGGTGGCAGCTATGTGCGTGGGTTAGCCAAAGGGATTTTTGGGCCAGACTGCAATGGCTAAAACACAGCTAGGCTGCTTCCTTGCTGAGTAACTTTGGACAAATGGTGTAACATCTCTGTGCCCTTGTTAAATGAGAGCATTTACCAGCGCTATGCTAGGTGTCTTATAGGCATTACTGCAACTAAACTTCATAGCCTGGGGGCTGCATCATTACTTCAACTTTAAAACTGGTATGGTTTGTATGTGACCCTCCAAAAGTGTATGTTGGAAACTTAATCCTCAATGCAACAATGTGAGAAGCGGGGTCTAATGAAAGGTGATTAAGCCATGAGGGCAGAATGGATCGATTAATGCTCATATGGTATGGGTGGGTTCATTATGAAAGAGGAAGTTCAGCCCCTTTATATCCATATCTTTATCTTTCTCTTCCTCTCTCTCTGTCTCCTGCCATGGAATAGGGCACTAAGAAGGTCCTGAACAGATGATGACCCTTGTTCTTCAAGCCCCCAGAACTGTAAGAAATAAATCTCTGTTCTTTATACATTACTCAGCCCCAGGTATTGTGTTATAGTATGAATTACCCAGTCTCAGGTATTCAGTTATGGCAGCACAAAATGGATGAAGATAGAAACCAAGTTTTAAAGACATTGGGTACAGGACCAAAGTCACCCAGCTGGCCTGTAATTGGGAGAACTGTGACTACAACCCAGGTTTTAACCACTAGACTTCCTTGCCTCTAGGCAGGGTCTGCAGGAATCCACCTGTGTCTGGCACTCACCCCTTCCCCTGACATACACCCTCCTATACCCATCTCTCCTCATAATGACTACAACCAATGCTGCTTGTGTTCTTGCCACAGGCCCCACCCCATTCTAAGACCTTTATAGGGATAATCAAATTTAAACTCCAAAGAGCCCTCAAAGGCCAGAATGTCTGTTACTCCAAATATAAATGGGGCCCCAAGGCCCTGAGAAACTACATAACTTGTTCAACCTCTCAGGGTTAGTAGATGGTGGAGCCAAAGTTGGAACTCACAATTTGGTGTCCCTTCCACTCTGCCCTCAGAACCCAGGTCCTCACTCCCCCATCCAGGCCCTTTCCACTCTCCCTACAGCCCTCCTCTCCCTCCATGGGCTCTGGCTCCCAACGCCCCCATCTCAGAGGACCTGGTTGTAACTGGGCAGTAACTCTGTCTCCCAACTCAGCCACAGCTCTTAAGGCTGCCCACAGGGCTCTTCCCACCTGAGTCCATGGGGAAGCACAGTACCCAGTCAGAGTGAGGGCTGGATGCATGTCTGCACCCTGCTGGACACAGAACTTGGCCCTCATGCCCTCAGCATGCCCCAGGGAAGAAGAAGTGTTCTCAGATCCCCAGAAAAGAAGGCATGGAACCACTCCCAGCAGGCCAGTGAGAGCCTATCGTAACTTGCATGGGGAGCAGCCGGTGTCCTGGGCTCCAGGGCAGCTCAGACACTCTCAGCATGGTGGCCCTAGCCACACTAATTGCTTTGGGGTCCCCTCTTGTCCCAGTGCTCCCCGATTGCCAGGTATTTATGGAGCACCAAGACCTGTTTTGGGTGCTGGGAATGCAACCCTGAACAAGACAGACCAGGCTCGTGCCCTCTGGGGTGACCTTGCAGTGGGAGCCAGAGAGCAGACAGTAAATAAACAGATGAGATCATGTCAGATGGCAGGTGCCCCGCGTGGCACCCCGGAGGGAATGTGAGACGAGAAGGGGTCGTGGGCAGGCCTGGGGCAGGACGTGGCCATCAGTTGTAACTGTGGGATGACAAGGGCCCTCCCGGAGAAGCGGCAGGTAAGAGTCGTCCCAGAGGTGGAGGCCTGGCTGGCAAGGACACTCAGGTTGGGCCCATGGGCCTAGGAAGATCTGGTCCCATTGAGAGGCCACTGGGGATCCCTGTAAGGTTATGATTAGGGGGTGGGGCTAACATCAGGCTGGTACTCAGCTGGTAGTGGGGAATGGATGGCCGGAGAGGCCATGGGGTAGGGTGAAGGCCTGATGCAGTGGTTTGAGGATAGAGACAGTGATTTGTACCGAGGTGGTAAATGAAAAGAGTGGGCAGGAACTGTGGACAGATTGGAGGGAGTGACAGAAAGAAAGTGACAGTGAGAAAGGAGTAGAGAGGGCTCCCAAATTGGGGCCAAGCAGAGGGGGGCAGTTTCCTGTAGGAGGATGAGGCCTGAGCCCCATCCTTCCTGACCCCAAGCCGGGCTAGGGCTCTGCGGTGTGTGCTCACCCCACCCCCAGACCCAGACTTTTATGGTCTGGGAGAGGGGTCCTAACTCAGTGTGTGAAAGCAAAGGGCTGGGAAGGGAGGTCACCCCACCCAGAGCTGGGGGTTGGGGGCCCAACAGCACACTGGGGTGGAGGTTGGGTTAGAAGCACAGATGGCTTGGGGGTGGAGGAAAGGCCAGAGGAGGATCAAGGAGGATTAGGGCCCACATCCGATTAGGCTTCCTTGAAGATGACAGCTCCTGGAGTTGCCCACACACGGAAGTGCACTCATATATGCGCATGCCCCCAGCTTACACAGCCACATTGGCACACCTGTCCTCCGACCCGCAGCACCACTCAGGCCAACCTGAAGCCACTCCATTACCCAGTGGGCCTGCCCTCCTCACGTAGGTCCTCTCGTCATACACGTACTGACCACACCTACCCCTCACACCACACACTCACCAAATACCCACCAGAATAACCCCCCATTCGCACCTTACACACACACACATTCTCACACACATACACACACACACGTTGAACCAGGCCTCACACACTCCACACTTATCCTTCACCCTCAGGCATGTACAGACACACACACACACACACACACACCTGGCAAGGTGTGTGCCTCCATCATCAGTGCTGCTCCAGGACTAGGATGTCATTTTGTCATCTTGGAAGGTTTGTTGTTTATTTCTTGTGGTACTGGTGAGTTGAACACAGTGCCTCTCCCCTGCTTTGCAAGCTCTCTACCACTGAGCTGCACCCCCAGCCCATTTTTTACTTTTTACCTTGAGACAAGTTCTCACTAAATTGTGGGCTACCTCTGGCCTCGAACTTACAATCCTGCCTCAGCCTCCCAAACCACTGGGATTACAGGCATACGCCACAGCGTCCAGCCATCTTGGGAGATCTTGAAGCTGCACAAGATGACCCAGGACATCTGTGACTTGCAAATCTAATGTAAGAACCCCACCCCTGGTGTCATGAACTGTGCTGGATGCTCCAGGGACACTTGACTATAAGGTGGGCTCTGTCATCCCAGTGACACAACCCTGAAGCACCTCCACTGCCCCATGGCAGGAGCCCCTGCTCTGGAGAGAGGTGGACCAGCCAGGGCTCCCCAAGGGGCTGTGCTATGCCACATACTTGCAGGCTCTTCTCTGCTGTTGCCACCCGGAGTGGGTCACTTCACTGTCCCCTGCCAACTTCCTGAGTGTAGCTGCTAGCCAGGTGGGCATCTGGCCCAATTCCCACAGCACAGTAGGGCTTAAGCAAGGCGTGCCCCATGGGCACAGGCAGGACTCAGGTTTAATCTGAGACAGGAAGGATCCTGCAGAGGTGGCTCCCAGTTGCCAGGCTAGACTGGGCAGGGGCAGTAATGACTGAGCTCCAGCTTCCTGGAGCTTTTGGGGCCAGGCACACCCTGTGTCCCAGGCATCATGAGGCTGGCTGACTGGGACTGTGACATCTCCCAGGAGTGGGCCCAAGAGAGGGAGTATGGGAGGCCCCAGGGTGCAGCCCCAAATATAGCAGTCATTAGGCCAGAACCCAGCCATCCTGAGGCTCCTCCCTGCTGGCCTGGGTGCTGAGGACAAGGAAGAGACCCAGGACAGAGAAGCACTATGGAGGGCCCAGGGAAGCAGCCAGACCCCACAGGAGGGCCCAAGGAATGACATAAGGTGGGGTGCAGAGAGGCCTGCAGGTGGGGGCCCACTGACCCTCCTCCTCCCCTCCTCCTCCACCCCTACCCTCCCCGAACCCTCTCTCCTGGCCCATCTGCAGGCTGCCCCCATCCTCCATAGATCCCCACCTCAGCCCCAGGAGGTCCCACGGAGGTGACTGAGCAGTGGTTATGGCAGGGGCCCCAAGCCTGGCAACCCTGGCCCACTGTGCATGGTTGACCTGGCCAGCCCCTCCCCTGAATGTCAGCATGTGGACCAGGCCAGCATGGAAGCCACCTCTCCTGCCCTGGGTGGTAATGGCCCAGTCCCCACCCCTGAACCTGGCTTGGAGGATTCGACATGGCCCCCACTCACCCTGCACCCCAACATCCACACCTCTGCTCTTGCTCTGCTCTTCCCTACACCATGGGGCCACCTCAGCCATGGAACCTTCCATGTGCCCTAGCCCAGCCAGCTGACTTCCCTCCATCCAACCTTGCAGCCCCATTCCTGTTGCAGGCCTGGGCTCGGTTGTTGCTCCAGCCTGGGGCATGCGCCCTGAGGCCCGAGGAGGCTCAAGGCAACCATGCCCTGGGCACTGGGTTTATAGTGGCCCAGCATCCCAGGCTTTGCCCAGGCCAGGCTACCTTAGCCTGAGGCAGAGGGATGAACAGAAACCCCACTGAGGGACCAAGATGGGACTATACAGAGCCTCCCCCACCTGCCCTCCCAGGGAAAGGTACTTAGACCTGGAGAAGTCCTTTCCCTCTAGGGACTGAGGGCCTGCTAGAGGCAGGAGGTTGTCCAACATGACCTCCACAGCTCCTTCCAACGCAGGTGCTCACCAGGTAGAACAAGGGTTTGGGGGTCTGCTTCACCTACCAGGACCCTCTGCAGAAAGTCCAGTTGCTAATGTCCAGACCTGGAGATCCCCCAGAAACTGTGCCCTGCCTCACAGATCCTGGAGGCCAGACTAGCCCTAGAAAGAAGCCCAGGCCTGGCTGCAGCATCCCAAGTTTCAAGCCCCCAGGCTTTCCTTTGGTCCATTCCAGCGGCACTGGCCATCTGGATGGGGCCTCATTTGGGGTGAGAATAAGAACCACTTGGCAACGTTTCCAAATTCCCATGTGCTGAGCATCTACCACAAATCAGTTATACTCAATCACGTTCTCACCAGCTTCATGGCACGGAGAGACAGGAATTATTACCAGCCCCATACGCAGATGAGAAAGAGGCTCATAGGTTTTCCCTGGCATGGGCAATGCCAAGCTGGGACAGGAGCCTGTCCTTTCCTGGTGATGGCCCTGTCCCCGCACATTGGTACTGTCTCTCCAGCAGCTGGGAACTCCTCTGAGGAAGGAGAGGCTCCAAAGGACAGCAGTGTCCTACCAGCTCTTCAACTGCTCCTGGCAGCCTGTGTGGAGTCCAGCACACCTGCCATGGGAGCAGAACAGAAGAGTGTATGCCTGGGACCCTGGACACGTGACCTCCCATGGGGCTACAAATTAGATAGACCAGATCCTACCTTCCAGGAGCTAGGAACCCCTCCACATGTCTTATTCTTATTCTGGGGAATTTGTTTGGAATGAGGACATAAAACAAGAAGAAAAAAAGCAAGTTTTTTTTCAGTAATAGGGGTTGAACCCAGTGTCTGACACATGCTAGGCACATGCTCTACCACTGGGCTGCTCAACCCGTGTTTTGTTTTTTATTTTGAGACAGGGTCTCCCTAAATTATACAGGCTGCCTGTGGTCTCAAACTTGTGATCCTCTTGGCTCCGCCTCCTGAGTCACTAGGATTATAGGCATGTGCCACAGTGCCTGGCCAAAAAGCCATGTGTTTTAAACCAAGAAAGCAGTGGGGTAGTTATCTCTAGGGTATAAGAAGATGAGAGACTGAGTATATGTCACACACTACAGAGGCCCGTGGTTGAGTACCTCCAACTGGCGTGACAACCTGGTTTGAGGCCAATGTAAGGTTGTGGCTGAGACAGTCCCCAAGCCAACCAGCTGGTTTCAGAATTAGCCAGGCCCTGTCATCTCGTAAGCAGACTATTATGATGATCTGAGCACCTGCCTCCCAGCACCATCTACCCGTTACACTGCAGTCAAAATCCTTTCTCCAAAAAAGACTTCTGGCCAAGTCCATGGCCCCCTGGTGCCTCAGGATGAATCTGGCCTCCTCCACCAGGCAGGCAGGGCCCCATCCTTTCTTCCCCATTTCTACTTCATGTTCTACAGCAGAGCCAAACTCAGTTCTCCCCAGCCCCTTCTCACCACCTTTGTCCACAGCAGCCCCTCTGTCTGCAGTGGCCTCTCATAGATCACAACGCCCCCACCCCCACTCCCCTGCCTAGGGCCCCATGCCACCTCCTTCAGGAGGCCTTCCTGGCTGCCTTGGTGGAGCCAGTGACTCTTTGGGAGTCCTGTAGCACTGTGAAGTCCTTGGGGTCTTGCTCCCCCGGGCCTATGTGTGCATGGTTATGTCTGCCCACACTCCCCGTCCCCTGTGACGTCCTTGGTCCTCACCCCAGGGACTGTCATCAGCCCCCTACAGATGTGGCTCAGAGAGGGGAAATGAGTCATGCCTGTGAAGCCCAAGCACGGGGCTGGCAGGGCATAGGGCTTGTCTAGTTCAGGCTGCCCAAAGCAGCTCTTCCTTCCCTGCACCCCTTCTGCCTGCACCACCACCCCCAGCCAATCAGAATCCTCCCGGAGGCCCCCTAGGGCAGTGCCGGCTAACAGCCCTGGTTCCTGGGGGAAGGGACAGGCCCCAGGCTTGTCCTCAGTGATCTCCCACCTCCCCATCCGGAGCCATGGCTGTGCAAGGAGAAGCAGGTAACACAGGAAGAAGGGGAGCTTACTGGCCTCCTGGCCAGGGGAGGAATGGGCACAGCAGGTATCCCTGCATGGGCCTGGGGGCCACAGGATGAGGCAGCATCCAGCTGCCTGGAAGCCCTGAGGTGAGGTCCCCAAGTGGGGCTCACTCTACACCACTACTCCATAGAGGACGGGGCAGCTCCTCCATGCTGAGGTCAGTGGGGGTGACAGGCCCCAGCACACAAAAGGCCACATGGCCCCAGTCACCTGCTGGAAATAGAAACTGCTCACACACCACCAGGGAGCCTCCCCTGCCCCTTCCGCTTCCCCTGCCCCTGCCCTCCCCAGCCACGAGGCTGGGCAGCCCCTGCATGCAGGCAGTCTGGTGAGTCATGACCCCCAGCCTTTGCTGTCTCAGTGGGGAAGGGGCTGGAGAGGCCACCTCACCCGCCTGTTGTGGGAACTGAATGAGCCACCATCCAGGAAGGCATTTTGGAAACTGTGAAGGCCCTCTGTGGGTGCATAATTTAAATAACTAAGGAACAACAGACACATGAGTTCAAGAAAGTGGGCTGGCCTCCAAGACATGGGACACTCTCGCCTCTGTGGAGACCCCAGAAAAGGCCTGTCTTCTCACCCACTCACTCCAGGTGGCTCCCCAGCCCCTCTGCCCCATGGGTGGGTTCCTCTCACAGCAGAGAGCAAATCTTTCCCTCAGCACTCTTCTCCTGGGACCCTGAACCTCCCAACCCTTGATGCCCCCTGTGAATCCTGTGGAGCAAGAAAAGGCACTCGGTGAAAGAGGAAGCCCTAGGGGTTGTCCACCTTCACGGGGAGGGGCCACAGATAGCCACCACCCTGCTGGCCTAGCTCCACCTTACTCGTAGCTCTTGGAGCTGCTCATGCTGGGACTTCTCCACAGCCAAGGCCGCTCTGTGGGCTCAGGCCCAGAAGAGAATGAGACGCAGAGAAACCTGCCCAAGTCCATCAGGGTCACCTGTACAGGAGGGAATTCTCTCAGATTCCACAGCCTGGCACATGCTCAATAAAGGCATGTTAGGAGGGTCGGGACATGGAGGCTGGACACATCCGGAGAGAAACTCACCACCTGGATAGGCCCCAGCGGCCTGGCTGCCTGGCACTGTCCCTTCCCTCCCCATCCCCCAGGAGACTGAACTAGATGGTCTAGTCACATCAGGGACAGGGACACCTGCGAGAGCCAGGAACCACTGGAGGCTGGGTCATGGGGGCCCCTTTCTAGGAACTTCCGGTGAACTTCTCCTTCATCCACACTGGAGATTCCCCAAGAGGAGCATACAGTGTAGAACGGTCCCGCCTAGAGTGAGCCACAGAGAGCTATCCATTCAGCTGCCCTTCTGAGCAACTCTGAGGTGTCCTGGGCTCTGGGAACGCAGTGGCTGTGATGGTTATTCCATGTTTGCCCCTCTCTTTTCCCAGACCCATTTTCCTCCCTCCTTTGGGCCCTCCAAGCTGATCTTAGTGGGCAGCTCACCCAGGACCCCCACCCTCTACTTCCTAAGGTGTCCGCCGGGAGGCTTCTACAGGCCAAGGGAGGAACGAGTCCAGGTGCTTCTGCCTCCTCCTCCTCCCTACTGTGGCACCCAGACTTGGGCAGTGGCTGGTTTCTCTGAGACTCCAGCCCCCAGGGGACAATTGCTCTCCACAGCCTCTGTCCCCTGAAGTAGGAACGTTCTATGCTACAATGCAAAAATGTCCACACCAGAGGTGAGGTCTAACTCTCTACACTTTGTCAGAGCAAGTCACAAGGACAGCCCAAATCCTGTGGCAGATTTTCTCACTCTCTTACTGAGACACCCACAGTTTCCTGTGCTGTGTTCTCTCTCACTGCAAATAAGCCTGACGTGTTCAACCACATGTGTGTTCCTAGTGGTCCTTGGGTGGAGGGGGTTATCAGACCCTACCTCCAACCTGGTTCCTACCACATCCATTTTCTCTTAGTGTCCAGAATGAATTTTCAAATTATGTTGGTGTTGCTCCCCTGCTTGAAACCTGTCTCTGTCCATTTTCTGTTGCTATAACAGAATGTCCAAGACTGAGTAATTTATGAAGAATAGAGGTGAATTTTGCTTCCTGGTTCTGAAGGCTGGGAAGTCCAAGAACACGGTGCCAGTGAGGGCTTTGAGCTGCTTCAAGTTATGACGGAAAACAGAAGGGCAAGCAGGCATGTGTGAAAGTGGGCATAAGGGAAGAACGGCAGGAGCTAACCCCCTCCCATGAGAGGCACTTTAATCCATTCTTGAGGGCTCCACCTCTGTGACACAAACACCTCCCACAGGCCATATCCCCCAAAACCACTTCACTGAGGAATTAAGTTTCCAACATAGGAATTTTTAGGTGACACTCAAACCACAGCAAAGCCCTTTGGCAGGCACCCAGGTGTATAAGTAGGGATTTGAGCTGGAGGGCAGAGCAGTGGCTCAGGTTTAAGTGGAGCATAGGAGCTCAGGACTGGCATATAGGTTCGCCTCTCCAAAGCTCACAGGGATCTCAGCAGGTCCTTCCATACTGAAGCTCTGCTGCGCATGGCCTCCATTTCCAAGGTCACCTCATAGTCCACTTTGTCAGCTCTAGCTCCTGCTTCCACCCTGGTGCACCAGCCCGTAGAAAGGAGAATGGAGTAAAGGAGGATCTTCCCCGAAAAGCCCTTCAGGAAGCTGTACTGTCATTTCTGCTTATACTCCAATGGTCAGAGCAAAATCACTTGGCCATACTTGACCAAAAGGAAGGGTTTTGTCATTCTGGGCAGCAGTGTACCCAGCTACAATTCCATGGTCTCTACCACAAAAAGCAAGCTTGTCGCAAAACAGATATCATGTAACATTCATGCAAGATCACAGGAAAGCAGGATTCTTAGAATAGTAGGAATAAAAATATTTTAAAAATAAGTTTCATAACTCCAGAAAACAGCATACTGAAAAGTGAAGCTCTTGAAGAAGGAACAAGACAAGCAAGCCCACTAGGATGACTGTTGCACCATGTTCTGTGTGCTAGCCTTACATGGTATAAAAAAGACATGTAGGAAAAAAAATAAACCATCATTATTTGGAGAACATATAACTGCCTGTCCAGAAAGTCTAAGTGAGTCCTCTGACAAATATTAGAACTCATAACAGAAGCTAGCAAGGCAACCAGATACAAGATCAAGCAAAAATCAGTGCTTCGCTACCCACCAGGAAAATCAATGAGAAATTGTAATAGGAAAAAAGTTTTCTATTCATAATCACAACAAAAGCTATAGGATAACAAGTATAACCCTAAAAGGAATGTATAAGACCTATATGAAGACAGCTATACAATTTGACTGCAGGATATCACAGGGCTGAAGATATAGAGAAATATTTTATGTCCAATAATGGGAGTATTTGACCTTGCAAAGATGTAGGTCCTATGGGACCTAATCTGTCAATGCATCCCAACCCAGTCAAAAAGTCAAAATCACAAGATTTTCTTTTCTATTCCATCCTTCTTTCTTCCCTTCTTTTTCTTCCTTCCTTCCTTCCTTCCTCTCCTCCTCCTCCTCCTCCTTAGTGTGGGGGATCAAACACAAGGCCTAGAACATGCTAAACAAGTGCTCTATCACTGAGCTACACCCCTAACTCTACAAGGTTTTTAAAATAGGCCCTGGGTTAGTCCACTTTCCACTGTTGTAACAAATGCCTGAGATAAACAATTTATAATGAGAAAAGGATTGTTTTGGCTCACAGTTTTGGATCACTTGGCCCTGTTGTGCTGGGCCTGTTGGTGGCCCATCAGAGTGGGAGTGTGGAGATGGAGCAAACCTGCTCATGTCAGACAGTAAGTAAAAGAGATGATGAGGAAGGGGCTGGCGGTCCCTGCAATCTCCTTCAAAGGTTCGCCCCAGTGACCTGAAGGCCTCCTACTAGGCCCGCCTCCTTCCTGTACCACTGCCTTCTAACAATGCCACTCTGGGGAACAAGTCTTCAGCACACGGGGCATTTGGGAACATTTAAGACCCAAAGTATATCAGGCCTGACAAGCTGGTTTTGATATTCATCTGAAAGAGAAAATGCACCAAAATAGCAAAAAAAAAAAAAAAAAAAAAAAAAAAAAAAAAAAAAAAAAAAAAAAAAAAAAAAAAAAAAAAAAAAAAAAAAAATTGAAGGAATAAGGTGGGAGGAATGCAAACCTCTCCATATAAAAATAAATGGCAAAGATCTAGTGATTTTTAAAGTGTGCTTCTGACATGGGAATAGACAAATGGACCAATGAAAGCAATAAATAAAGTCCAAAACTTGTTACTGATAAAGGTGTAAATCCACAGAGCAAAGATTAGACTCTTCAAAACAGCAAGAATACAATGGATATCCATTCCTTTTTACCCTCTGGTGTTGGGGATCAAACCTGGGGCCTCATACATTCTAGTCAAGTCCTCCACACTGAGCCTAAGCTACCCATTACTTTAAAATTTTGATCAATGTCTCCCATTATTTATGAAAGTATACTCCATGTGGATTTGATTCCATGTGGATTTATTTGAAATAAGAATAAAATATACAAGTTTAGGGAAAACACATGAGAGAATAAATTTATAACTTTGAGGTCGAGAATAGAGGCCTTGGGCATAACACAAAATGCAAAAGCCACATGGGAAAGACCCAATCTGTTTGGTTACATGTAAATTAAAAGTTTCTATATGAGCAAACTCCCCATAAACACAGGTAAAACCTGAGTGATAGGCATGGGAAAATTAAAAAAAAATATATCAGATAAGGGGTTGGGAGTTTAGCTCATTTGGTAGAGCACTTGCTTAGCATGCTCTGAGGCCCTGGATTCAATTGCCAGCACAAAAAAAAAAAAAAAAAAAAGAAGAAGAAGAAGATAAAAGGTTATAATTCATTCAGCCATGTGTCTATTCATTCAACACTTAATTGAGAGGTGTCTAGTATGTACCGGGCACTGTTCATAGGTGCTGGAAACCTTAGCATGAACAAATGATGAAATTCCTATCCTCCTGGTTCTGAAGGCTGGGAAGTCCAAGAACATGGTGCCAGTGA
This sequence comes from Pedetes capensis, assembly GCA_007922755.1. Classification (NCBI taxonomy): domain Eukaryota; kingdom Metazoa; phylum Chordata; class Mammalia; order Rodentia; family Pedetidae; genus Pedetes; species Pedetes capensis. Next base: position 177,120 of record VMDO01000886.1, read on the forward strand.
GGTACCTTTCTTACATTCTAATGAGGCAGGGAGGGACAGGCAATAAAGAAATAAACATATAGTATGTCAGATAGAGGTTATGGGGGAAAATCAAGTAGGGAAGGAGCAAAGGGGGGATGAAGAAGGTAAACAAAGATGTGAGATCCTCCTAAAGAGAATAAGAAAAAGTCAAACAACAAAGTAGAAAAAGGAGCAGGAACTAAAAACAGAATTTGCAGGCCAAGAAAGGCAAATATCAAGTAAACACATGAAACTCGCAGTCTACCCACTAAATGTGAAGCAATGATTCGTCCATCAGGTTGGCAGGCATTCGGGTACTGGGAGGGACAGGTAAATGATAATCGGTGCCCTTTTGGTGGGAGTGTACATTGGCAGTGTTTATTCCAGAGGGCAATTTGGCAAAACCTGTCCAAAGTTGAAAGCACATGTGCTTTGATCTTGCAGTGCTTCTTCAGGGTACAAACACTGAAAGGAGCAAGATTTCCAATATAGCTTTGTTGGTATTGGGGGAAAAACAACCTTTTTACAGTTCTACCCAGTGTTTATTTAAAAAGATAATGAGGTAAATCTAAGCACACTGGTCAAAAACCAGCTCCAAGACAAAGTGAAAAAAAGTATGTTCCAAAATAAGGTCATATTATATGATGTCATTTAAAAAAACTTTCTTTCTTTTTTTTTTAAAAGAGAAGACTCTCCATTTTACATAAACATGAATATGTAAGAACGCACTCCAGGAGAAACAATCTGGTGACAAACCAAGGAGAGAGTGTCAAGCCACCAGGCGGTTGTGGTGACCTGGTGAGACACATGGGGCCTCCAGGGGCAGCTTTTCAGCTGAGCAGGACTCTCCCGGGAGGAGAAAGCCTTCCACCAAGTCCAGCTGTGAGAGGAAGAGCCCTCCAGTTGGCTGGAAAGAAGGGGCTCTGACAAGGAAAGAGAGGACCCTGTGTTAATCCCACAAAAGGCCAGGCTAGTGGGAGGCTGCAGATACCCAAGGAAGGACATCATGAGAGGCCCTGAGCAGCCCAAAGTGGGTCCAGATTGGGCTGGCAGAAAAGCCTAGGGACACCAACCCACACATTACAGGCCAGGTGTCCGCTCAGCACCCTGTGCCAGCTGACCCTGCCTGGATGCCTTTTCCCCTCCTTGACCTGACAGTCCTCTGAGACCTCTCCCAGGCCTCGTTTCCTACTTCCAGGGAATAGGCCTTGGCAGTTCTCTCTCCACCAGGCTCAGGCAGGTCCACAGCAGACCATCAGTGTTAGCCTGAAGGACAGCCAAAAAGCGACTTGTCCTGTTCCTCTTTTATTTTCAGGTTAGCCTGTGAGTACCAGGCCTCCTTGGGGGTTGGGGGGCGGGGCTGGAGCCCAGGTTAAGATTTTTTTCGTCCCTGCGTTACTGGGGGAGCTGAACCCACAGCCTCATGCATACTTTGCAAGCGCTCTACCCTTGAGCTGCACCTCCAGCCCCCTTTATTTTTTGAGTCAGAGCCTCGCTAAATTACACAGGCTGCCTCTGCCTCCATAACACTGGGATTATAGGCGTCCACCACCATGCCCAGCCCCTTACTAAGATTTAATCCCACCTTTCCAAAATTACACATCCTTTCCTTCTCTCACCAACCACCCCAAGCCAGCGATCAGAGTCCAGGGGCAGCCAGGCAGGGTTGGGGGAGGCCTGGGGAAGCAGGATGTGCCAACTCCCACGCAGCCCAGGGTCTTTTTCCATGGCTCAGAACACATTGTACCAGGTGGCCGCCTCTGCAGGGAGCCACCGTCTCACGGCCCCCTCTCTGCTCACATCCTGTTTCCACCCCTCTGACACCACTGTGCCCCAAGCCCTGGGCCCCCACCCCATCTCCTGGGTTTTCATGTGGCCTTTCCTAGGGTGTAAAAAGCGGGCCACAGGTCTCTAGTTTTTAGCTCCCTGGTTGCTGAAGGAATTTACCAAGTCTGCTTTCCTGAGGGGACAGTCTCAAAGTGCTCCTTAGGGTTGCATCCTCAAAGGCCAGGGCTAAGGAGGAAGAGGAATGAGGAGGACATCTGTCTGGACTGGAAGTTCATTCTGCCACTGTCACTGATCAGCTGGATGTCCCTTCAGGTTGTTGGTCTTGACAAAAAAATTTAAAAACGGACCCAGAAAGGAACTTTGTTGTTGTTAGGTGCCGTTGAGTTGTGTCTAACTCATAGTGACCCTTACAGGGTTTTCAATGGCTGACTTTTTCGGGATTGCCTCAGGAGTGGATTGCCATGTCCTTCTTCGATTTTGCGGTGCTGAGACTCAAACCCTGGACCTCAGAGACTACAGAGCAGTGCTCTACCAACTGAGCTACATCCCAGCCATAAAGGAACTTTAAGCATAATTTATTTAGAGTTAGAGAAGGGAAGGGAGAGTGCCTGAGTGCCAGGCAAGCAGGCTTGGGACATGGAAAGAGAAAGGGAGAGTTATGCTTTTTGAGATAGATTAGAAAGTGGGCAAGGCCTGTGGTGAAGACCCGTGAACAGCTGTATTTACTCTTCTGGAGCTTGAGATCAGGAAGCAGCAGGTCAAGCAATAAGGCTGTAGCGACCCTGAACACCTGCAAACAACTGTGGACATCTGCCTTGACAGGTGGGACAGTGGGTTTTTTTAAGTCCCTGTCTCTTTAAGGGACAGATATTCCTCCTCTTTTTGATCTTCTCTTCAGGTACGGCACCTTTCTCCTACCTTTTTGGTTAGGCTGACCTCTTAGGGCTGTAAAACAAGTTTTCCCCTTTATGGCAGGAGAGGTTTGCTTCAAAGGAGAGCCCCCTTCCTAGCCCAGACAAATGGAGGCACCTGTGGTTTTCAGACATAAAGGGTGTTGCTGGCCATTGAGCAGGCCATTGGTAAAGGTGTTACTGGCTACAGACCAGGCCATTTGTAAGCAAGCATAATTACTAGCAATCATGCTATTTGCAAAGGATCTCATCTGTCAGGGAAGTACTGACCACCAGATGACACCCTTTGTCTCACAGGAAGTTCACACTGGCATTCATGCCTCAAAAGGTGCCTGGGAAGCAGACGGCTGCTGATGGCCCTTTTATTCCCTTTCTTCCTGCCCACCACCCCCAATCACCACTAACATGCGGTGTGGCCTCAGGCTGGGCCCATGAGTGAGCTAAGCCCCTCAGCTACCAAGGGGAATACAGACCCGGTGGCCTCCCATCTGAGCCAGCAGTAAGGCACCCACAGGCTGGGCCAGGGAAGCCTTTGAAACTCCAAATCATGGTCAGGGAGCACTCTGGGACAGGACCCTCACACACCAAACCTGCCCTGCCCAGCTCCATCACACAGTATCTGTTTTCCCTAACTGCCCCAGAAGGCCATCCACATGGCAGCAAACTTGGCGACACACGGAAGAAGGGAGAAGAGAGTAAGGCCTTGCCTATAACTCTCTTCACTCTTACGCGTAAGCCCTCTGCATTGTCCTCAGTAAAAATGGGCAGGAAAGGAAACACAGGCCTGCCGCTGGCAGGTAGGACCCCTGACAGTGCCCACCCACTGTCCTCCAGTGGCAGGTGGACCTATGCCCTTCTCCCATTCCCCTCCTATCTCCCTCAACTGATCACACCAGCCCCGCAGGGAGGAGGCCCGCAGACCTCCCTGCCTCATGTCTTCAGGACCCTCGCTTCCAGGGCGAGTCAGGTGCTGCCTGCCCGACTGGGACAGAGCAGCGACCTCCCACAGCAGGCCTGACCTGCCAGACGCACAGGCCTTACCCACCTGCCCCATCTGCCTCGGCCATGTGACTAATCCCAGCCAATGGAACACCACTTCCGGGCTGAGGCACTCAAAAGCCTTGGGTGGGCGGCTCCTGGGTTCAACACGACAGCCACTGCCTCACCTGCAGGACTCCACGTGTCCTTCCACTAGTGAGAGCCCACTCCACCCGCCCCCGACTTCCATTTTACTTGTAGGTCTAAGAAATGCAGTTATGGGGGCGGGGGCTGGAAGCGGCCACCTCCCACTACTCAGGCCCGGAGCTGCCTTCTCCCCAGCGGGCAGGTGTTAGTCACGTGTAACCTCGCCTCACTGCCGCGGACCCTGCACAGCCAGGCCTCTCACAGTCCTCAGGCTCAGGGCTAGCGGCTCCAGAACAACCCAGCCTTCCTCACGTGGGAGGGTAGCTGCCTCTGTGCCTCATTCTAGGCACCTTCCTCTAGGAACCTCTGCTGCCATCATCCTGCCCTGGTCCTTACCGACTCCAGGGGGCTGACTACACAGGGTTGCAGCCATGCAGTCTATTTCCTGGTCATATTTTAACTCATAAGCATGTTCCCAGGTCTAAGCAGCTACCCTCGGGGACCCAAGACTCCTACTCTTGACCACAGCAGGACCATGGCACATCATGAACATATGACCACCTGCCAAATCCAGAACTCATTTCCCTCTTTAGCCTTTCAACTGTAACACGGGTAAAAACCCCTAATGCCGACTCCAGCCAGCTTTATGCCCAGTAAACTAAACGCTGCTAATAAGGCAGCTCTGACCCTAACATGAAGGGGCTCCTTGATGCCTTGTGCCCCTCTGGTGATCCTTAGCTGCAGACCATGGTGAGAGCTGTGTTTAGTAGATCAAGCTGGTAAGCCAGAATGGGAAAAAATGAAGCTGGATCCCTACCTCATAAAAGTTACCATCCTTCCATAATGGAATAAATATCTAAAGGTAAAAAGTAAAATGATCAAGCTAAGGTGGTGGGGTTTGTTTTGTTTTTTTCTTTCTTTCTGAGATGGAATTTCACTGTGTAGTCCAGGTGGGGCTGAACTCACTATGTATAGCAGGCTGGCCTCGGACTTTCATTGATCGTCTTGTCTGGGTCAATAGGTGTGCACCACTCCCTGCTTAGATGGTGTGTTTTAAGTATGCACAGTTTATTGTGCTTTGATGGCACCTCAATAAGTTAGGGGAATAAACAAACCAATCAAAAAGCAAGAATCTAGGTAAAAATGACAGGTTAAAAATACACACACACACACACACACACTCACACACACACACACACACACACACACACACACACACACAATTTTGGTGGTGCTGGTGCTCTAACCCAGGGCCTTGCTCATTCTTGGCAGGTGCTCTACCACTAAGCTGCACCCCAGTCCCATACATACTTACTCTTCCTCTGTCCTAAAATCTCATTTAACAGTTAAGGAGGCAAAACAAAAGGCAAAACCCACAGAATTAAACAGATAGGAGAACAACGGAAAAAGTTTTGGAAATCAGAAAGCAGGTGGACAAAATGGTAAATGGCTTAGGGGAAAGAAGAAATTGAACATCTAGCCAGCAGACGGGACAGTAAGGAGCCAATCCAACATGCCTGGCAGAATGCCTGAAAGGCTGAGGATAAGTGGGACATTAGTGAAGGAAAGGGGCTTATTTTTAATAGAATAAGAAGGGCTTAGGAGCCTAGTGCAGTAGTAGAGCGCTTGTGTATGAGGCCATGGGTTTGATCTCCAGTACCATCAACACAAATGAAACAAACAATAACAACAACAACAACAAAAAGCTGGCTGAAGATTTGTATAATATGCCGCCAGCCCCACTCTACAGTGAAGCTTATGGCCCACTCATTGGTACTCAGAACTCCCAACCTGAATGTTTTGTTTTGTTGAGACAGGGTCTCCTTAAGTTACCCAGAGTGCCCTCTAACTTGCAATCCTCCTGCCTCCATCTCCTGAGTAGCTGGACCTATAGGTGTGCACGTCCAGCCCCAGCCCCAGCTCCAGCCTGAGTTCCTTAACAGAAACCAATAACCATTCAGGCTCTTCAAGGAAAGCCTCAGTTGTGCAGGAGGAGACCTAACAGGAGAAAGTAATTTAGAGGAAACACTGTGCAGGAAAAAACAAAAAAAAAACACTAACAAGAATCATTAATATCCTTAAAGGGGGAAGATATTGCACCCATAAATCAACCACAGCACAAGAGGAAACAAAACCGATCTCTTGTGTATTAAAAATAACAAGGCCAGCCGGGCACGGTGGTGTATGCCTGTAATCCCAGGACTTGGGAGGCAGAGGCAGAAGGATCACAAGTTTGAGACCAGAGGTAGTCTGCATAATTTAGTGATATCCTGTCTCAAAAAGTAAATGAATGGTGCCAGGGGCGGTGGCGCATGCCTGAAATCCCAGCAGCTCAGGAGGTGGAGGCAGGAGGATCAAGACCAGAGGCAGTCTGTGTAATTTAGCAAGACTGTATCTCAAAAAAGTAAAAAAAATGGACTGGGTACAGCTCAGTGGTCCAGCACTTGCAAAGCATGCAGGCATGAAGCCCTAGTTCAACCCCCAGTACTGGGGGGGGAAAAAAAAAAGGTAAAACAATGGGCTGGAGGTGCAGCTCAGTGGTACAGCACTTGCAAAGCATGCAAGCATGAGGTCCTGGATTCAACTCCCAGTACCACACACAAAAAATAATTAATTAATTAATTAAATAAATAAAATTAAATAATAATAATAATAAAATAACAAGGCAGAAATTAAAAATTCCATGTCAAGATTGGAAGATAAAGATGAAATAAATTTCCAGAAAGTAGAGCAAGAAAACAATGTGTTGAGAGAAAAACAAAAAATAACAAAACAAACAAAAAACTCACCAGAAGAAAAAAGGTAAGAGGACAAAAGGGCCAGAAGAGAAGAGGGAAAATTCATGAAAATCCTCCAGAACTGAGAGACATGAATTTACAGATGAGGGCCCAATATTAGCAAAATAAATTGAAAGCAACTCAGATAGAATACGAGAAAAAATTGGTCTCACAAGCTTAGGGGCTGGAGGGTAGAGTAGTTACAGCTCTCTAAGGAAAGATCAGGATGTGGTGGCACATGCCTGTAATCCCAGCACTCAGGAGGCTGAGGCAGGAGGATCAATGTGAGTTCAAGGTCAACCTGGTCTACAAAGCGAATTCCAGGACAGCCTGGGATGCAAGGCTCTATCTCAAAAAAAAACAAACAAAAGAAGGTCAAGAATCAGAACATCTTCAGGCCTTCCTCTCTCCCCTAATTGTTTTTTTTTTTTCTAGATAGGGGTCTCACTATGTTGCCCAGGCTGGTCTAGAACTCCTGTGCTCTAGAAAACCTCCCACCTCAGTCTTCTGAGCAGCCTCCCAAGGGAACACAGGCCTGTGCCACAGCACACCCAGCTTTACTTCCCCCAAATTCTAAAGGAAAACTATTTCCAGCTGATATTTCTGTATTTGGTGAATTATCCAACAAGGATCTCAAAAATGTTACCTCCTATGGGCCCTTTCTCTTTTGGCAATCAATGAAGAAATAAGTCAAAAAAGAGAAGTAGGGGACCCAGAGAACACTGGTAAGAAAGAGTCTCCGTTGGAGGGAGAAGGCATCCACCACCTGGCACCCAGCACCACCTGCGACTCAGACTTCCTCAGCAGGTGGAATTGTTACACCTACTGCCTCTGAATAGTGAAGAACCCAAAGGGCAGAGAGGGTGGGGATGAATTAGTGTCAAGAATACAACAAATTAAACAAATGAAAAGCCACGGACTTCCTCTATGAAAACAAAACGTTGCACAAGGAAGTAGTCATAGCGTCTGTCTTCTCTGTAAGTAACATTTCCATGGTCATAACAGTGTAAATGCTAAGTAATGGGGTGACCACTTAGCTGTAACTAACTACTCTGGGAGACTGAGGGATGGGAGGGGTTGGGGATGGCCAAGAAAGAAAGACATCTTCATGCCTACAATGAAAAGCAAGGGGTGGCAATGGGAGAGCATTATTCAGACACCTGAAGGTAAATACCTATAAGCCTCTGGAGAGGTGAAATGGGCAGGCCATGGGGGAGTGGGCAGGGTACAAGAGCTACTAGTATTTGACTTTTAAACTATATGCTCAAACGTTTGGATAAAGCTGCAAGGAAGAAGAAAAAATGTGTAAAGATGTATGTATAGGGAGAAAGACACTGATTTTCCAAGTTGTATGAATAATTTTATCTTTATACTTTTATACATAAAGTAAATGCATATGTGCATTGGCTTATTATTCACTTATTACTATGGGAAACAAGGGATATGAAGGCAAGATCCAAAGAAGGGTCAAGAATATTCTCAGGGGTGAACCAGCAGGCACTGGCTTACATGTGCTCGAAACTGCCTCTTGGTAGTGCGGAGGGAGTCGTGGTTCACCACAACCAGCTCGCTTCTCACACTGGTCCCTGGTGCTGAGCTTCATCATTACTTTCGAAGTCATCAGTCACAACGTGGACCCTCTTAAATCTTTGCTGATTGTCACCTCATTATGCATTCTTTCTTAGGCACTGAAATATGCCAAATGATCATGAACTATGATAGGAGGATGGGAACAGCTGTTGGGCAACAGCTGGCTCCTCTCTTGGGCTGCCAGTCCTAGCAGGGTCTGGAAGAGATCCCATCTTCCTAGACTGGAAACCTTACTGGCCGCCAGGAGCAGGCATGGAGGGAGACGCAGCAAATCAAAGCTGCTGCCTTGTTATCTCTGGCTGGCTGTCCTCCTCCATGAAAACACCCCTAGTCACCTTGCTAGAGCCTGTGAATCTCCTAGTTGCCCTATAGGACAAACACCTCTTCCCATCAGCCTATTCTACACACTTACACAGATTGCGGTCGCCTGGCGCGTTTCCTCTCATTTATTCATAGGATTTGATGCAAATTAAGACCTTGAAGAATGTTGGCCCAAACAGACCCACACTGAGCTGTTAGTTTGAGCTATAAAATCCCTCCAGTGAGTCCTGGCAGTGCCTGTAATCCCGGCATTCTGCAGCAAGAGGATCAATGCAAGTTTGAAGCCAGCCTGGTTTACATAGCAAGTTCCAGGACAGCCTGCGCTACTAAGACCTTATCTCCAAAAAACAAAAACAAAAACAAAAACTCCTTCCAGCCCTGGGGAGGAGAGAAGGAACTCAGTGGGTGGCACGGCCCTGCCCCCTGCTGTTCCACATTGAAGCTGCAGGACAGGCAGCCAGGCTGGGAAGTCTTTCTGGACACAGTCCAGGGCAATTGGCTCCATTTATTTTGAAAACTTTTTTGTTTTTTAACTTAGAGCTGGGCTACTTAGGCCTCACTAGCCACAATGAAATCATATGCAACTTCATGTGCAGTGCCAGGGATTGAACCCAGGGCCTTGGGCATGCTAGGCTAGCACTCTACCACTGAGTTATGTCTCCAGCCCAGAAAAGTCATTTCTTAAATTAGGTTCCCTGCAAATCTGTTCATGTAATGGGTTGAATTATGTCCTCTCCCCAAATTCATATGGTGAAGATCTTATCCTCAGTATCTCAGAATGTGATTTAGATTAGGCCTACTCTGCTCCAGTGTATAATTAAGATGAGGTCATGCTGGAGTAGAGTGAGCCTTAATCCAGTAAGACTCATGTCCTTATTAGAAGGGTAAATCTGGATAAGACACAGGCCTGAGGAACATGAAGGCAGAGGCTGAGGTGATGAATCCACAGACAAGGAATACTGAGCATTGCCCACAATCCCTAAGAGCTGGACAAGGCTGGAAGCGTTCTCCCTCCCAGCCCTCAAAACCACCTTGCCCACTCCCTGACCGTGGACTCCCAGCCTGCAGAACTGTGAGGCAGCAGGTTTGTTAAATCACTGGGTTCCTGGTGCTTTGTTATTGCAGCTGATTATTAGCAAATGAATACACTCCTCATCCAGGGTACTGTTTTAAAGTAGTTGTGTAACAGGCACTTATAAACTGCCTTTATTGAAAAGCATTAACTCCTCACTTGGACTCACAAATGTACTATTTCAGATTCCTAAGAGGCATCTAAAGTTCTACAGCCTTTCTTCTTAAACTGCAGGCACCTTTTTTTTCCCCCCAGTACCTGGGGGTTGAATGCCCGGCCTCTCAGATGCTTCCCAAATGCTCTACCACTAAGATGTGCTCTCAGTTCATTTTTTACTCTTATCTTGAGACAGGGTCTTGCTAAATTATGCAGGCTACCTCTGGCCTTGAACTCACGATCCTCATGTCTCTGCTTCCTTAGTTGCTGGGACTACAGGCATGCACTACTATGCCCAGCTCCTGCAGCCACTTTGGATCCGAGAAACTTTAATCAATAAACATCTCTTTGAACAAAAGACTGCAAACAACCCCTCCAGTGATGTTAGCTGGCAGTAATAACAACTTCCTGAAATTCATGGAATTCTCCTGCAAATCAGAACTGAAATCACACACTGAGCAAGCTCACTTAATTATACATACCTCTTGCCCCTGTCCCTGAACCCTCTTTTACTTAAACCTAAAGCTCACATTGTAGCAAGAAGCAAGGCTCATCAGAGAGGATGAATCCCATGAACACCAGCATTAATTAGAGGAAGGGGCTCTATTGCCCACAGCAACAGCAGGATCTCTCAGGTCACAGAATGTCCACACTTTCTGAGTTATTCTCTTCTGTCCCTTAAATAGAGCTTACAGACTAGTAGACAAAGGGGTCTGTGTGTTTCTCTTTGACTGTCTACTTCAAATAGTCTGCAGGTGTCACAGAGCAATCCAAGCAGAAAGCAGAATGTCCTTGACAGCAAAATCTTTAAAGAAACAACTTCTAGACACCAGAGACTGTGCCCATGTGGGGGAATTTACTGCAGCGCCTCTGTATTCAGAAAGAGGGGCTCCTGGCATTCCCTAGATAAGGGAGTGCAGCCCTATTTTTTGATCAGGGGAGTGAGGAATGTAAACTTGAGTCTTAAAGGAGCCAGGGCCTGGTGTGGTTTAATTAGGTTTACTCTTCTCAATGTAAGTTTCCTAAAGATGGACTTGGGGTCACTGGACTCTTTTATTTGTTCCTCTTCCCAGTGTGCACATTGACTAAATCTCCTTTCTCTGCTTTTCATTATTAGTTGTTTCTTTTAATTGGTGTATTGGGGATGGGTGGCTGAGTCTAATTCTGGGAATTGTGGCTTTGCCCTAAATTCCGGTAACAGTTGGGAGTGTTTTTCAGCATGTACATTAGGAACTTGAAAGATTTCCTTAAAATCTTTGGCAAGAAATCGTACAATGAAATGGGAAACAAATTGGATCCCAGTGGACCAAAGTTCTAGACCCAGACAGACCAGGGTGAGTTGTGTCACTTGGGGAAAATCCTAACCTCTTTGAATATCACTTACAAAAGGAAAGATCTGCTCCTAAGGTGCTTTCCATTAGATGACTACACGTGTTCAAATAGTGGACTCAGCCCTATCTATGGAAACATAAACTGAAACACATACACAGATACACCCTGAACACCCCCAAGTCCAAACAAGGAGACATCTAAAAACATCTACCTGCCTGCACAGCCTGCTAATGGGCTCTGAAGGTGATTAATGAGGCAAATAAGGCAGAGAGGATGCCCACTCAACTACATGGTCGTCCCAAGACCCTATGACAGGACTTCCCATGTGTTTTGTACACATTACAGGGGAGGTGACATGGATAAGAATAAGGTCTACTAGAATGTTTAATTAGCATAGGTTTCATTATGGCATTTTCATCCAATTATATCATGTACTCTGCTCTTATGCACCCCTTCATTCCCCCTACTTCTTGCTCCCTGCCACCTCCAGATAGTTCCCCTTTTACTTTCAAGTCTCACATGCCTGTTTTCAAAATCTAGATTTCACATATGGGAATACATGGTATTTGCTTTTGAGTCTGGCATTTCACTTACTACAATGATCTCCAGTTTCTTCCATTTTCTTGCAAATGATAAAATTTTATTCTTCTTCATGGCTGAATAAAACTTCATTGTGTAAATATACCATATCTTCTTTATCCATTCATCTGTTGATGGACATCTAGGCTGATCCCACATCTTGGCTCTTGTGAACAGTGCTGCAATGCACATGGAAGTGCAAGTATCTCTATGGTGTGTTGACTTGGATACCTTTGGGTATATACTCACACATGGCATGCTGTTGTTGTCAGGTGCCGTCCAGTCCTATCTGACTCATAGCGACCCTCATAGGATTTTCAATGGCTGTTTCAGGATTGCCTCAGGAGTAGATTGCCATGTCCCATTTTTGTGGTGCTAGGAATAAAACCTGGGAACTCAGAGACTGCAGAGCAATGATCTACAAACTGAGCTAAATCCCAGCCCCATGAGTGGCATAGCTGGATCATACAGTAGTTCTATTTTTAGTTTTCTGAAGCACCTCCATACTGATTTCCATAATGGCTGTACTAATTTACATTCCTACCAAAAGTGTACAAGAGATCCTTCTGCCCCATATCCTTACCACCATTTGTTGTATCTATATTTCTTGAAGTATTAATGCATCTTTCTCTTGGGAGCCTCATTAAGTCCACTGAGTTCCAATTCTGGTCTCTAACATGAACGAGTTTGTGAATCCACAAAACAGGGTCAGCTCCTGGAACATAAGAGTTCCAGTGCAAGACTGACCACTCTGCAGTCACTTGAGAAGACCTGACCTTGGCCCCAAACTTCTATGTAGTTTGTCACTTGTGCATCCTCTGATGGAAAGGGATGACTGTTTTAAAAGAGAACATTAAGTCCCCAAATAGTGCTCTTTATTCTCCCCCTCATCCATACTTTTCAAATGGATCCTGACCTTTAGATGTGGAAGCACACACACATTCAGGGGTTGGAACATGCTTGATACTTGTGTTTATGCAGATACTTGTGCTCTAAGACAGGAATCAGAGCAGTTTACCTCAATATGGGGAATGAGATGTTTAGAAAGTAGAAGCTGGGTATAGTGCAGGCCTGTAATCTCAGCAACGAGAGGGGCTGAGGCAGGAGGATCACAGGTTCGAGACCAGAGGCCGCCTGCAAAACCTAGCAAGATCCTGTCTCAAGATAAAAAATAAAAAAGGGGTCTGGGGGAGCAGCTCAGTGGTAGAGTGCTTGCAAAGTATTCGTGAGGCCCTGGGTTCAGCCCCCCAGCACCACAGAAAAAGAAAAAAAAAAGGAGAATAAGAAAAACATACGAGGACAGGGACAGAAAGTGGAGCCAGAATAAGATAAAAATAAAAAGGCATGTTTGTGAATCCTATTCCTGACACCAAGACCAAAAAGGGATTTTTTCAGAGTCCTCAGCAAGTTGTCTGAACTCCTGAAGGATGGAAGAGGCACCATAGATTGGAGGTAGTTGAAGGTTCTTAGGACTTTCAAAAGTGGGGTATATGGCCCCAGAATTACAAAGCAATTGGCTTGATGTGGATGCCAAGTAAAATTCTAGAATACCTACTGAATTGTGAGTGATTTACTGAAATCTGAATTTTAGAATAGCTACTGAAAATCCTAAAATATCTACTGGTATTTTTGTCCCCTCCCTTTTTTTTTTGTAATACTTGGGGGTTGAACCCAGGACCTTGCACATGCTTTGCAAGCACTCTACCTCTGGGCTGCACCCCACAGCCCATTTTAATTTTTTTATCTTGAGACAGGGTGTAAGTTATGGAGGCCACCTCTGGCCTCGAACCTGTGATCTTCCTGGGATTACAGGTGTGAGCCATCATGCCTGGCTCATTTTTGCCCTTTATAACTGAACTACTGAGAGTCCTTTGATGTGGTGCTTTTAAAGGTATTTCATCTGCTGGGCATGGTGGCACATACTTGTAATCCCAGCAACTCACGAGGTGAAGACAGAAGGATTACAAATCCAAGGCCAGAGGCAGCCTCCATAACTTGTGAGGCACTGACTCAAAGATAAAATAAAATAACCCTTATCTGTAATTTGGCAAGGCCTGCTGGCTTTCCCCATTTCTATTCTCCCTTTCTTCCTCAGCAAAATTACCTCTGAATTTTAACTGGGGACCTAGCTAATCAAAATAGAGACTCTATTTCCTAGAAGCTGGGTGTGGTCTTTTGATCAATTCTGGTGTGCATTCTGGGAACATCTTCAAAGACAGTGGATGCTTTTTCTCCCTTGTTCCTCCCCACTGGTGGAACAGAGACATGAAGTTGGGCAGGAATCCCCCCATTCTCAGGAACAGAGGGGGTCTAACCCTGGTCTCCACATTTTAGTAAGGGCATTGACAAACTGTAGTGTACACAGAAACAAAACCAGGAGAAAGTAAGATGGTTAAAATGTATTGAGCACTCTATCTCAGCACACTCTATAAATATAGTTAACCCTTGAATAACATGGATTTGAACTGCACAGGTCCACTTATGTGTGGATTTTTGGGGGAGGGGTTTTGGCAATTTCAAAAATTTCACAGATCAAACTTGTAGCCTAGAAACACTGAAAAAAAATTTTTAAAGTATGTTATGAATGTATAAGGTATATGCAGGTCTTATCACTTACTACTATAAGATATATACAAATCTATTTTTAAAAGTTAAAACTTATCAGACCACATATGGTGTCATTCACAGCAGAAATGTGAACAAACATAAAAATGCAGTGTAAGTCACAATGACATAAAATTAGCAGTTGTACATACTGTACTACTGCAATAACTTGTAGCAACCTCTGTTACCATCGTGGTGGGGTCCAGCGCTGCATCTGCTTAAAATGCCCAACAACACTAATCAGCCAGGCATTGTCTCCAGTAAATTCCCAGTAAAGAAGTGATCTCTCAAAGTTCACCATATAGAATACACGTAACACACAAAATATGTCAATCAACTCTACTATCGGCAAGGCATCTAGTCAATGGCAGGCTATTGCTTATGAAGTTCTTTTTTGGGTCAAATTATAATAATGTGGATTTTCAACTGTGCAGGGAGGCAGTAGGAACCCTTATTCCCCAGGTTGTTCAATGGTTGATGGTACAAAATTTATTTATTTAATTTAATTTATTTATTTATTTGCGGTACTGGGGTTTGAACCCAGTGCCTCACGCCTGCATGCTTTGCAAGTTCTGGGCCACTGAGCTGTGCCCCTAGCCCATTTTTTTACTTTTTGAGACAGGATATCGCTAAGTCACGCAGACTACCTCTGGTCCTGAACTTGCGATCCTCCTGCCTCTGCCTCCCGAGCCACTGGGATTACAGGCGTGTGCCACCATGCCTGGCACACAATATTTAATCTTCACTGCAACCTTACAAGGTCAGAACTCTTATGCCCCATTTACAGATGAGGAAAAAGGTAATCTGTTCAAGGCAGCTTGTTCAAGGTCATACAACTCTTAACTCTAGTTCCAGATACTATACTTATTTTTTCAATTTTTTTCCCCTGTATTTGGGGATTGAACCTAGGGTATCACGCATGGTAGGCAAGTGCTGAGCCACACCCTAGCCCCTTTTTAGTTTTGATTTTGAGACAGGGTCTCATTAAGATGCACAGGCTGCCTCTGGTCCCAAATTCATGATCCTCTTGGTTCAGCCTCCTGAGTTGCTAAGATTATAGGCACGTACCACAGTGCCTGGCAACCATTTCACCAGTGCAGACCCCTGGGAACTTCAAAAATAGGATGCCTGGGTCCTCCCTGCACCCCCCAACACACACACACCAAGGTTCTGATGTAAATGATTCCATCCTGGCAGAGGCTCTGAATAAAACGTTAGAGCAGGAACTTGGGCCTGGAGGACCATGGAGCTATGATACCAACTAGGGACTGGTTGAACTCACAGAGAGTCAATAGAGGACTTGTTCCAGCCATCTGTTACTTTCTATCCCTTGAGGCTTGAACATATTCCTAACTCACACAGCACAGCCTTAAGATCATGAATAATGCATTCATTATTAACAAAAAAACTTAAAATAGTTCTGTTTTCAAATATTCACCTTACCTTTTAAGTTATAGTTAGGCTCTTTAAAAGTAGATGGTAAATAGGTCACCTAATAATTGTCTACTTATGCTGAGCCTGCCTTTAATCCCAGCGACTGGGGAGGCAGAGGCAGTAGGATCACAAGTTTAAGGCCAGAGGCAGCCTGTGCAATTTAGTGAGACCTTGTCTCAAAATACAAAGTAAAAAACGGGCTGGGTGTATGGCTCAGTGATTTGAGTGCTTGCAAAAAGCACACATGAGGCCCCAAGTTCAACTCTCCAGTACTGTAAATAAATAAATAAATAAATAAGTAGATAAATAGATAGATGTCTACTTAAAAAAATATTCCTAAGCACATCTGTATAGAAGGACCTGGCAATCCACTCCCAAAGCAATCTCAAAACAATTAGCCACTGAAAACCCTATAAGGGTCACTATGAGTTGGACATAACTCAACTTGTACCTAACAAGAAGCAGCAGCATGTTTGTAGTCAGTCAATCATGAGGTTATGAAAATAACCATAATAGTATATAGCCTAGAGCTTCTGTTTAAAAGATAAAAGCACTCACTGAGGTTTGTGGGAATAGCACATTTTACATTAAGATCCACAATTTTAAAGAGACTTTTAAGTATGTTAAAAAAAATCACATGTCAAGTTTTATAGAGGATTTTCATTTTGAGAATTTTGAGACATCTGTCCTACCACACTGGGTACACAGACTGGTCACTCTGAAATTAAATATTTTTGGAAAATGTTACTTCAAGATGTTCCTAAGGGTTGCCCCCATCCCTTTATATGAAACCATGTGTCACTGGGAGTAGTATACATCCTGAAATTTTCAGGAGCAAAATTATGTTGATGCTTTATTTCCAGAAACGGCATTCAAACATCTGGCAAAAGAGGCAAAACTCAAGCACCCAACTATTGTACCAGGTGGAACTAGGAGACAGTGGGTATAAGCCACATAAAATTTAACATCAATGGTATGTTAGTCAGCTGGTGCATTTTTGTGACAGAGAAACCAACCAAAACAAACTTATGGGGTGAGAGACTTATTTGGAGCTCACAGTCAAGAGGATTTCCGTCCATAGAGACAGGGTAGGCATATGGTGTAGTCGTGTGGCAGCATGGCAGGGGTGGCAGGACTCGTGGTAGGTGACCTCAGGGCATGGCAGATCAGAAGCAGAGAGCCACGAGTCCAGGTAAATCCTCCGAAGGCATGCCCCAGGGAGCTGCCTCTGCCCAGCTAGAAGCCCATCTCCCACAGTTCCACAGTCTCCATACATAGAACCACCAGCTGAGGACCCAATGTTTGAGCACATGACCTTCACAGGACATTTAGATCCAAGCTATTAACAGATGGATAAAAAGACGCTTATGATCAATGCTTCAAAACAAGTAGCCACCCCAGAGGAAGGAACCTAGCAATATATGAGAAATGAACCTAAGTTTTAAACCATGCTGCCAGAGTTGTTTTTGGAGGGGTCAAATTTTGGTCAGCATCCCTGCTCCAATGTCACTTCCTGTGTGACCTTGAGCAACACAATTACTTAACCTCTGATGCCATTTCCTCATCTACACGACAGGAGACAAGGTTGTAGGATTAGATAGAAGCATGAAGTTCAGTGCCTGGCACACCTAGTGCTCAGAAAGAACAACTGTTACTGGCTGATCCTGAGCTCACTGAACTCTTAACAGTGGAACAACACAGCTGTAAGTCTAGGGAGACAGCAGCCTGTCTGGGATCTATTTGATCACACTAAACATAACGCTTTCATACCAGATGCTACAACTCACCTACCCCTGAGAGCTTGATGCCCTCAGGTGGCCCAGGCTGTGAAAGTTTGCAAAACCCCCAGATGCAGCCAAGTCTGAGAACCACTACAGTCTATTATCCTGTATGAAGCACAGGTAAATTTATATTACAAATGGTAGGCTACTCTTGTAGATTAAAAGTGGCTAAAGAGACAAACCAAAACACGGTACTTAATTGGATAAAGGATGGAGGGTACTATAGTGCTGTAAGAGTCATTTGGGAGGTACCTGGGGAAACTTCAAAATGAATTGATTAGATATTGAGATATATTTATCTTGTGTGGTCATGCGACTGTAACATCCTTACTATAAAAAGCATGTTCAAGTGCTGGGGAAGGGGTTAAAATACCATGTTTGCAACTTGCTTTCAAATGATCATGACATAGTGTATAAATAGGAAGCACACACAGCAAGATGTTAACAACCAGTAATGGAAGAGTGATACAAATTAAATTAGTCTTTCAACTGGGTGTAGTGGCACAGACTTGTAATCCCAGCATTTTAGGAAGCTGAGGTAGGAATGTAGGCTTCAGGCCAAAGGTAGCCTGTGCAATTTAGCGAGATCCTGCCTCAAAATAAGAAATTAAAAAGGGGGCTGAGGACACAGTTCAGTGGTAGAGCACTTGTCTTAGCATGCACCAGGCCCTGGGTTTAATGCTTAGTACTGGGGAAAAAAAAAATTCTTTCAACTTTTCAATGTACATGAAAATTTTCAGAGCAAAAATGTCATAATAATGCTCAATCCACAGCTACTAGTATATGAATTACAGGCTGGGTAAGCACATGCAGGCTATAAAACCCTCATCAGACTCCTGTCCCATGGTCCTTTTTTTCAATGACAACCAATGCTGGTAGAATCCAGCATGTTCTTAAATTACCACCTACACAAAACCACACAACAAAACTTATATGGATTACAGAAACATGGGTTTAGGTGCCTAACACCCGAAAACTTTGTGACACATAACACTGGTAGCAGTTTCATACGGGTTAAATGGTTTAGAAATACATAAGTAAGCATTCACCTTGACAAAGACCTACAGTTTTCTTGCAGAAGCCCATTGGCCTTCCCACCCAGCTTCTACACCCATCACCCTGTGTACAGAGGAATAGAACAAGAAAGGGAAGATAGTGAGAGAGGAAAAATACAAACTAGGACAAAGGAGTAGGGGATGAGGCACAGAGCCAGGCAGCCACTGGAAGGCTGCAGTTTGTGGCTGTGAGAGGACACCACAAGGTCTCTGACATCAGCTGAGAAGCTGTGCACCATGGACAGGGAGTGGGCTTGTATGCCTCTTGCGTGTCTATGCAGCTCTGTTCAGCCAGGTAGCCTGTCTATTCATCTAGTGTTTTCCACAGGCAAAATCACATGCAACAAACCCCAAATTCATACTATGCTCAAAGCATTCTCAAATATATCAATCCTGAACAAATTTGGTTTCTAGCAGAACTGCCTGCCTATATGCCAACCCACCTTCCACAGGCCTCTCTGCCAAAGATCCTGAACTGCTCTTTTCAGCTTGAGACCTGGTACTTGCACGAATCCCTCCTGAGCTTTTACTACCCCAAAACTCTAGCTCTGTGTCCTCTGTGGAGGATAGTCTAGACATGGTACTGGCTTTGCATCTGCCACAACCTGCTAAGAAAGAACAAGCCCTGCCATCCCTCATGCCAACTTGAGGTTAGGCACTCTTTTCAACTTTGTAATCAGGATGAAATGATAAACCCAACATGTAAGATTTCCCTGCCAAAGACAAGCACTCTTTTGTACCAATCTTTACATATTTATTCACACATTTGATAAAAATGTCACAGTTAGGAGTGAAATCATTACAATGATGTAAGTAACTGTACAGAGTCAAATTACCGTTAAGACAACATAGGGTAACCACAACTGCTTAGCACCTGTGCACACGCACGCACGCACACTCACTCTTGCACACACATCTACTTCCAAATGCAGGCGCTAAGTGCAGACATAACCCAGGGACTCCTCCCTGGCTATCAGCTCCTGGGGAGAAGAAAGAAACACTCAGTGAAAAGATGTTGGGACTGCTCAAGGCATCTCTCTGCTCTGCCAGCAACTCAGGGAACACAAGAAACACTGGGGCAGTTAATTGTCTCCTTGGCACAAAACTGAACAGGCAACAAGAAGATCAAGGAGGGGTTTAAATTAGTCTCAAGTTTAGATTCCTTTTTCAACACCACAACACAGCAGCAAGCAGATAAGAAGGAAAAATTCAGCCTTTTGAACTCCAGAAAAAAAGAGAGGGAGGAGAATTTAAAACTTGATACCAAAGACGGGTGTGGTGGCACACACCTATAATCCCAGCAGCTTGGGAGGCTGAGACAGCAAGATGGCAAGTTCGAGGCCAGAGGCAGCCTACATAACTTAGCAAGACCCTGTCTCAAAAACAAAAAACAAAAAGAATTACCACTTGATCCCTATCCTCCCAAGACATTGCAACATGACCATAAGCAAAGTTAAACATATACCATCTGGTCGTAACCTTAGCTGAACAGTGTGGTTTGCTTTTAGTTAAACTCTGGAGGGAGGAGGAAAAACATTTCAGAGGAAAATTAGAGTTATATAAACCACATTCCCACTGCATTGGTATTTGGAACAAGATTACGTGTTTGTCCACACAGCTTGCCTGCAGGTGAGAGCTCCAAGAGAGTGGCACAGCCCCCATTCCTCTGCCTTTAGCCTTCTGAGGAGGTGAAGTCAAACTGCAGTGGGGAAAACAACGCCTTAGCTAAAAAATGTATTTACTAACCAATAGGATCTGGAAAATCATGCTCAACTCATCACCTCCTTTTTGATATAAATGTTAAAAAATTTTAAATGTGATATTTTGTGCATCTCTGCTGACCCTATCAAAACACTGGTGATACAGAAAGCTACTTTCTAAAGGGTATGTCTCCAGGGCTCTGGCAAACGCAAGTAAAGACCAGGAAGGGGGCGACAATCCAATGGGTGCAGTGCATGAGCACAAAACTGGCTGCTTCAAATAACTGTTTTGAGTAAGATGAGGCAATGGGGTGGTATTTTGCAGGGGGAGAAATTTCTTGGTACAAATTTTATGTCCTTAAAGATAAAAGCAAGGTGAGGAACAAGGCACTTAACATGGCCAAGTATTGTTTACACCCATTCATACTAGACTGTTACCAAGAGCACTCCCAGTGACCCCATTTTGAGAAACGACCACATTTTCCAGGTGACCTGCTGAAGTGAAGGAAACCCAAAGCGCTGCACAACTGATGGTGGGATGTGGAATGTCAGCATGGAAACTACTCAGAAGCAATCGGACGCCATCCCCTTCTGGCCTGAGTGAGAGCTTTGTTCCAAATTAGCTCAGTGAAATACCAAATTATAAAATGCTTGGCCTGAGAATATGACAATGCTTCCAGACGCCACCTTCTTCTCTCTGCTTGATAAAGAGCAATATGGGCTCTGAAGGAAATCAAACTCCAGTTAGCAAATTATCTTGCAGTGGTGGTTACAGCAGATACCTTCTAATATGATGGCTTGTCCCCATTCTGCAGCAGAGTGATAAGGGACAAAGACAAGGCTAAAAGCACTTGTCCCCTCTTATCCCAAAGCCCTTCAAGCATACTCGATCCGAGCAGGACCACAACTACCCTCACTCTTCCGCTCAGAGGACTGGGCAGGGGCCTTGGCCTCACTACTCATTTCCAGAGGCTTAGCTGACATGTAGTCCTTCACTTTGATCTCCATGTTCTTGGCTTTCAGAGTGGCCATGTGCAGCTTCTCCAGGAAATCTGGCATGCCTGTTGGGAGAGAGGGGAATCGTGAAGCTGACATACAAATCAACGGCAGGTGCAAAACTGGAAGGTCCTATCACTTTGACGATAGGGAGCCAACTCTTTCTTATAGAGACAATACAACCTATGAGTGACAGATGCCTCCCAGAATGGTTCCCTATGCATGAGTTGTAAAAACCACTCAGACCTCTGATCCTTTGAAAAGGGATACTGACCAGGCCACTTAAATCCCAACAGGTTCTTTTTAAGGTGACTAAAATATCACTTATGTTTACAGTCAAAACAGCTGTCAATTTAGACAAACATCAAACAAATACTCAATCTGTCCATTCTCTCCCTGAAGTATAAGAAACTGCCTATAGAAAACCAGAACAAAGAAAAATCACACAAGGATGCTTAAGACAAGAAATTAGAAGGTAACAATGTTTACATCTTTAATGCACAACCTTTGTTAGATACATAGTAGCTCTTTCCCTAGGTGACTGCCCCACAATCACATTTTCTAGGCCAGATTTTATGGCCTTCAACACTTTTTTTTTCCAGGAGAGGGTCTTACTATGTAGCCCTGGCTGGTCTTGAACTCTCAATCCTTCTAAGTGCTGGGATTACAGGCATGTGTGTCACCATGCCCACCCCTTTAGCATGACTGAAGAAAAAAAGTAAGCACATTAATATATACGATATATATTTAAGGAATCAAAGCAAATGTTTTTAAAACTCTCCTTTGGGTAAAAGTTCCTTTTTGGAACCATGAAATTCTCATCCTTCCAAATCCCACAAGAGGCCAGAATAAACTGGAAATTTTCCCAACAGGACCCCAATAAGGTAGCTAGTAATCTTCCTGCTATCATTAAGATGACAGAGAAAAACAAAGCATTTAGCCCAGATTCCAGGCCCCGAAAGCAGGTTCCCACTCACCACTGGAAACCATCCAACTGACACAGTACCGAGGAAATACAGTCTGGGGATTGTCACTGTATGTCAGCAAGTAGTCA
The DNA here is from genome assembly GCA_007922755.1 of Pedetes capensis. Classification (NCBI taxonomy): domain Eukaryota; kingdom Metazoa; phylum Chordata; class Mammalia; order Rodentia; family Pedetidae; genus Pedetes; species Pedetes capensis. The sequence continues at coordinate 199,395 of VMDO01000886.1, forward strand.
AAGCCATTCTGGAAAGGAAAAACAGCAAAGATGATGGCACCTGAATCACATATCAACCTCTGCATCCAGCACCTCGGAGTAACCATGATCTGATTCTGGAGCAGGGGGAGCCATCTGTTTTATCCTGTGCTGAAGAGTTCACAAGGAAGGCCTGAGGCTGCCATTATTCATAGAAAGGCCCACTTGGCATCCAAAGTGTTTCCACGCAACCGTCAACTGATAGGGTCACTCCCTATGTCCAGGTGATACAAATCATGCAGCTTCCGTGTAACATGGGCTCTCCTTCTGAAGCTCTGGAATTTTGGTACATGCTAAGTAGAGGGTGCCATGTGATCAGCTTCCAATACAAACTTCAGGTGCTAAGTTTGCACCACACCTTCCTGGCCAGAACCAGCAAACATGTACGCTGCAGTTCATTGCTGAAGAAGGAAGGCTCACATGGATTCTGACTATTTCTGTCTTTTTCTCTTATTACCCAGCTGTGCATCCTTACTACATCACTGTCATAAATCTTAGTTGAGAATATAACTGTATGCTGAATCCTGAGACTCCTTCTAGCAAACCATGAAACATGAGGATAGTCTTGAGGACCCTCAATACATATGTCCAAGGTTTACAGCATACAGATTAGTATAAGTAATATTAATAACATCAAACATTTACATGTTCCTGTGCCAGGAACTATTTCAACTCCTCTGTAACAATTCTATAATGCTTGTATGATTATCTCCCATTTTACAGATGAGGAAATTGAACACAAAGAAGTTAACTCTGACAATGTCACCCATGTACACAGAGAACTGGGGACTATGACCACTGGACCCACATACCCACTGCCTCTCTGGCTCATTGCTTTCATTGCTTAACACCACGAAAGACATAGGAATTATTAAGGAGATATAAAGTGCCTTGATTCTAAAAGAAGTCTAAATCAATTGTGCTCCACCTGAAGGAATAAGAGAACCACTTTTATGTCTGTACTTTTTAAAAATCAGACTAGTAACAACTAGGCAGAGCTATGATTTTAGACTCTAATGCTTTCACAGCAAAGTCCATCTTTAAAAAAAATTATTTAATCTTTTATTCATTTACTCAACATATATTTGAATGTCCCTACATGTCCAGCATTGCACTAGGTGCTAAAAAAGAATAAGTTTTCTCCAGTCCTTGCCCTGAGGAACTTGATTGCTAGAATTAAAAGCTACCCTAGTAGAGACATACACAGAGCTCTGTGGCATGCACAGGAAGCAAGGTAAAGGCTGTAAAACAGAAATAGCAACAGAGTCCACCATAAAAGCTGGTTAGACAATAAAATGACTTACTATAAGTACAAGATTTTAAATTATTCCATCCACAAAATACTTGGACTAGGAAGTCAAGAGACTTTGATTTTCATCCACCACTGCTTATATTATCAAAAGAAAGTAAAAAATGAAAATAATGGTTACTGCAGGAAAAAGGAAGGAACTGGGTAGAAGAAACAGAGATGCAATCTAAATTACTCTGAATGTTACCTGTTTACAGATTTGACTCTGGAAACAAGTATTTTTCTTAATTTAATGAAAAAATTAAATTTAAAAAGCAATACCAAAAAATCCAAAGTGGAAAATAAAGTCCCTGTAAGGAGGGAGAAAAGATGGTACAGATACAGGGAGAAAACAGGTACAGGAGAAAACAGGTACAGGAGTACAGCTGGATAGGAGGAATAACTTCTAATGTTCTACAGCACAGTTGAAAAACATTTCGTTGATATTTCAAAATAGCTGGAAAGCTCTTGAATATTCTCAACACAAATGATAACTCTCCGAGGTAACAGGCCAATTACCCTGATCTGATCATTATACATTGTACTGTTGTTGTTGTTAGGTGCCATTGAGTCAGATCCATCTCATAGCAACCCTATGTACAATAGATCAAAACACTACCCAACACTGTGCCATGCACACGATCTTTTTATGTTTGAGTCCATTGTCCTGCCTTCAGGGCTCACTTTCTGACACTATATTTGACAGTGCTTCTCTGCTATTCATAAAGTTTTCAAGGGAGAGGGGGTGCTTCTGAGCCTTTCTCCCTAGTCTGCCTTAGTCTGAAAGCTCAGCTGAAATCTGTCCACCATGGGTGGTGCTACAGGTATCTCAGATACCAGTGGCACAGCTTTCAGCATCCCAGCAACATGCAAGCCGTGACAAGAAGACAAGCTGACAGACACATGGGGGACACACTGCATGCAAGTACTGAAATGTTACACTGTATCCTAAAAATATGTAAGATTACTATGTCTCTACTAAAAAAAAAAAAAAAAAGAACCTAATTATAATTGAGTTAGTAGGAAAAGCTACAAGGGAAGACCTACTTCAAATGACTTTAAAACTCAGTATTTTATACACAGTGTTCATATGCTCAAGACAGGGGCTGAGGATGTATTTCAGTGGCAAAGTGCTTGCCTAGCATGCACCAGGCCCCAAGTTCAATTCCCAGCAGTACTAACAAAACAACTTTAAAAAAAAAAAAAAAGATATATAAATTTTTACTCCTTATATTATTGGTGGTCTTGCTGATATTTGTGAGATTATGTGAGTATTTCATGCCAAAGCACAGGGATTTTGTTGGGGTTGTGAGGAACTGAGTTCCACAGACAAGAAAAGATAATGGCTATAAGATATAAATAAAAACTCTTGTAGTCCTGAATTTGAATTAAAAGTACTAATATATTTGGGATTGGTTTTATCTTGAGGATAAACATACAAATAAAACATTACTTAGGTTTATCCTCTGAAAAGGTCTAGAACAATGAACCTAGTAGTTAGAAGTAGTCATAATAACTAAACTATGGGGCTTCTTTGCGGGGAAAGGCGGAGTTGGTGCTACTTGGGGGGTTGAACCTAGGGCCTTGCACTTACTTTGCAAGTGCTCTACCACTAGGCTGTATCCCCAGCCCATTTATTTTTATTTATTTTTATTTTTTGAGACAGGTTCTTGCTAAATTATTTGCAATTCTCCTGCTTCTGCCCTCCCGAGTTGCTAGGATTATAGGCATGAGCCACCATGCTTGGCTTCCAAACTGTGTACTTAAATGCTATTTTCCAATAAAAAGAACCAGGACTCCTTAAAGAATGCTGATTTCCAGGTTTAGAGCTAAAAATATACAAGATAATCCTATACCATCATTTAACACGAGAAATGAGAAACTTCCTGGGGTCATGTCAAAAGGACTTGAAGCAACAAGAGGCTCCCAGTAGCCAAAAATAGGATCAATATGAATATCAACAACTACTATGTATTAAAACTAACCAAATATGTTTAAATCTGTGAGTTTCTACTTCTTCTGGTTTTTTGGAGACAGGGTCTCTTTATGCAGGCCACAGGCCAGGCTGCCCTCTAACTCTTGATCCTCCTGCCTCAGCCTCCCAAGTCCTGGGATCACAGAATGAGATGATAAATGCTGAAACAGGGGACACTCTATTTCTATACCTTACTACACCTTACTTCAAGTTTTCCATAATAAAAAGGGGAGGTTAAACATGAGCAATGTATAATAATCTGCATGTATAAAAATATTACAATGAAACCCATTAATTTGTACACTAACTAATAAAAAAAAAGACAAAACATCACATCTTGGCTAAAGGATCTACTCTACATCGGGCAAATCCAACCTGGCTGCCTATTTTTTTTTTTTTTTTTTTTTAGTATTATATCCAGTGGAAATTTCTACTACAATTCATTTTTTTCTTCCCTTTATTAGTAAATGATAATGAGGTACAGAGTAATACAGCACTGGCTGCCTATTTTTCAAGTACCCTCTGACCACAGTCAATATAATCTACTACTCTTCCCTAACTTTCACCCTCCTTTCTAAGTACTCAAGTCTCTCATCTTTGTCTTCACTTGAATCATGTCTCCTATATTCATCACCCTACCTGTTTTCCTATACCTATGATGTTGTTGTTAGGTGTTGAGTCAGATCTGACTCACAGTGACCCTCACAGGATTTTCAATGGCTGATTGTTTCAGCATTGTCTCGAGAGTGGATTGCCACATCCTTCTCCCATTTTTGCCATGCTGGGGATCAAACTCAAGTCCTCAGAGAGTGCAGAGCAGCACTCTAACAACTGAGCTAAACTCTGGCCCCAAAGATCAACTCAAGAATTATGTTTTCCATAAAGGCTTATCACAAATACACTTAAAAATTACACTGGTAATTCTTACTGTTCTTCCCATGTAGACAGAAGAAATACTTATTGGATGCCTACTAGATGCATGGGCTGGGATTTAGCTCAGTTGGTAGAGTGCTGCTCTGCAGTCCCTGAGGTCCCAGGTTCGATTCCCAGCACCACAAAAATGGAACAAGGGCATGGCAATGCACTCCTGAAGCAATCCTGAAACAATCAGCCACTGAAAACTCCATGAGAATTGCTATGAGTCAGACATGACTCGATGGCACCTAACAAAAACAACAACAACTAGATGCATCCAACTGCAGCCTTACCACTCTGGCACCCAATCCTGTTTGATCTCAGAAGCTAAGGAGGGTCAGCCTCGTTAGTCTTTGGATGGGAGACCACCTGGGAATACCAGGTGCTGCAGGCTAGGAAGAAGGACCTGGCAGGCCACTCCTGAAACTATCAGCCACTAAAAACCCTATGAAAAGCAGAGAAGCACTGACAACAGTGCTGGGCATGGCAGTGTCGGCTAGTGTTCCATTCTGTTATACATAGAGCCAGACCGTATGTGTAACTTATACATAGATGGACCCAACTCAATGGCACCTAACAACAACAACAAATTGATGCAATCCATTCTAAGTGCTAAACTATGCTTTGTTTCATAGTCATTTCTAAAGACAGCAACACTGGAACTCAAGCCATTTATTTTAGCATAAATAACACATAGAAATAGTTCAAACCTCAAAAGCAACACAAAGGAATAAAATCAGCTGTAAATCTCTCTCCTACACTACTGGCAGCCTGACCCAGTCTCCCCTTCCTCAAGGTAACCAGCCATTGACAGCAGTCTTACTTCTTTTCTACATTTTAAATTAAGCGATTTTTAAGACAGATGTGGTCCCATACACCTCTAATCCCAGCACATAGGAGGCAGAGGCAGAAGGACCATGAGAGTTCAAAGTCAACGTGGGTTACACAGCAAGTTCCAGGCCAGACTGGGCTACACAGTGAGACCATGTCCCAAAAAACCAAAAAATCAAATAAATAAAAACTTTAAAATTAAAAATAAATAAATAAACCAGGACATTTTCAAATATTTTTAGCTACAACCCATTGTAAATAATCCTTTTTACAATGCAACCTAGTTCATTCTCTTGGTTCTCCTCTCACATATAGACACATATTAACACGGTTTCATGAAAGTATGCCCACACTCATTTCTAATCTATCTAATCTAATCTATCTATTCTTTTTTAAAACTGTTCATGATCCCCTAAATTAACTATGTCTCTCACTAACGGGTAGTAACCTATGACATGAAAAATACTGCCCTAAAAATAGCACAGAAGTAAACACACAGATCCTCCAGCAACAAAACAATCAAACACTATGCTAACTGTGGTCAGCCACTGTCTGTATCATAGCAAAAGTCCTACTTCAGGTGGTAAAAATAAAATGACTTGATGAAAAAAAAGAAAGATCACAGTGCACACAGCTCTAAAACAAAGGCAATCAGTAGAAACCAAGCCACTGTCAAGTAAAACAGAACTAAATCCAGCCTCACTGGCATCAATATGCATACTCAGAGATTTTGTATAAAAAAAATAATAAAAAAATAAATAAAAAAAATAAACCCAATTGTTGTTGTTGTTAGATGCCGTTGAGTTGGTATCTGACTCATAGCAACCCTACATACAAAAGGCGAAACACTATTGTCAATGCTTCTCTGCTGTTCATAGGGTTTTCAACGGTGGACTGATTTTTGGGAGTCGGTTGCCGGGTCCGTCTCCCAAGCCTACAGCACCTGGTGATCCCAGGTGGTCTCCCATCCAAGTACTAACCAGGCCCATCCCTGCTTAGCTTCTGAGATCTGACAGGATCGGATGCCACAGGGCTACAGCTGCAGGCTAAACCCACTAAGCTCAAGCAAATATTCTCTTCTTCCCCCTCTACCCAGTCCTGGGAGGTTGAACCCAGGGCCTCTGCATGCTAAGCAAGCCCTCTACCACTGACCAGTAGTCCCTGCCCCCTCTTTAAACTGTCTTGCTAAATTGTGCAGGCTACCTCTGGCCTTGAACTTGCAATTCTCCTATCTTAGCCTCCCAAATTGCTGGAATTATAAGTGTGTGCCACAGCACTCAGCTAAATATTCTTTTCTAAGAAAAGGCACAGAATCTCAAAGGGAGAGAGCATTAATCTAATTTTCCTACTTTGTAGACAGGAAAGCAGAAATCCAGAAAGGTTGTCAGTGCTTTGCCTATTGTCATGAAATGCTGATGGAAGGTACTCATTCTAGATCCTGAAGAATGCTACAGATACACAATGCTAAATTATCTTCTCCTGTCTCTCAGGTAAAAGGGAGCCCTTGGATCATCACTACTTTGTCCTTAGAGATATTCAAGTTGTATCACCCTACAGGAGGGGATCCCAAAATATGATCCTTAGAACTAGCAGCCTGAGCCTCACATGAAAATTTCTCAGAACTGTAAATTCTGAAGCAAAACTCTGAGGCTACAGCCAACCAACTGATTTTAACAAGGTCCTATTGATTCCTATGAATGTCAAATTTGTGAACCACTGCCCTCCAACAACTCAGCCCCTCCCCAGTTCAGATAAAAGGCAGTCCTTGAGAAAATTCTAAAGCCATGACCCACTATTTCTTGGATAAAGTAAAACTCACCTCATCAAATGATTTGTGGGGACGGATAACCATTTGGGATTCGTAGGATCTGACTCTGACAAATTCTGGAGACTCTGGCACACTGGGGTGCTCCACGGCACTGTAAGGAGGAAAGGTAAAACCAAGTCTTAGTAATATCTCTGTATAAAATAAAACAGAGGAGTCACTAAGAACAAATACAAACTAAGTTGTGAAAATGAAGTGAGTCCTTTGCGATTGGTAAGGCAGGGCTCACCAGGCTGTGTGGTACTTCTTCCTTGTTTAATTACCAACCATAAGGAACAGAAACTTTTTTTTTTTAATTTAAAGCTTGTATTAGCTGAGCATGGGGGCGTATGTCTATAATCCCAGCAATTTGGCAGGCAGAAGCAGTAGGATTGCAAGTTCAAGGGCAGAGACAGCCTATGTAACTTATCAACACCTTGTCTCAAAATAAAGTAAAATATGGGCTGTGGTGTGGCTTAGTGGTAGAGCACTTGCAAAAACATGCAGGAGGCCCTGGGTTCAACTCCTCAGTACTGCCAAAAAAAAAAAAAGCTTGGATCCTTTCATTGTTCTATAGTTCTTCTTAGCTAGTCACAGCCTGCTCCTCTTCAACCTAGGATGGTTGGGGTCCTGGCTGCTGGAAGGCATGCAGGGGACTCATCGGGTACGGACAACACACAAGCTTACAGGTAAAGATGAGGGAAATTCACAACTAAAAGATCTCAGCAAGGGCCACAGCAACCATACGTACCGTGACACCAACACCATCACGTTGTTTTCCTGATCCACACTATACCGCCGAACATAAACATAATCTCGAGAATACATTGGATACTAAAGAAATAGAGAGGCAGCATGAGTGTTCAGCATCCCAAGAACGTGACACAAGTAAAACCGAGAAATAAAAATACTCACAGGAAAATGAGTTACCCAGTGAAGAACCTCAGAACCACTAACCACATCCCTCTCAATCACCTCCAGCTTAATCACCAGGGCATCCCACTTTTTTCTATACTCTGTGTCCAGCTGCAAGAGAAGACCATGAAGACTCAAGAAGATTAAAAATACAAATGCAGAAGGACCAGGCACTATGGTGCATGCCTGTAATCCTGGCAGCTTGAGAGGGTAAGACAGGAGGATCATGATTCCAAGGCCAGAGGCAGTCTGTGCACCTTAGCAATAACCTACTTCAAGATAAAAAATAAAAAAGCGGCTAGAGATACAGCTCAGTGGTAGAGCACTTGCCTATCACATGTGAGGTTCTGGGTTCAATCTCCTCATACTGGAATGAAAAAAAAATGCAGATGGCTTCTACAGAGCCTTGGACCTCAGACCCAACGACTTTAATATGAGGAAGCAGTGATCTAACAGACAATGCCAACATGTAAGAAGAATGGCTGTGTTTATCATTAATGATTCTTCTAAGACCCTTTCATACACTGACAGTGAATCTAAAAAAAAAGGGGGGGGGCAGACATATATACATCAAAACCAAGACCCTGGGTTCAATCCCTAGTACCATAAAAAATTAAAGAGTCTAGTTTCAGGAAATATATACACTGACTTTAGGAATAAAGGTCTGTGATGTATGTAAATTACTTACTCTCAAATTGCTCAGGAAAAAAAACCCAAAACCTTATAAAAATATTAAAGCACTGAAATCCACTCTATTTGATCTTCTTAACAGTCAGCCAGAGAGGCAAGTAGAATCAGATAAAGAAACTGTAAGTCAAGTGTTTACTCAGATGTTATGCAGCGTGAGATGCAAAGTACAGACATAAATTGAATATATCAAAGCCAATGTCATCTGAGTCAGAGAAATTACACATGTGGACAAGCTCTAGATCTACAGGAAAAAAGTTAACTCACCTGAACATTGAAGAACTGCCGAGGTGTAACATCCGTGTAAGTTCCAAAAACTAGAATGACAAGAAAGAACAAGGGATACTTGCCATACTCTTGTGACTCACCCTATTCCTATCAATTAACTGCACTTCAATTCTGTAAGACTGATGTTTTTTTTCTTTCTTTTCTTTTCTTTTCTTTTTTTTTTTTTTTTTGCGGTACTGGGGGTTGAACCCAGGGCCTCGCACTTGTGTGGTCTGCAAGTGCTGGACCACTGAGCTGGACCCTCAGCCCATTTTTTTACTTTTTGAGACAGGGTCTCACTAAGTTACGCAGACTGCCTCTGCTTTCGAACTTGCAATCCTCCTGCCTCTGCCTCCCAAGCTGCTGGGATTACAGGCATGTGCCACCACACCCAGCTAGACTGACAGATCTTAAAGGCAGGGTCAGAAACTAGAAATCATGCTGCGGCAGCAAAGCAAGACAAAGATGACCTGTATCAAGAAAGACACCAAGAAACTTATCATCTTGGAGAGGAAAAACAGAAAAAACTATGGCAAATTTTCTGAGAAATAGCCAGAGCAGAACAGTTTAGGGAAGTTTGAGGAACAGAAGTCCTGAGCACCTGGGCAGCCATGGAAAATACTTAAAAGGCAGCCAGGTTTGGCTCACCTCGGTACTGATAAAGGTGAGTGCCTGTAATTGGGCGCCGCCATAGCTTAAAGTGCTTCTTATCCATCACCATTTCCCATCCTTCCTCTTTGTCCTTTGAATCTTCATTCCCTTCTGTTTGGGATTTCGGTTCTGGGGGGTGGCGCTCAACTCCAGAGCTCTGAAATATATTTGACATTTCCTCCAACCGTTTCATCTCATTAATGGATCTGGGAAGAAAAAACCAGGCAAGGTGCAGGTGGTTGGTCAGCCCTAAGAAATGAAGTGCCCAAACAAAGACCTACAGCAGAAAGGTGTGAGTTTCAAACAGTATGTGTCATGGTGAATAAACACTGAGCTTCTGAGTTTGAATCCTAGTTCTACGCCATTAACTAGAATAGTAAGGTACTAACCAGCCCCTATTTCTACATTTATCAAAGTGGGGAAAATAACAGTACCTATCTCAAGGTTGGGGCTGGGATATAGCTCAGTTGGTAGAGTGCTGCGCTGCAGTCTCTGAAGTCCCAAGTTTGATTCCCAGCACCACAAAAATGGGAGAAGGGCCTAGCAATCTACTCCCAAGGCAATCCCGAAACAGCCATTGAAAACCCTATGAGGGTCGCTATGAGTCAGACACGACTCAACGGCACCTAACAATCTCAAGGTTGGTTGTGAAGATTATAAACAAATCTATATGAAAAGCGCTTAAGATCTGTCAACTGTTAACTGTCAAGGTTTATGATCGTGAACTATCATTTTTGATATCCTTTGCACCTCCCCGCCTCTTTTAAAACAGGGTCTCACTATGTAGCCCAGATTAGCCTTGAATTTGTGATCCTCCTGCCTCAGCCTCCTAAGTGCTGGGATTATAGGCATATACCACCATGCTGACTTTTTGGCCATTTTATATTGGGTTGTCTTCTTACTACAAGAATATTTATACATTTTCCCTCCTTGTTTTTCAATTTGAGCTACAATACACACACACCAGAAGATCCACCCCTTCATAGTGTACCATTCAATACTTTTTAGTATATTCACAGGGTTGAGTAATCATCACCACTACCTAATTCCAGAGCATTTCCATCATTTCCACAAGAAACCTGTACCCATCATCAGTCACTCCCCACTCCTTCTCCCTGGCCAGCCCTGGCAACCACAAGTCTATTTTTTTCTCTTATGGACCTCCCCATTCTGGACATTTCAAATAAATGGAATCACATAATATATGGTCCTTTTTATCTGGCTTCTTTCACTTTACCTATTTTCATGTTGCTGCAGACTGAATAATATTCCATCACATGAATACATTACCTTTTGTTTATCAGGCAATGGACATTTAGGTTGTTCCCACTTTGGGGCTATTATGAATACTGCTAAGAATATTTGTGGATAAGTATCTATGTAAACTTCCTTTCACTTCTCTTAGGTACATGCCTAGGAATGAATGTGCTAGGTCATGGTAACTCTATGCTTCACTTTTTGAAGAACTACCAAACTATTTTCCAAAGCAGCTATACTACTTTATATTCACAAAACCAATGTATGAGGATTCCAACTGTTCCACATCACTGCCTTAACTTCCCAAGTAGCTGGGATTATAGGTGTGTACCACTGTGTCTGGCTTGTCCATCTTTTTTTTTTTTGGTGGTACTAACGGTTGAACCCCGGGCCTTGCACTTGCATGTTTTGCAAGTGCTGGACCACTGAGCTGCACCCTCAGCCCATTTTTTTTACTTTTTTGAGACAGAGTCTCGCTAAATTACATAGACTGCCCCTGTTCTCGAATTTGCGATCCTCCTGCCTCTGCCTCCCAAGCTGCTGGAACTTGTCCATCTTTTTTATTCCAGTCGTCTTAGTGTGTATGAAGTAGTAGTATCTCATTGTGGTCTTATTTGGTATTGATTGTTAATAACTAATGATATTGGGCATCTTTTCATGTGCTTATTGTTGATTTGTGTAACTCTTTAAAGAAATGCCTGTTGAAATCCTTTAAGCCCATTTTAAAATCACATCTATAATCCCAGCAACTCAGGGGGTGATTATGAGTTCAAGGCCACAGGCAGCCTCTGTAATTTAGGGAGATTCTGACTCAAAATTTAGAAAAATATGAAAAATATAGGCTGGGGGTGCAGCCCAGTGGTAGGGCACTTGCAAAGCATGTGTGAAGCCCTGGGTTCAACCCTCAAGTACCAAATACACACACAAAAAAAAGTCTTTGACCCATTTTGAGTTAATTTTTGTGTATGGTGTAAGGTAAGTCGCCATTTCTGTAAGGGTTAAATTCTGGACCTTTATGCCAATACCATCTTGTCTTCATTGTTGCACCTTTGTAATAAATTTTTTAATTAGGAAGAATAAGTTCTCTAAACTTTGCTCTTCTTTTTCAAGATTGTTTTCATTACTCTGAATCCTTTTCATTTCCATAAGTATCAAGATGAGCTTGTTAATTTCTGAAAAATAGACAGCTAAAAATTTCATAAGGGTTACACTGTATCTGAAACTGCTTTGGGTAGTATTGTCACCTTAACAATAAGTATTCCAGTTCATGAACATAGGCTGCCTTTCTGCCTATTTATGCCTTTTGTTTTGTTTGTTTTGTTTGAGAAGGGAGTCTATGTTACCCAGGCTGGCCTCGATTTCCTGGGCTCTAGCAATCCTGCCCCAGTCTCTCAAATAGCTAGAATTATAGGTTTATGCCACTGTATCCATAGTATTTAGGTCTTTTAAAAATTTCCTTCTTCTTGCAGGATGTGGTGGCACATGCCTGTAATCCCAGTGATTCAGGAGGCAGAGGCAGGAGAATCATGAGTAAGAGGCCAGAGGCAGCCTGCATGACTTAGTGAGACCCTGTCTCAGAATAAAAAATTAAAAAGGGGGTTGGGGTATGTACAGCTCAGTGGTGGAAGCACCCTGGGTTCAATCTTCCAGTACTGCAAAACAAAAACAAAAACAAAAAACCTTACTGTTTTTTTTTGTGTGTGTGTGGTCCTGTGGGGTTTAACCCAGGGCCTCACACTTGCTAGGCAAGTGCTCTATCACTAAGCTGTACCATCAGCCCCTATTTTTATTTTTTATTTAGAAACAGGGTTTCATTATATACAGGCTGCCTCTGGCCTTGAATTCGAGACCCTCCTGCCTCATCCTCCCAAGGTGCTGGGATTACAGGTATGTACCACCACACCTGGCCTTAAATATTTTTTTTCAGGGCTGGGGATGTAGCTCAATGGAAGAGCAGTTGCCTAACATGGGTAACACCTGGGTTCAATCCCCAACGCTGTCAATTTTTTTTTCTTCTTCCAGCTGGGTGTAGTGGCACATGCCTACAATTCCAGCACTCAGGAGGTGGAGGAAGGAGGATCATGAGTTTGAGGTCATCCTGGGCTTGTTGTTGTTAGGTGCCACTGAGACTCTATGTACACTAGAATGAAATACTACTGAACACTTTGGCATGCACATGATCTTTTTATGTTTGAGCCCATTGTTGCAGTCACTGTGTTTCTTCTCATTTTGAGTTGTGCCACATCAGGAAATGGAGGTCCCCAGGGGCTTTATTCCATTCCTGTCATTAAGGTCGACTCTACTTTGAGGAAGCAACTCTTCCTTCCAGCCTTCCACCCTAGAGGGCTCATTTTCCTGCACTGTATTTGACAGTGCTTCTCTGCTATTCATATGGTTTTCAAAGGTTGTTCTGGGTGTCAGGTACTTCTTCTTAGCTTGTCATAGTCTGAAGTTCTTCTTAGCTTGTCATAGTCTGAAGTTCAGCTGCAACCTGTCTACCATGGGTGGCCCTGCTGGTATCTGAGACACTGGTGGCATAGCTTTCAGCATCACAGCAACATGGTCCCCACAGCATGACAAGCTGACAGACACGTGGGCTACATAGCAAATTTCAGGCTAACTGGAGTTATATAGCAGGAGCTATACAGCAAGACTCTCTCTTTAAAAAAAGTTTTCTTTCAATGTTGTTTAATAGTTTTCAGTGTAAAAGTCTTATACTTCTTTTGCTAAATTTATTCATGAGTATTTTTGATGCCATTATAAATAGAATTTTCTTAATTTCATTTTCAGATTGTTCATTGCTAGTGTATGAAAATATGATTTTTGCATAGTGATCCATGTATCCTGCAACCTTAATAGCTCTAATGGTTTTCTATGGATTCCTTAGTATTTTCTATCCACAAGATCAAATCAGCTTCAAATAGAGATTTATTTCTTCCTTTCCAATGAGGATATCTTTCATTTCCTTCACTTGCCTAACTTCCCTGACTACAACCTTAAAAACAATGTTGAAAAGAAAGAGGGAGAGTTTCTGGGTGCTGAGGCACGTGCCTGTAATCCCAGCACCTGGAAGGCTGAGGCAGGAGGATTGACTTGAGTTCCAGGCCAACCTGGTCTACATAGTGAGTTCCAAGACAGCAAGGACTACACAGCAAAATCCTGACTCAAAAAATAAATTAATTAATTAAATAAAATAAAACAAAGAAACAAAAAAAGAGGACTAGATTAGATATCCTTCTCTTATTCCTGATCTTAAGACGAAAAGTTTTCATTCTCTCAACATTAACTATGATATTACTTTTTTTTTTTTAAGATGCCCATTACCCTTTTTAGAAAATTCCCTTCCATTCCCAGCCTGTTGAGTGGTTTATTATTTGTTTTTGTTTTGTTTTGTGTGCACTGCTGGAGTTGGATCCCAGGCCCTTGTACACGCCACAAAGTGCTCTACCACTTGGCTACATCCCGAGTCCTACTGAGTTTTTCTTAATCATGAAATGAAGTTAGAATTTGTCAAATGCTTTTTCTGTGTCTATTCATATGATCATGTAGTTTTTCTCCTTTATTACTGTGGTATATTAAATTAACTTTTGTATGATGAGCCAACTTTGCTTTCCTGGGATAAATCCTACTTGTTCATGGCATATAATCCCCTCCGATATGTTGCTAGACTCAGTTAGAATTTTGTTCGGAATTGTATAAGTTCTAAAACATGCAAAACAATTTCATATACCATACTATTATATCACTTAGGGGTATATATACACATGTATAAAGACGTAGATGGGAATGATATATAATAAATTGGAATAATGGCTATATCGAGGGGTGAAAGAACTCGATAGGAAAGAAAAATTGCTGGTTATCTACATCTCACACAACTCTGGCTACAATTCAACACTGAGAAAGACCCAAATTACTAATATAATGAAATGCCCTTTTATTCTTCTTCAATTTTCAAAAACACACGAGGCTGAATGATAACTTCTAGGCAGAGTTAACCATACGGACTCACTTTTATTGCTCTGTGTTGTTGTTTTTAGGTTGCTGTCAAGTTGGTATCTGACTCATAGCAACCCTACATACAACAGGGGAAACACTATTTTTAGTGTTTCTCTGCTATTCATAGGGTTTTCAATGGCTGATTGTTTTTTGGGAGTGGTTGCTGGGTCCTTCTCCCAAGCCTACAGTATCTGGTGTTTCCAGGTAGTCTCCCATCCAAGTAGTAACCAGACCCAACCCTGCTTAGCTTCCAAGATCTGACAGGATCGGAAGCCACAGTGGCATGGCTGCAGGCTCTATAGGAATACTATATATACATCTTCCCCACACTATACTATAACTAATCTATCTTTGTATCTACCTTTACTAAACTACAAACAACCTAATGGCCCACAATCAGTCTCTTTCTTAATTACAGTTCCAGTTCCTAGTTTGTGTCTGGTTAAATAATAAATTTTCAACTAATGCTTACTGAATAAACTGAGTAAGTAAAAAAGATTATATTAATAGATTGCTTTAAAGGCCAAAAATTCAGAGCTGAGCATGGTGGCCCATGCTTGCAATCCCAGCACAGGGGAGGCTGAGGCAGGAAAATCACAAGTTTGAAGCCAGCATGAACTACACAGCAAGTTCTGGGCCAGCCTAGCCTACACAGCAATACTTTGACTCAAAACAAAACAAA
>VMDO01000886.1:219683-226070 GCA_007922755.1 Pedetes capensis
CAAACAGTTAACCAGAACAACACTCTTCAGGAGGTGGATTAGAAACAACGTTTCAACTGCCCCAGGTTTCAGAGAGAGTCCAAAGAGGGGAGCCAAAATGAATACCTGGCTGGATGGTCACCCTGTCTGATCTCTCTGCCACAGTGGGTAGTGACTATTAACTCAAATGTTTACTACATTTGTTTCCTATTTATTTTCTCCTCTAGCTCCCTCAGATGCAGAGGCTCCAGGACATATCATTCATAAAAATGCACGAAATAAGCCAGTGTGACCTACCACCTAAGCCCCAATACTATTTAACTCTCAACCCCCAAACTCCTTCACTCTCTTTTGCACCCAGTAACCTTTTCCTGATCTTTCTCCTCTTCCCTTAATAGATCCAATCCAGGATGTTCCTTTCAAATTTCACCAGTGTGGAACACAGGTATTTTATCATCAAATATACAATGAAGCCAGATGCAATGGCACACACCTGTAATCCCAGCAACTTGGGAGGCTGAGGCAGGATCCTAAATTCAAGACCAGAGAAAATCTGAGTAATTTAGAGGTCCCTATCTCAAGATAAAAAATAAAAAAGGGCTGGGGGTGCTGCTCAATGGTATAGTACTTAGGAAGTATGCAAAGCCCTGGATTCAGCCCCCCTAGTACTAGAGGAACGGAGGGAAAGAAAAGGAAAGGAAGGAAGGAAGGGAAAATTCAAACAGTTAGTAATTTCTTAATTTTAAAAGTTTCCTTCCAGGGGTACAGATCAGTGGTTGAGCACATGCCTACCACGCATGAGGCCCTGGGTTCAATCCTTCCAGTACTACACACAAAAAAAGTTTTCTTCCCAATCTTTTACTTCTAACAAGAGACTGACTGGCACAAATGCCAACGTAGCAAAAGAATGCTAATAGGAAGTAGGCAAAATAGTTGTCATGATTTCACTCCTTTTTTGTGAACAAGACTGTTTGTGGTTACGATTTTAAATTACATTTATAAGTCATCTTTCCTGCTAGGAAAATCATTGCTAGTTCTTAAGATAGACTTGTATTTACCCACAATTCACAGTGTTGCATAAATAGCTTCTTGGCATCAGCCTCTCAAACAGGCCATGATATAAATTTTATTCCTGTATTTCCATTTTTAATCTAACAAAAAAAGGAAAATAATAAGTTGTCTCCCTAGTTAAGAAGCATCTAGAATATAGAGACTATAGAATCTTATCAGGAGGGGACTATCCTTGGTTTTGGAAATCACAGTTTTTACAGTTAAGAGCAGAGTGCTTGTGTGAAGGGCGGACACATTTTAAGAATGTATGATAAAAAGAAAATATAGACAGAAAGGCAGCCGGGCAGGCAGACAGGAAGGAAAAAAAAGAGAGAGGGAAGGAAGATGGACACTGTACTGCAAATGCTAAGCAAAGCTTCTCCATGCTATCAGCTAAAGACTACAAAACCTCGAGACCAGAGGCAGTCTGTGTAACTTAGTGAGACCCTGTCTCAAAAAGTAAAAAATGGGCTGGGGGTACAGCTCAGTGGTGCAGCACTTGCAGAGCATGTAAGCACGAGGCCCTGGGTCCAACCCCCAGTACCACACCAAAACAAAACAAAACAAAACAAAACTAAACTCAGAACTGTTGTTGTTGTTAGGTGCCATTGAGTCAGTATCCAACTCATAGCAACCCTAAATACAACAGGCGAAACACTATTGTCAGTGCTTCTCTGCTGTTCATAGGGTTTTCAATGGCAGATTGATTTTTTTTTTTTTTTTTTTGGAGGGGGGGAGTGGGTTGCCAGGTCCCTCTCCCAAGCCAAGAGCACCTGGTGTTCCCAGGCAGTCTCCTATCCAAGTACTAACCAGGCCCGACCCTTCTTAGCTTCTGAGATCTGACGGGATCGGATGCCACAGGGCTATGGCTGCAGGCCGACTTAGAACTACAGATTAACAAAAATCAATGTTACTGGGTTTTTCACAAAGAAGTATTGGTGATGGCAGCATGACTTTACAGCCTAATGACACAGTAACTCTAAAGTTCTTAAGTAGCAAAAATATGACCTAATTCTTACAGGTTAAAACATCTGGGATTGTGCAAGCAGGGCAAAATCCCTCCTAGCCTCTTAATTCTGCCAAACGCAAGTCACAATGACAGAGTTTTCGGGGCATTTCTCACAAGGCCTGAGTCCCATCTGGATTGCAGTCATTTTCTAAATGGCAGAACTATATACCCTTAGGTCGAGTTTAAAGCCCGTTTCGAACCTGCGCTTTTTGGGAGTGTGAAAGATCGTGAACAATGGCCTTTGTGCCTTAGATATCTAGCTTTACAATGTTTCCTTAACGTCATGCTACCTATTCGAAGTCTCCCTCCTAGACTAATCCACACTTCCAGTTATTATTCTAGCCTCACAAATCTAATGAGCACGCAGGGGCAATAACACGAATTGCTAAAACAGCTTCAATCTACTTCATTGACACTTAAAAAGGCCGCGGGACAAACAGGGAACACTGACCACAGGGCAGGCCCCAAGGTTCACGCGTGACCTCCCGCCCTAGTCCACACCACCCCATCAAATCGGGACGACCTCGCTGCAGTGCTCACCTCTGCAACTCCTCCTCCTGGATCCTCTCCTCGTCCCACACGAAGACGCCAGCTAGAGCCGCCATCAAGGCAGAGGCATGGCCAGGGCGGCCTCGCAGCCGGCGCCAGAGGCGTCCAAGGAGGACGCAGCGAGAGCTCTCCGAGTACAGACGGCCGTAGAGCTGCGCGATCTGCTGCGCGCGCCGCACGCGCAAGCTCGTCACGAAGCTGCACTGATTGGCCAGCAGGGACAGCAGGCCTCCTCCCCGCGCCCCAGCTAGCCAGGCGGCAAGCGCGGCTGGCGGTCTCCGAGGGAACATGCTGCCGCTACTGCACGCCCACCGCCCCTGGTACCCCTGCGCCCGCCGCAAGGCCTCAGGGGAGGAAGCAACCACCCTGGGAGGGCGCAAGCGGCCGTCCGCAGAGTCCGCCTAACTGGCCGAACCCAAGCCTGTCTCACAGTCCCAAGGCCAGGAGCCGCCCCTCATGTCTTTCTGCAGAAACTGCTGAAGAGTCCCCTCTGGGGAGGACACCGCTGCACAAGGAGCTCCGGGGCTCGGCTCGCTCGCTCCTCTGCGTGCTCAGGAGACTCCTAAGGCCGTGGTGCGGAGCGCGCGGGAAACAGCGAAGCGGGAGGACCGGGACCGCAGCTGCAAGATCCGGAGCGTTCCGTGTCCGCCACTCGCGCACCCTACCACCGTCTCCGGCGCCTGGGTTTTGATTGGACGTAGCTGGGACACCTGGGCGCTCATTGGTGGTGTTAAGTGCTCGTCATCACTCCTCCTTCCCGTGCGCGCCGGGGCCGCCTGCTATCAAGGTAGGTGGCACGGCGACGAGAGCTAGTCAAGGGCGTCTCGGAGAGTGACCGGCATACCCCGCTGCGGCCATTTCGGTTCCCCGCCCCCCCGACCCGCCCTTTGGAGGGGAGCAACCTGATTCTGTTCTTCCTGAGGGGTGTTGTGTTAAGAGGTGCAGGGCCATTTCTCTAATCAGACTCCGTGATGGGTGCAGGATCTCCAGGCGCTGGAGGTGTCCTAGCTTGGGGACAAGACGGTGGACACACCCCTCGTGCCTCCGGACCTTGCTCAGGCCTGGTGACTACTGCCATTCGAATTCTCCTTGGCGTTCAAGCTGATTTTCCTGGAGCCGTACTGAATATCCGCGTGGCCGAGGGGTTCTAGAGGGTCAGGATTGTGAGAGCCCAGAACACTACATAGAGAACCACGTGGGCAGGTGGCCCGTCAGAATTTGAAAATGCGGTAGCCCTTTGGTAAACCCGCTGTCCACCCTTTGTCCCAAAGGTGGCGCTAAAGAAGGTAAACAGGTTTCCTAAAACCTACCTTGTACCACCATGAGCAATCTGGCTAAATGGTTTCAAAAGGTGTTAAATTACTATTTTGTACCCATTCTCATTCAGAAGAAACTGCTGGATGTCCAATAGGAAGCCGTTATACTAAACTATCTTTTTAAAAGTTTATGCTTAAAGATCTTGTTGACAAATAAAAAGTATTGTAGTAGAGTTGCAACAGAACACAATGGGTTTGGACGGTGCTGAGTGGGCAGCCAATAACACAACCTAGATCAGAGATGCCTGCAGCGGTACCACTGTGGAGCGCGATCCCATCAGATCTCAGAAGCCAAGCTAAACAGGGTCGGGCTAGTTAATACTTGGATGGGAGACCACCTGGGAACACCAGGTGCTATAGGCTTGGGAGAAGGACCCAGTAACCCACTCCTAAAAAAACAATCAGCCCTTGAAAACCCTGTGAATAGCAGATAAGAACGCCAATAGTGTTTCGTCTGTTGTATATAGGGTCGCTATGAGTCGGACACTGACTGGAGGGCACCTAACAACAGGTCATCAGAGAAGGAAGAGTGGTTTATTACTCTTAGCAGGTAAAGGAGAGCATGGGGGATGACTACCAAAGTAGTATCTGTCTGAACAAAGAAAGCTAAGGAATTTTATTGGTGGGGCTTATACATACTCATGCAAGACAGACTTGTCATCCCATATGTAGGTATCCACATTCTTGCAGAAGCACAGTTCCAGATCAGGGTTCACAAAGCACAAGCACAGGCAGACAGCACCTGCGTCAGGCAGAGAACTTAGCATACTTAGCAAAGTTTACTCTTTTTTTCTTTTTCTGCAGTACTGGGGGTTGAACCCAGGGCCTTGTGCCTGCATGCTCTGCAAGTGCTGGACCACTGAGCTGTACCCCCAGCCCATTTTTTTTTTTTTTTTTTTTTTTTTTTTTTTACTTTTTTGAGACAGGGTCTCGCTAAATTACGCATACTGCCTCTGGTCTGGAACTTGTGATCCTCCGGCCTCTACCTCCTGAACCGCTGGGATTACAGGCATGTGCCACCACGCCCGGCTTTGCAAAGTTTACTCTTAAATTCCCTACTGGAGAGGCTGGACATCTTTAGTTGGTTTAAACCAGTACCTTGTCTTCTTTGGAGGGCCTTCTCCAAAACAAACAAACAAGAACAACAACAACAACAAAATTTTGAATGCATATTAGCAGTCTTTCCGGGAGGCAGCAGCTTTTTTCTTGAAAGCACAGGTGCTTAATCCTGAAAGTTCTTGCCTAACAGCTAAGAGGATATCTTGGTGTAAAAGGGGCTGTGTCCCTTCCAAGGTATTTTGAACTTTAGTTTTACTCTAAACTGTGTGCATTTTCAGATTTTTTTTTTTTTAACCAAAGTAAATATTTCTCTCCCCACACGGTCTGTCAGTTTGCCGCACTGTGGGGGCTTGCGTGTTGCGATGAGCCTGAGAGCTCTGCCACTGTAACCTCGGACATGAGCAAGGTTACCCATGGTGGACAGGTTTTCAGCTGAGCTTCCAGACTAAGACAGACTAGGGAGTAGGACCTGGTGAGCCATTCCCGAAACAACTAGCCGTTGAAAACCCTATGGATAGCAAAGAAACACTGTCAGATATAGTGCCGGAAAATGAGGTGCCCAGGTTGGAAGGCACTCAAAAGACTACTGAGGAAGAGTTGCCTCCTCCAAGTAGAGTCTACTGTGATGATGGAAATGGAGTAAAACCTCAGGGTGCTCAACTTGCTAATGTGGCATGACTCAAAATGAGGAGAAACAACTGTAAACATCCATTAATAATTGGACCATGGAATGTACGTAGTATGAATCTAGGCAAATTAGAAATTGTTAAAAGAGAAATGGAGTGCATAAACATTGACATTCTAGGAATCAGTGAGCTAAAATGGACTGGCATAGGCCATTTTGAGTCAGACAATCATATGGTCTACTATGCTGGGAATGATAAACGAAAGAGAAATGGAGTTGCATTCATCATGAAAAAAGACATTTCAAGATCTGTCATGAAATACAATGTTGTCAGTGATAGAATAATATCCATACGCCTACAAGGAAGGCCAGTTAATATGACTATTATTCAAATTTCTGCACCCACCACTAAGGCCACAAATGAAGAAAGGGAAGACTTTTATTAGCTTCTGCAATCTGAAATAGATCAAACATGCAATCAAGACATACTGATAATCACTGGTGACTGGAATGCAAAGGTTGGAAACAAACAAGAAGGCTCAGTAGTTGGAAAATATGGTCTTGTGACAGAAACGAAGCTGGAGATTGCATGATAGAATTTTGTCAGACCAATGACCTTTTCATTGCAAATACATTTTTTCAACATCATAAACGGAGACTATACACATGGACTTCACCAGATGGAACATACAGGAATCAAATTGACTACGTATGTGGAAAGAGACGATGGAAAAGCTCTGTACAAAATGTCAAAACAAGACCAGGTGCTGGCTGTGGATCAGACCATCAACTTCTCATAC
>VMDO01000886.1:226170-248634 GCA_007922755.1 Pedetes capensis
TGAGTATATCCCACCTGAGTTCAGAGACCACCTCAAAAATAGGTTTAATGCATTAGACACAAATGACAGGAGACCAGAAGAGTTGTGGCATGACATAAAAGATATCATTCAAGAAGGAAGCAAAAAGTTCTTAAAAAGACAAGAAAAAAAGAAAAGACCAAATTACATGTCAAAAGAGACACTGGACCTTGCCCTCCAACTTCGAGCAGCTAAAGCAAAAGGAAGACATGATGAAGTTAAGGAACTAAACAGAAGATTTCAGAAGGCAGCTCAAGAAGACAAAAACAAATATTATAATAACATGTGCATGGAGCTGGAGGCAGAAAATCAAAAGGGAAGAATGCGCTCTG
The DNA here is from genome assembly GCA_007922755.1 of Pedetes capensis. Lineage (NCBI taxonomy): Eukaryota > Metazoa > Chordata > Mammalia > Rodentia > Pedetidae > Pedetes > Pedetes capensis. Next base: position 226,521 of record VMDO01000886.1, read on the forward strand.
TGTTTCTCAAGCTTAAGGAAGTGAAGAAAAAATTCAAGCCTCAAGTGGCAGTAGTGAAAGATTCTACAGGGAAAATATTAAATGATGCAGGAAACATCAAAAGAAGATGGGAAGAATATACAGAGTCATTATACAGGAAAGAATTGGTAGATGACCAACCATTCCAAGAGGTTGCATATGAAGAAGAACCAATGGTGTTGAAAGACGAAGTGGAAGCTGCCTTGAAAGAACTGGCAGAACACAAGGCCCCAGGAATCGATGGGATACTGATAGAGATGTTTCAACAAACAGATGCAGCACTGGAGGTGTTAACACGTGTATACCAACAGATTTGGAAAACAGCTACTTGGCCAACTGACTGGAAGAGATCCATATTTGTGCCTATTCCTAAAAAAGGGAATCCAACTGAATGTGCAAACTATTGGACAATATCATTAATATCACACACCAGCAAAATTCTACTAAAGATCATTCAGAAGCGACTGCAGCAGTATATAGACAGGGAATTACCTGAAAATCAAGTGGGATTCAGAAGAGGGCGGGGAACCAGGGACATCATTGCTGATGTCAGGTGGATATTAGCTGAAAGCAGAGAATATCAGAAAGATGTCTATCTATGTTTTATTGACTATGCAAAAGCATTTGATTGTGTGGATCATAATAAATTATGGATAACACTTCGGAAAATGGGAATACCAGAACACCTAATTGTGCTCATGAGACATCTGTACATGAACCAGGAGGCAGTTGTTCGAATAGAACAAGGAAACACTGAGTGGTTTAAAGTTGAGAAAGGTGTGTGTCAGGGCTGTATACTTTCACCCTATCTCTTCAATTTGTACGCTGAGCAAATAATCCGAGAAGCTGGACTTTATGAGGGAGAATGTGGCATCAAGATTGGAGGAAGACTCATTAACAACCTGCATTATGCAGATGACACCACTCTGCTTGCTGAAAGTGAAGAAGATTTAAAACATTTACTGATGAAGATCAAAGATCATAGCCTTCAATATGGGTTACAACTAAACATCAACAAAACAAAAATCCTTACGACTGGGTCAGCACGCAACTTCACAATAAATGGAGAAAAGATTTTGTCCAAGATTTTGCTTTGCTTGGCTCTATAATCAACACCCGTGGAATCAGCAGTCAAGAAATCAAAAGATGCATTGCTCTAGGAAAAGCTGTGGCAAAAGATCTCTTTAGAGTATTGAAAAGCAAAGATGTCACATTGAAGACAAAGGTGTGTCTGACTCATGCCATGGTATTTTCAGTGGCATCATATGGTTGTGAAAGCTGGACACTGAACAAGAGAGACAGAAAAAGAATTGATGCTTTTGAATTATGGTGCTGGAGACATCTATTGAATATACCATGGACTGCCAAAAGAACCAGCAAATCTGTCTTAGAAGAAGTGCAACCAGAGTGCTCCTTGGAAACAAGAATGGCCAGATTGTGTCTTACATATTTCGGACATGTAGTCAGGAGAGATCAATCCCTGGAGAAGGACATCATGTTTGGGAGAGTGGCAGGTCAACGCAAAAGAGGAAAACCCTCCACCAGATGGATTGACACAGTGTCTGCAACAATGGGCTTAAACACAAATAAGATCATTTGCCTGGCACAGAATCGGTAAGTGTTTCGATCTGCTGTACATAGGATCGCTATGAGTTGGACTCGACTCAACGGCACCTAACAACAACCAATATTTCTCCAAAGAGAAAAAAAAATATGCTTAGCTGGGAGCTGAAATTTAGATCTGTCCCATTCTATCCAAGCTCTCTGATTTTACTTTGGACATTGGTATTGATTATTTCCTCTTGAGATCAGATAAGGAGAAATGTATAACCCAAAATAGTCTTTAACACTTTGTTGAGCCAAGCTTTTTACAATGATGATAGGATAGCCCAGGACTAGGCAGCCACACTGAGCTGTACCTTTTTGCTGTGCCACTGCCAGTGACGCTTACTTGGACTCACAGGTGTCCTATTCCAGACCCCCAAGAGACATCTTAAGGTCTCCAGTCCTTGTCTAAGCTTGCAGCTACTATGGATCTGGAAAGCTTTAATTTATAAACATCTCTTTGACAAGGAGTGCAAAGAAACTCTCCAGGGATGGCACCTTCCTGAAACCACCCTGTAAAACCAGAACTGAGATAATGGTCAACCAGATGGCACCCTCATCAGGACTGCTTAATTATGCATACCTCTTGCCCCTGCCCTCAGTTTTTCCTCTACTTAAATCTAAACCATATATAAGTTCCCCCAAAAAGGACTTGGAGTCATGGAACTTCTTCAGCGTTCCTCTTCCTTTTGTGCATGTTGATTAAATCTCCTTTTTCTGCTTTTCATCATTACTCATCTCTTCAATTGCCATATCAGGTTGTTGTTGTTGTTAGGTGCCGTCAAGTCGGTATCCGACTCAAACCGGCCCTCATAGGGTTTCCAATGGCTGACTGTTTCAGGATTGCCTTGGGAGTGGATTGCCAGGTCCTTCTCCTATTTTTGCGGTGCTGAGAATTGAACTCGGGACTTCAGAGACTGCAGCGCAGCGCTCTACCAACTGAGCTAAATCCCAGCCCCCATATCAGGTGGCTGAGCCTAATTCTGGGAATTAGGGCTTTGCCCTAAATTCCAGTAACAAAAGTGCTTCCTAATACCACCTCACTTCAAATCCATTATCAATAAACCTTTTTTAAGTTGTGTACTGCAGAACAATGTTGAGAAATTATATTTTTTTTGCATATTTTTAAGTTGGTCCAAGATTCTTCATGACTTTAAATGATTTCAAATAATACCCTTTCTGTAATATTAAGTGGTGTTTTTAAGTAAAAATGTTGCATCACTTATCACTTTCCAACATTGCCAAGGGAATCTATGTTGTTGTTGTTGTTAGGTGCCGTCAAGTCGGTATCCGACTCATAGCGACCCTCATAGGGTTTTCAATGGCTGAGTGCTTCGGGATTGCCTTGGGAGTGGATTGCCAGGTCCTTCTCCCATTTTTGCGGTGCTGGGAATTGAACTCAGGGCCTCAGAGACTGCAGCGCAGCGCTCTACCCACTGAGCTAAATCTCAGCCCCAAGGGAATCTATATACCATAGCAATTTGATACCCACCATTATTTGAAAAAAGAGGGGAGCACCCTGGTGCACACTTGTAATCTCAGTGACTCTAGAACCAGGAGAATCATGAGTTTGAGGCCAGAGCACCTGTGCAACTTAGGGAGACTCTGTCTCAAAATAAAAAATATAGGAGGAGCTCAGTGGTAGAGCACTTACCTAACATGTGCAAGATACTGGGTTCAACCCCCAGTATTGCCAAAAAAACCCTTTTGGTTTGTTTGAGACAGGTTCTTACTATGTGGCTCAGGCTGGCCTCAAACTTGCAATCCTCCTGATTTAACCTCTCCAGTGCTGGGATTACAGGCATGCACCATCATGCCGAGCCCTGGCAAACTCTTAAGAGTTGTAAATTTTACCTTATTACTTTCTCCTCTTATTCATTTCCCCCATAGAATTTTGTCCTATTGAAACATATTTACATCATATTTTTCACTGGTACTGGGAATCAAACCCAGGGCCTTATTCATGCTAAGGACATGCTCTACAATTGGCCTATATCCCCAGCCCCTAGCATAAATTCCTTCTTGATTGTATGTCTTTGTCACAAATAAAAAACATCAAAAAATTTAAAATTTCATTTCATAACTCTAAGTTCATTATTTTTCTGGATAAGATTTTAATGTCCATTAATATATAACTCTAGAATAACATGTATTAAATATTGAATAATTATTAAGCATAAAATATGTTACATACTGGTAGTAATGAGATAAGACTGATAATTCTTTTCAATTAATATTATTGTTGTTGTTGTTGTTAGGTGCCGTCGAGTCGGTATCTGACTCATAGCGCCTCTCATAGGGTTTTGAATGGCTGACTGTTTCGGGATTGCCTTGGCAGTGGATTTCCAGGCCCTTCTCCCATTTTTGTGGTTCTGGGAATCAAACTTGGGACCTCAGAGACTGCAGTGCAGCACTCTACCAACTGAGCTAAATGCCAGCCCATAAGTCTAGTTAGAGTTGGCCAAAAAGAAACTTGTACTAGATTTGGGAAGCAGAAGTGAAGCAGAGCCATTACTTTCTGAAACTCAGTAGGTAAGCACCTAGGTAACTGATGGGTCCCAGCATGTATTTACTCTCCTTGCTCTACTTGTAGAACTTCTTCCTGCCATATGCCCCTAATGACCAACAACAGTCCCAGGCCTACCACCAGGCCACACACCCAAAGAGGCAACAGCTTCTCAAACCTCTCCATGACTTTCCAACTCCTTGTCAACCCAGAGAAACAGGTGGGCTGCACTTGGGTTTCCTCTCCCTGTGCTGCAAAATGAAAACTTCCTCCAGGCAGTAAACTGGAAGAGACATAGATTCACTACCACAATCATGCCTTAAAACATTTCATTGTCCTCATTCTGAAAAGCTCTCTGTACCCTTTTGCAACCAGTCCTTTCCCCCAGCTCCTCGTCTTTGGCAGCCATTGGATCTATTTTCAATCACTGTTGTTTTGCCTGTTTTGCATTTTCATATGAATGAAAAAAGTTGTACAGTATGTGATATGTTGTATCTGGCTTCTGTCTCAACATGATGCTTTGAAATTCATCTACATTGTTGTATCAGTAGTTTGTTTCTTTTTGTTAGTATTCCATTGTATGGATATACTGAAATTCCTTTTTCCATTTGATGGGCATTTGGGTGGTTTCCAGTTGGGCTGCTGTGAACATTTGTGTACAAGCCTTTGGGGTGCACACACTAGAAGAGAAGTTGCCAGGTGAAATGGCAAATGTCTGTTGAATCTTTAAGAAATTGCCAAGAGCCAGGCATGTTGGCACATACTATAATCCAGCACTGGGGAGAAGCCAACCTGGGCTACATGGGGAGACCGCCCTCTCTCAAAAACAAAATGGAAGGAAGGTAAGGAAGGAAGGAAGGAAGGAAGGAAGGAAAGAAGGTAGTTTGATTGCTAACCTGTTTTCCAAAGTAGCTGTACCATTTTGTACTCTCACCAGCAGTGTATAAGAGTTCTCTTTGCCCCATGCCTTTGCCAATACAGACATACTTTATTTTGTTGCACTTTATTGTGCTTCATGGATATTGCATTTTGTATGGATTGAAAGTTTATGGCAACCCTGCAGGGAGCAAGTCTGTCAGCACCATTTTTCCAACACTTCAGATGACTGTTAGCATTTTTTAACACTAATTTTATTCTTTTTGGTACTAGGGATTGAACCTAAGGCTTTGCACATGCTAAGCAAGCATTCTAGCACTGAGCTATATTCTCATGTCCTTTTTAATTTTTATTTTGAGACAAAGTCTCACTAAGTTACTCAGGCTGGCCTTGAACTTGTGATCCTCCTGCCTCAGCCTTCCAAGTATCTGCGATTATAGGTATGTGCCACTGCACCCTGCTAAATTATTTACATTGATTGATTGATTAATTGATTGATTGCAGTACTTGGGCATTAAACCCAGGGTCTCGTATATATTTTTCAAGTGCTCTCCATTTTTTAAATCTTTTATTTTGAGTCAGGGTCTCACTAAATTACACCTCTGGCCTTGAACTCAATCCTCCTGCCTCCACCTCCTGAGTCACTGCGATTACAGGCATGTCCCACCATGCCTGGCTTCATATTTTTAAAATTAAACATACCATATATTCTTGAATCTAATCTTCACCAATTCAGCAGTTTTAGAGAACTATAAAATCAAGTGTGGGTTAGAATTGGATGTGGATTGGGTTTGAGATTGAAAGAACACAAATCCAGTCTGCATGCAATTCTAACCCTCATCAGCCTTTGTAGTCCTCCTGAAGCAATCAGACATTGAAAACCATATGAGGAGCTGGGTGCGGTGGTACACGCCTATAATCCCAGCGACTTGGGAGCCAGGAGGCTGGAGGATTGCAAGTTTGAGGCCAGAGGCAGCCTTCATACTTTAGTGAGACCCTGTCTCAAAATACAAAGTAAAAAATGGGCCGGGGGTGCAGCTCAAGGGTTGAGTGCTTGCAAAAAGCATGCGTGAAACCCCAGTTTCAACTCCTCAGTACCACAAAAAAAAAAAGGAAAAGAAAAAGAAAACCATGTGAGGATTGCTACGAGTCAGACTCATCTCAATGGCAACTAACAATAACAACAAAACTGTTGAATGTACAACTGTACCACCCTGGCATCTGATCCCATCTGATCTTGGAAGAGAAGCAGGGTGGGACCTGGTTAGTCCTTGGCTTGGAGACTGCCTGGGAATATTGGGTGCTGTAGGCTTGGGAGAAGGACCTGGTTGCCCACTCCGGAAACAATCAGCCATTGAAAACCCTATAAATAACAGAAAAACACTAACAATAGTGCTGAGCATGGCACAGTGTCAGGCAGTGTTTCATTCTGTTATAGATAGGGTCAATGTGTGTCCAGGATACAACAACAACAAAACTGTTGAAAAGGTGCAGATTAGATTCAAGAATATATAGTATACATTTTTTGACATAATACTATTGCATACTTAATACACTACAGAATAGTATAAACATAATTTATGTACTGGGAAACAAAAAAATTCACGTGACTCACTTTATTGCCATAATCACTTTATTGCAATAACCTAAAACCAAACCTGAAACATCTCTGAGGTATGCCTATACTTGATATTGTCAGTCTTTTAAAATTTAGCCATTCTCATAGTCTATAGTGGTATCCCATTGTAGTTTTAATTTATACTTTTACCCCCCAGTACTTGGGGGCTGAACTTGTACCAATAGGCTGTACCCCCAGCCCATTTTTTATTTTTTCATTTTAAGACAGGATCTTTCTAAGTTACACAGGCCTTGCCTCTAATTTGCACTTCTTTATTGACTAATCATGTTAAGCATCTTTTTGTGCTTGTTGACCATTTGTATCTTTTTCTGATTTGTCTTTTGAACTATTTCAGCCTACTTATTTATATATTTGTTTGTTTGTTTTTTAGGACAAGGTCTTGTTGTGTAGGCCGGGCTGTCCTGGAACTCACTATGTAAACCAAGCTGGCTTCAAATTTGCCTCAGTCATCCTGCTTCAGACTCTGGAGTGCTGGGACTACAGGCCTGTGGCACTACGCCTGGAAGTCCATTTTAAAGTTAAAAAAAAATTTGTCCATTGTGTTCAAACCGTGTCCTGAATACAAGCCATTTGTCAGACATGTTTTGCAAATATTTCCCCTAATTTAGGGCTTGTTTTTTCAGTTTTCTAATTGTGTCTTTTGAAGAATACAGATATTTGATTTTGATGAAGTCAAAAATGACAAAATTTTGTTTTACTGGTTTGCATTTTTTGTGTTCTAAGAAATCTTTCCTTAGCCAAATGTTGCAAAGGTCATCTATGTTTTCCTCTAGAAATTTCATCATTTTTATCCTTACACTTATGTCAGTGGTACATTTTCAGAGTTTTTTCTTTTCTTTTTTCTTTTGTATTTTATATTATGTTATGTTATGTTATTTTGTTTTATGTTATTTTATTTTTTATTTTATTTGACAGAGTTTCACTATGAAAGCCAGACTGGCGTCAAACTTGTAATCCTACTACCTCTGCCTCCCAAATGCTAAGATTTATAGGCATGTGCCATCACACCAGGCTTGAGTTAATTTTTGTGTATGATGTCAGGTAAGGATTGGGGTTCAATTCCCTATATACACACTCATAGATGTTAAGTTATTCTAGCACTATTTATTGAAATATTATCCTTTCTCTACATTAGACAGCTTGGCACCTTTGTTGAAACTCAGTTGCCCATACATGTATGAGCTTAGTTCTAGCCTTTCAATTCTGTTTTATTGACTCTTGTATCTGTCCTTATTCTAATAACACATGTCTTGATTAGTATAGCTACAAATTAAGTATTGAAGTCAGTAAATGTGAATCCTCCAACTTGTTTTTTATTGGAATTGTGTTGGCCTGCTCTCAGTACTCTATTTTACCATATAAATTTTAGAATTGCCTTGTCAGTTTCTACAAAAAAAGCCTGATAGGAATTGTCAGCAGCAGCGTAACATGCAGCTCAACTTTGCCAGGGATGCAGCCTGAATTGTTCTTTTCAGTGACTTCTACTCAGATGAAGCTAGGGTCTTGACTTATGCTGCAGAAAAGAATTTCAGGACTAGTTGGTATGAAGCAAAGTTGAGATTTGTTATGTAAATAAGGGAGTTATTAGTAAAAGAGCAGGTTTATTAAGAAAAAGATAATACATACTTAGATTTACAAATCGGTGTTACAGAGAGATGTGCATGCGTCTTAACAATAGCTATATATATGATTTGGTTGGCTTGTGAAGTTAGATTGTTCAAAGGATATAACCTATATCTAAGCTTAAAAGATTAGGTAAAAAATGTTTTAGTATAACTTGTTTTTATCCAAAGAATTTTTTTGTTAACAAGAGTATAAAAATGAGATTATGAGGTACATTGTACAGGTTTACAGAAAAGAAAGGAGTGCTGATAAGATAAAATATAGGTCAGAGAAGCTAAGGGAATTTTTACTATATGTAAGTCATAAGGAGGTCAAGTCATATATTTTGGCTGCAAAATATATGGTTCAAACCAAAAAATATGGTTCATTATCTTGTTTTTGAGATTTTCTCTGAAAAGTACAGGTTTATAGATGAGAAAGGAGTGCTGTTAAGATTAAATTCAGAGGTTACATACATTTTGGCCTTATTGCATGTTCCATTAGCTGTTTTAACATTCTCATTTGAGATATCTCAGAAAAGGGACTATACTCCTTTGCAGGTGATTTGGGCAGCTGTGTCAAAATTCTTGACTCTCAGCCAGTAAGAGACTTAAACCAGATTCAGGGGAAGGAGTGGGTCATTTCCGTTTCTCATGTCCCCTTAAATTTCCCTATCTTTCTATCCTACCTCAGCACTTTGCGTGGGATTGCATTGAATAGTTAGATTAATTTGGGAAGACTTGATCTCTTTTTTGTTGTGGTGGTGGTTTTGTGGGTTTTTTGCTTGTTTATTTGTTTGTTTGTTTTGAGCTGGGGCCTCACTGTGTAAACAGCCTCCTCCTGCCTCAGCCTCCCAAGTGCTGGAATTACAGGCGTGCGCCACCATACCCAGCTTAAGAGTTGATGTCTTAACAATATGAAGCTGTCCCAATCCATGACTGTAGTATACCTTTCCATTTATTTATTTATATTTCCACTTAGTTTCTTTTACCAATGTATTTTAGCTTTCAGTGTACAGGTCTTGCAAATATTGTGTTAAATTTAAGGGCTGAGGATGTAGCTCAGAGTCCTAGCATGTGCAAGGACCTCTGTTCGGTCTCCAGCACCAAAAACCAAACAAAATAAAGCATTGTAGTTTGTTAAATTCATCCCTAAGTATTTTTATTGTTTGCAATGCTATTGAAAATATATTTTAACTTCTGTTTTCAGTTCTTCATTGCTAATGCATAGAAATACAGTTGTTTATATATTAACTTTGTATCCTGGAATCTTGCAAAATTTACTTATTGGCTCTAGATTTTTGGAATTTTTTATATACACGATCATGTTTTATAAAAATAAAGACAATTTTGTTTCTTCCTTTCCAATCTGCATTTATCTTTTGGTTTTGTTTGCCTTATATCATTTATTAGAACCTCTATACAGTGTTGGATAGAAGTGGTGTGAGTAGATGCTCTTACTTTGTTCCCAGTTTTAAGGGGATAGCATTCAATATTTTACTCTTTTACAGTTGTGCATCTTTAAGGGACATCTGCTACTATGGCCATCTCTCCTTCTAAGCAAAATGAACAACCAGATGCATCGCTCATAGTTCTGCCCACTGGGGAATTTCCTTTGATCACTGTCCCTCAGAACCACTTTCGAGTGTGCTTTTATCAATATATGATCCTGAAACGTCTGTAACCAGGAGTCAGATTTGAGGTGGGTTGTTTGTTTGTAATTTGTTTCTTCCTTGGTTGGCTACTCACAGGGCATTCCTCATGAGGCCACAGATGTGGCTTGAGGGAGAAGCAGCAATGAAGCAGTAGTTGCCCATGGAGCTACTCTGTATACTCAGGCCCTGCTCAGGCTCAGTCTCATTTACACTGCTCTGTGTGACAATGGAGTGCTACTGTGCACCCGATTTTATGACTGGATAAATCATAGTTACCCAGTTTATCATGGGCAGCTCAAGGTACTTGGTAATTTGTGGTTTTCAATCAAGTGTACAGTCTCCTCTAGGGCTTAGTAACATGATAGAAGCTATATCTCAAAAGGACAATATACTGGTTTATTCCAAGATAGACTTCAAGACCCTCAGTGGATGCCTGAAATCACAGATAATACTGAACTCTGTATACATTATGTTTTTTCCTAAACATACCTATGATAAAGTTTAATTTATAAACTAGGCACAATAAGAGATTAGCAGCAATAATAAAATAGAACAACTATAACAATATACTGTAATAAAAGCTGCTTAAAACTTACAAATTGCTTATTTCTAGAATTTACCATTTAATATTTTGGATTACAGTTGACCAGGGGTAACAAGCTGTGAATAGCAGAACCACCAAAAGTGAAACTGCAGCTAAGGGGAGGCTGCTGTAGTTATCTGCAGAGCACAGTGGTATAATTTCTTCTCATTTAGTCTTGGCATCTTTCTCTGGGTAGTAGCTGCAAACTCTAGCCCTCCCCTGACAGGCCTGCAGGAGAGATGGTCATGGATGTTTGCAGGGTGCCTTTCACAGGATACATCTTTATCCTGTCCGGAGGCCTGATGCCTAAGTGTCTGACCCATGACCAGGTGGCCTGTAGGCAGCTTGTTTATCCTGGAAGATATGCTGTGTCTGGTGTATTCCTACCAAGATAGCCATCCTGGAAGATCAAGACTGGGAGGAGAGTTAGATTCTGAGTATTAGTCAAGTGAGACCCAGAGGAAGCAGCATAATAAAGCACACAAAATAAGAAGAACAATACCATACTCACAGAAACCAGGCAAAGGTAGGTGGCATGCCTCACAGGGCCAGTGGGAAGGGAGAGCCACGTTTGTTCAACCAGGCAGTGGGGAGTGAGAGATTGAGCAAAAGACTTGTGAACTGAGGCCTTTCCTTGGGGTCCAGTGTGTGACTCAGGAAGTTTCCCATGGGGAGCTCTAGTTGTTGGATTTAAGGCAAACAGGCATGAGTTTCAAGAAGTCACACCATGATAAGACATGGGCACTGCTGCATATCTGGACAGTTAGGGTAAGGGGGTCAGTGAGGTGAGGCAAGTAGGTTGCATCTAGCTGTCCCATAGGGAGGTGGTTGCATGAGCCAGATATATAGGTGGATCACACTGAGGAACTGGGAGGAGATGGAAACTAGAAACTGCATTAAGTCTTGTTTCTGGTATGAGGAAGACTAATGTTCAGAATGGATGCTGAGGATACATAAAATTATAAGAATTCACTACAATTGGCATAGCTTTGCTTCAGAGTCCTAAGGGTCTGGACTGTGATGCACACAGCAGCTTGTCTATCACTGATAGAGTAAGTACCATCGCTTCTGCTGGGCCATGGGCCACATAGCAGAGTAGCTTGCTGGGCAGGCAGAACTGTTGATAATGCCTTTTTGTGTTCTTCATCCTTCTCAAAACAGTCTTTTAGGTTATTCAGAAGGGATCAGAGGAGAGTACAATGAGATATATGTTGCCTCCAAAATCTAAACCTAACGGACATTATACCTCTTTATTAGTGGTAGGGGGTGCCTGATGTAGTAACTTAATCCTTCACCTTGAAAGGTATGTGCATTAGTCAGCTGTCATCACTGTAGCAGAAAAACCAGCCAAAATGAAGTTATAAAGAGTTTTATTGAGGGCTCACAGTTAGTAGACCCATCCATAATGGCAATGGCATGACACAGGGCCCAACACAGATAACCTTACATCTTCGTGAGCAGGAAGCAGAGAGAAAGAGAGAGAGAGAATGGAGATACAAGTCCAGGATAAAAAATTTCAAAGGCCCACCCCTAGTGATTCACTTCTGCCAAGGTAGACCCACCTCCCAAAGTTCCCAACCTCCCAGGACAGTGCCCCCAGCTGGATACCTAATGTTAAAGCATGTGACCTTTGGGGGATACTAAATTCAAGCCATGACAGGATAGCTCACCGTGCCCCAGACCATTAGGGCCCTAAAAATTTCACTGAATTTTGTGGGATTAATTTCCCACCTTAGGCACATATATGCCTTATCAAGGTGGCTAGAGTATTGCTACTTTGAATCAGCATGATGGTATCAGTGTACTTGACCAGTGTGATATTCTCTGGAATATAGGAAAAAACAGGGACTCTGTATACTAGATTATGACAGATGACAGGGGACTTGATACAGTCCTGAATGGACAATGAATATTGCTAGTCTTACCAGCTCCAAAAAGAAAACCACTTTCAATGATCTTTACTAAAAATTATTGAGGAGGAAAAAAAAAGCATTCTTCGGGTTAATAACTGCATAATTTGTTCCAGAGCATGCACTAATTTGTTCCAGCAGTGAAATGACATCTGGAACAGCAGTTGCACTTAGAATCACAACCTAATTAGGTTTATGATCCATTTGGATCCATTTTGGGTCAGCCCAGGTTAGATAGCTAAACTGAATGAGCATGTGGTAGGAATCATCAGCTCAGGATTTTTCAAAGCATTAATTAGTGGTGGCATTCATCTCTGCAGTCTCTCCAGGAGTGTAGTGTTGCTTTTAGTTTACTGGTTTAATAGTTAGAGGCACTGTTTATGTGGTTGGTCTTCCATTCTTCATTTTACATTCTATTTTACAATTGAGTACAATTTATCTTCTCTCTGAAACTTAGCTTCCTCATCTGTAAAATACAGATATTGATGCAGCCCTACTTGTATTCTTGGGTTGTTATAAGGCTCAAATGAGATTGAGTAAGGTCAAATACATTGTAAACTGCAAAATTCTCTAAAGAGTATAAGAAATAACACCTATAACTATGAATATCCCCTTCTCTCCCCATAGATATAGAAAAACTGAGATTATATTCCTCAGGTTACTATTTCTTTTTGTTATTTTTGTTGTTGCAAGTACTTGAAACAAACTCAAATAGTTTAAGCATAAATAAGGAGCAGACTGAAAAATACAGGAGTGTCTCAAGACACTCAAAATTTTGGGGCAGGAAATGTACTTGAGTTTCATGAAGTAATAGAACAAGGAGCTCGAAAGGCATTGGGAACAGCAGTTGACCATGAGAATGCACTTCTCAGATCTCTTAAGAAGAGATGCCTCGGAACTTATGCAGAGGAGTGCATGAGTGGCCAACAGTACCCCTGACCCCCATCATGCCAGAAAGACTTCTGCTCCAAGCTACTGGGAGAGTTGCTTGGCTGAAATCCTACAGTCAGCAGCCCTCTTCAGAAATTGCCCCCCAGTAAGGAAAACACCCTTACCCAAGGTCCTCCCCTCCTCTCTGGGGACAGCATGTACCCAGTGACTGGCTGAAGCTGGGGTATAAAGGCCTGGTCCCTCATCCAACTCAGGACAACTCTAATGGTCATCATCCCAGCTTCAGAATTGGGTGGGGTCAGCTGAGGTATTTGTCAAGACTGCTTTGCAGCCCAGCTTCTCCTCTGACCAAGGCTACTTCCTTCCCTTCCCTATAAGTGTTGATAGGGAGAGCACCCCCAAGTCCCTTCCCACATGTTCATCTCCATCTGAGGCCTGCTGCCAGGGAAGTGAACATGAAGGCAACTGTCATGGAGCCCAATGGAGCATCCCTGCCCAGGTGGCTGGTGGTAGGTTAGATCATGGGCTTTCTCTGCCTGCACAGTGCTGAAGCTCTGCATACTCCTCCCCAGCTGTGCCTCTCTGGGGTCCCTTAGCAGATGCCCTTGCCTTCCCTCCTGCCTTTCTCATGGCTTTCAGGTCCCAGATCCCAGGCTAGAGACCACATCTCCCAGTGTGGGGCTCTAGCAGAGAGTTAGGCAGCACCTGTTTATTGTCTTAGCAGTAACACCTGTAGAAAATATTTCTTAGGCCTTACACCCAAAGGCAGGCATTCCCCAGAGAATGGACCTGCTCTAAGTGGGTTGTTATATTTGATGTCTGTACCTTGATCCCTTTCCCCAAAGTACTTGAGTCTCATGCAATCCCTGGGCTCCAACTTTCAGGCCAACAGGCAACAATAAGTAACTTTTCTTGTTTTTTCCAGCACTTAGCGGTTGAACCCTGGGGCCTTACATATACTTTGCAAGCACTCTCCCTCTGGACTGTACCCCCACACCATTTTTTACTTATCTTGAGCCAAGTTCTGGCTAAGTTATGCAGGCTGCCTCTAGCCTCTAACTGGGGATCCTTTTGCCTTTGCCTCACAAGTTGCTGGGATAACAGGCATGTGCCGCTAAAGTGCAACAAAAAATGGGCTGGGGGTGCAGCTCAGTGGTCCAACACTTGCAGAGCATGCAAGCGCAAGGCCCTGGGTTCAACTCCCAGTAACACACACACACACACACACACACACACGGATATCCAATCCAAAGCTCTATTCATCTATTATCCAGGATGGAAAGTGTTTACAGTCTTCATCCACTTCTCAGTATGGGAAATCTCTTTCCTTAGAGCAGGCACTTACCTCCTAATTCATAATCTAAAAATAATTCATGAAAGCATCTGCTTTTGTCGTTGAGCATAGGGCTGTATGTGGAACTGTAAGACCAAAGACACCTCAGGTCAATTCTTCTCAGACCCAGACCAGATTCCTTGGTGGGGATACAAGTTCAATTGGCCTCCAGCAACACCCTCCCTACTGGGGCCAGGCTTACCGCCTTATTTAGGCAGGCATTGATCCCATTTTCCAAAGGGGCAGGAGAGGGCCCAGAGTGCAGACTCCTTACTGCTTGCTTCCTTCCCTGTAGCCAGTGCATTTCTGGCTTGGTGAAGGTTAATATCACCACTGTGGGGAGGATCTTAGTGGTAGGCACTGCTGGAAGGTATACCTGCTTATTGTAGTGTTAGGTACAGGGGAACAAAGCCAGCTGTAGCTGGAAGAATCTCTTGGGGTACAGAGATGTTCAACCATGTATAAGCAAGTTGGGACCCAAGGACAGGGAATAGAGGCATTGCACCATAGCAACCCATGCAGGAGGGCAGTTATAGAGCTATGAGACAAGGGTAATGCCACACTGACAATGGGACTGGCAAGAACCTGCACCTAAGAGGGTTGGCCTGAAGTCTCTTCACTCACTCCTGCTCAGGACTAGGTTTGTTGTCAGGTGCCATCGAGTCGGATCCTACTCATAGTGACTCTATGTACAACAGAATGAAACACTCTTTGACACTGTGCCATGCCTGGCACTATTGTCAGTGCTTCTCTACTATTCATAGGCTTTTCAATGGCCAATTGTTTCAGGAGTGGGTTGCCAGGTCTTTCTCCCCCAGGAGTAGGTAGGGTGATCTTAAATGCCACTTTCCCCAGAAGTACTTACCGGTTTCCTGCCATGTGTGGGAAGCTCCCCTGGGATCATACTCCGTCCTCACTCCACCCCTTAAATTACTCTGCTCCAGGGAAAGGAAAAGATGACTACTCTGATGGGAGAGGGCAGGGGAAACTAGTCACATAGAGGCCAACTGCACCCCTCCTGTCTCCTGGGGGAACAGAACTCCACTGCTCTGCTGAGGGGCTCTGCTCTTAGGGGTCAGGGGGTCCTGCTATGATCTTGTACTGCCATGACTGGGTGGTTTAGTCTGTCTCCTGGGATTTGTATCAGTAGCCCACTGAGCCATGTCCTCCAACCCAGCCCCTCTATTAGTACTAAAGGAGATATTTGGCCCGTTGTCTGTCACACCTGTTTTATTCCTCAGGCCCCCCAGAGAGACCCCCAAATAGCCTTCCTGACCCTTTCAATCTTACCCTATTTCTAGGTCCTCACCAGATACTGAACCAATGGGGCTGCCCAGTCTTGGACTTTTCAGCTTCTAAAACTGTAAGCTAAATAAACTTTTGCATAACCTAGGTTCAGGGAGCTTGTTATGGTTATCAGAGACACTAATATGCACCTTTCATCCACCTAGCATGTTTACCTGGACCCTCTGCAATGTTTCAACATCTTTCTGAAGTAAGTAGTTCCAAGATTGGGGGTGGAAATTCATCACAGAGATATTTGTTAGATACTAAGTGCGTTAAAATGCTGGGATTTGGCTCAGTGGGTAGAGTGCTGCACTGCAGTCTCTGAGGTCCCGAGTTCAATTCCCAGCACCGCAAAAATGGGAGAAGGGCCTGGCAATCCACTCCCAAGGCAATCCCGAAAACAGTCAGCCATTGAAAACCCTATGAGGGTCGCTATGAGTCGGACCGACTCGACGGCACCTAACAACAACAACAACAACAAGTGCGTTAAAGATGGTATTTGGGAAGGTTAATTTTATGTGTCAACTTGACTGGGCCACAGGGTGTCCAGATAGTTGGTCATATGTTATTCTGGGTATTTCCATGAGGTGTTTTGGGATGAGAATAATATTTAAATTGGTAGGCTGAGTAAAGTAGGATGCCCTACCTAATTTGCATAGGCATCATCCAGTCACTGGAAGGCGTGAGTAGAACAAAAACTGGACAAGCGGGAATTCCTTTTGCCTTTTTTTGAGCTAAGACATCAACTTTCTTCTTGCCTTTGGACTTGAACTGAAACATCAGCCCTTTTAGGGTGTTGAACCTGCCAGCTTTCAGAGTAGAACTACACCACTGGCTCTCCTGGTTTTCCAGCTTCCTGACTCGGAAGATCTTGGAACAGATCAACCTCCATCACTGTGTGAACCAGTTTTTTAATGCTAAGTCTCTTCTTGTGTACATATTTGCATTCTGTGGGTTATGTTTCCTCTAGAGAGGCCTGAGTAATACATCATCACTCAAAGATTAGCACAAATTTCAGGAGCTCTGAGGAATTAATGCAAAAATGTACCTGAATGGTGACAAAGTGTATCAGCCCCGCCATCTTCTGGTGTCTGCTGCTGCCTGCTCCCTTCCCCATCCCATTAGATTGACTTCAGGATAGAGGTAGGGAGGTGAGATGGGTTAAGTAGGTGATTACTCCAAACATCTGGGATGTGTGCAACTTGTGTCTTCAGGAATGCCAAGCACTACTCAAACAAAGTGTTGAGCTCAGAGTAAATAAGACAAACAAAGTCAGGAAAGTTGGAAGGTGGATGGGTGCTGGAACAGAGCAGGAAGAAAGGGGCAAGGATAGGAGGGAAGCAAAAGAAACAATTCCTGAGACAGGGCCAGTGTAAATCAAGGCTCACTTTGCCCACAGAGAATGGATAAGCCTGACTTCAAGGCCCAGCTCTGCCCAAAGACAGACACACATGGGGGTGTAGCTCAGAGGTACAGGGTTTGCCTAGCATGCACAAGACCATCTCCAGTACTTCAAAACAAAAACAAACAAAACAAAGATAGAGCACCAAAACTTCCAAAAAGAAAGCAGAGCTGATTAGTGGCCTCATGTCTTATCACAGTAAGAGTAGGGTGAAGGGAGAGCTTATGCCAGCAAGGATCTGGTTGGTATCGTCCTGGCCCTTGGGCACATACACCCCAGCCACCATCAGTGGCTTCATCTCTGAACCCAAGACCCCAGTGTGTAACCATCCTCAACCTAGGCCACAGGATGAGGCTCCAAGTCCTTGACTACAGCTAGGGAAAAGGGCATGATCTAAGTTGGGCAAAGAAGAGTCATCCTGGTACTTTAAATAATGAGGTCAGTGTGAACTTGTGGTCACTAGTGGCTATGTTACTGCTTTTGGGGAGAGAGAGTCTGAGCAGAAAAATGAGCAGAGAAAAATCATGTCTCCCTGTCATTGTTTGAGTCCTAGGACTAAGGCAAGCCCCCTGGACTACCCTGAAATTTTCAGATATGGGAACCAATAAATCGCATTTACTTAAGATAGTTTTATCTTACAGTTCTAAGTGTTCTCTTAATAACCTTGGCTTTCCAGGCCATCTGGGTCTCTCCACCTAATTTGTCCACCACTCCTCTCCAGAATCACCATTGCTCAACCCACTCACATTTCCCAAAGTCATGCCCTTTCCTCTCTGCTTGTGCACCATTGATCCCATCATTCTCTCACCAAAGCTTACCCATTCTTCAAAAATTGATGGAAGGCCCTTTCAGTATCTCCCTCAGGAAGGCTTCTTTTTTCTTTTATTTTCTCTCAGTACTGGGCTGTTGAACCCAAGACCTTGCACAGGCTAGGCAAGTGCACTACCACAGAAATGCACGCTCTGCCCCTTTTTATTTTGAGATAGGATCTTGCTAAGTTGCATGAGCTGTCTCTGGCCTCAAACCTATGATCCTCCTGCCTCAACTTCCTGAATCACTGGGATCACAGGATCAGGAAGCCTTCCTCCACTGTCAGGTTTTGGCCTTACCAGGTTTCCTCTTTTCTGGCAGCTAGCTTAGAAAGCCCTAGAGGGGCCGGGCGTGGTGGCGCATACCTGTAATCCCAGCGGCTCGGGAGACGGAGGCGGGAGGATCGTAAATTCGAGACCAGAGGCAGTCTGCGTAATTTAGTGAGACCCTGTCTCAAAAAGTAAAAAAAAAAATGGGCTGAGGTGCAACTCAGTGGTCCAGCACTTGCAGAGCATGCAGGCGGGAGGCCCTGGGTTCAATCCCCAGTACCGCAAAAAAAAAAAAAAAGAAAGCCCTAGAGGGCAGGGGCTGTATATGTTAATGTTAATATCTGCATCCTCCACAAAGCAAGTGCACCAAATATGGGCTTGCTGTATTTGGTGTATGAAAAACAAAGCATGACATTCCTCTCCCCCCCACACCAATGAACTTAGAAAATAACAACTCTGGCCTATCAACATTATAGAAGTGTGTGTGTGTGTGTGTGTGTGTGTGTGTGTGTGTGTGTGTACACACATGTGCAAATTTCCCTTGTCCTGTTAGCTTATAAAGAGGCAAACAGGTGGGAAAGAATAAGAGACACCTTTTCCCTTACCCAAACAAAACCCATCTACCACCCCATGGTTACTACAGAAGGAAACTCTCCACCAATAGCAGTGGCACTAGAACCTAGAGGAGAGACCCCCTAAGAGGTAGGTGGGACAAGGAGGGTGCCTGGGCTACATGGTCCACTGTAACACAAAAAGATGTCCCTTTAAAGGGCCAGTTTCCATTTTCTAGAGGCAAGGGCAGGACCCTACCAAACAAGGCTGCTTGTGGGCCCTGCATGCTTCGGGCCCCTCTCTCATAGAGCTATACAACTCCTTAGACAGGATGGATCCACAGTTGTCTCTGGAAGTTCTTTTATTCCCTAACTCTGTAGACACATGGTTGAGCCGAGGGGTCTCTACCCATCCTTGAACACCTTAGGAAGAAACCTCTCACCACACTCTTGTCCCCGTCAGCTATATGGGCAGCCAGTCCATAAATCCTCCAGCTCTGGGACCTGAGGAAATTGCTGTTGCCCAGCAGTGAAGTAACATATTACCCCCACACAGCTGACAGTGAGGAATTTGATGTCTTAGTTCTCAAACCACCGCCCGACAGTGCCTTCACTTCAGGTGGACCATCTGAAACAGAGGTGTTTACTCTCTTTCATGACCTCCCAAGCCCCATTAAAATGCTACTCCCACAAAAAAATGCACAGGAAGAGGAAAGACAAGGCTACTTGAAACAAGGGCCATAGAGTTTATTCATTTGTGTCTCCCCATAGAAACATGTGTCCTATTAACATTGTGGCCCAGAGTGTGGACAACTGTGGGAGGAGATGCCAGCTGATTCTGGGGTTACCTGGTGAGAGCCCTTTCCTAGGGTGCCACCACCACTTCCTGCTTCCCAAGGCCTCCTTACTGCCTATCACACACCATAGCCACTCACTTGTGCGGCCCTCCCCAGCTATACAGCTGATCCCATCTTCCAGTGTCAACGGCTGCGTCAGCAGGAACTAGGGCTCCTGGGCTCCCTACCCCAGCACCATGACTGCTTTCTTCCTTCTTGGGCATGTGAGGTCCTCCACACCATGTCCACCTGTCCCATACTTCCCATGCTTTGATATTTTCACCCAACACCAAGCTGGGGGCCCTCCCTTCTCCCAGCCCTCCCAGGCTCCCTGCTGCTTTGCAGTGCATCAGGTGGGCCTTTGCCTTCCTAGCCTCCTTTCACCACATCCTACCCACCAATGTCACTCCTCAGTGGGAACGCCTCCCCATGTGCTCTCCCACATCAACCCAACTCCAGCTGCGTCCTCCAGGAAACCATTGGTAATCACACAGGTCACAACCAGCTTCCCCTCTGGAACAGCACTTCTCCAAGGTGTCCAGGAGAAACTCCATTCCATCTTCCTGAGTCTATATTCTTAACTAAGGACAGAGTCCTGGGAGACAGGCTCCCTTAGTCATTGTGTTTCTCTCATGGTGCCTAATGGTGCTTTATCCATAACCCAAGCAACGCTTCACAAGTCTAAACAGATAGGAACAAGAACATACTCCCAGCTTCTGAGGACATGTACTCTCTCAAGAATTAAAAAAAAAAAAAAAAAAAAAAATCACCTAAATGGGCTGCTCTCCAAAGGGAGCCCTAAGCTCTTTCCCCATAAAATACACTTGGGAGAGCTGGTGCGATGACTCTGCCTTTAATAATCACAGCAACTTGGGAGCCAGAGGCAGGGGTATCACAGGTTCAAGGCTAGAGGCAGCCTGTATAACTTAAGTGAGACCCTGACTCAAGATTTAAAAAAAGAGAGAAAAGAAAAAGAAAAATGGGCCAGGGGAGCAGCTCAATGGTAGAGCACTTGCAAAGTATGTGTGAGGCCTTGCATTCAACCCCTAAGTATTGCAAAACTACTACTACTATTAATATACCTGGGGCCTGGCATGTGGGTTAAATGAATGGATGGACAGTGTCGGCAACTATCAAGGTCTGGCATCGCCTGAAAGAGACTTTCTACAGATTATGCTCCTGGAACCATTTCTAGTCCCAGGCCTTCCACAGTATCACTTCCTATGGTTTCAAAGAGAGGGCAGTTTCCGAGCTAGGTGAGGTGGTATACACCTCCAGGGACTTGGGAGGCAGAGGTGGGAGGATTGCAGGTTTTGAGACCAGAGGCAGCCTGAGTAATCCAGCAAGACCCTGTCTCAAGAAAAATAAAAAATAAAAAGGGGGCTGGGAGTGAAGCTCAATGGTGGTGGTGGTGGTGGTTATTAGGTACTGTCCAGTTGGTACCTGACTCATAGCGACCCTACATACAACAGGCGAAACACTATTGTCGATGCTTCTCTGCTGTTCATAGGGTTTTCAATGACAGATTGATTTTTTGGGGAGTGGGTTGCCAGGTCCTTTTCCCAAGCCTACAGTATCTGGTGTTCCCAGGTGGTCTCCCATCCAAGTACTAACCAGGCCCAACCCTGCTTAGCTTCCGAGATCTGATGGGATTGGATGCCACAGGGTAGTACGTACAAAGTATGAGCAATGCCCTGGGTTCACCTCCTCAAGTACTGGGGCGGGGGGGGGGGGGGGGGGGGGTGGAGAAAAAAAGAAAGTGCAGTTTCTTCTGCAAGCCACGGTCTGAAATCTACTTCGCTCCACAAATGGCTGGCTAGAGTTCATAAGTGGCTCTCTCTCTGCTACAGCTAACCAGGGGTTGCAGAGAGAAGCAATTGAAAGTATGAAAATGACCAGTAGGGCAGTCTGTCTACTGTTTGTAGCTGTGGGCCTTGGAAATTTCCTGTGTGAAAGACTAGGAGGTTCCTGGAGGGGAAAATGTCATGCATGGAATGGGCACATGCCAAGTCCCTTCTAACTTTGATTTCAATTACAAATCTCAACAATGTCTCCTGCTTCTCTGAGAAAAAGAACACTCCAAATCAGGAAAATTAAGACAAAATAAATGACAGACAGCCATTGGCAGTTACATTCTTATTTCTAGTTTCTGGGTTTTTTTGTTTTGCCTTTTAATTTTTTCCTAGAAAAGAAAAACACAGTCAGGGAAATTTATATGACAAACTATCAGTGTCTGGATGGTAGAGGGAAAGACAAAGGCCAGAGTCATGAGAATCTAATAAAAAGTGGCTTCTGAATCACATAGAATGGTCCACAGGGTCATGTCTAGGTCCTCATGAGAT
>VMDO01000887.1:0-11422 GCA_007922755.1 Pedetes capensis
CCCAAAATCTGTGCAGCCCAACAAGAGCCTATCTCAAAAAGCAAAAAATGTATGGGCTGGGGCCACAGAGTGTCAGTCCAGTTTCCACAAAGGAAGCAGGCTCAAGACCCTGTTAACAGTAAAAACATATTATCTTGAGGATGGAGTCTGAACTAATTATTACACCCAGTTCGACCAGGTGGATTCTATAATGCAGGGTTCAATGTTCCCGATAGAGCTCAGGGTGGCAGTATTTCCACACAATCCGCAGTAACCATCAGTCTCATTGGGTCCATATAGCCAAGCTCTTCATAACAATCTGGATTTAATTGGGGCCCCGAGTGCCCAAAGAGACTGTTCCACGAAACACTCGCGACTACTGTACTGTTCGAGAGGCAGTGGAACCTGTGGGGTCTTCCCTGAAGTTCTCCCTGTCCCACGTAGATCGGGCGCCAATTCCCCAAATCAGAGATTTCGTCCCCACCACCTTGTCCTGTGCTGTAGTCGCACTCGGAACTTCTCTGCTGGCGGTGAACTGCTCCGCCAGTTTCCGCCGTAAAGGAGCTCCCCGGCCGCGCACGACTTAGCCGCCTCCACAAGCCCCAGACCTCTCTGCAGTACAGTGGGGTGATTTGGGCTCACCTCTGATGTGTCTGGGATCCGGGCATATGTGTGCCCAATTTTCTGTGGAATTCGCGACCGTAGGCCTGACCCGCCGCAACAGAAGGGAGGGGAGCCGCGTCTTAGCTCTAGACGCTTATCGCTGGCACCAGCTTCCCCGTTCACTCCACTGCCGCTATGGAGGGCGTTAGTGGGCCCCCTCATGGTGACTCACCTAGGATCTGCAGTCTGTGTCCCGCAGGCGTGGTGAGAGTGTGCTGCCAAGATTGCACTCCGTGTTGGGTCCAGGCCCGTGGGTGCATGTACGTGAAATCCCCTCCAAGTCTCTGGGATTCTATCCTCTGTCTGTGTGATGGTGAAATGACGGCAGTCCCGCTGCTGGCCACTGTGTAGCTCCTCTGAAGCCTAATCCTTGATTTCAGTGCACGCCTAGTTTCATTCTCTATCTCTCAAACTAAATTATCTCTGTTTCTATTTATTCAATTTGGTTTTTAAACCCCTAATCGAGGCTTCTTATTGCTCCAGAACAGAAGGTGTGTGTTATCTCTCCGCCATCTTGACTCCGCCAAGGTCAGCTCTATTTTGAGGAGGCAACTCTTCCCCAGTTGTCTCTTGAATGTCTTCCAGGCTAGGGGGTTCATTTTCTGGCACTCTATTTGACAATATTCCTCTTTTATTCATAAGGTTTTCAATAGCTAATTGTTTCAGGAGTGGACTGCTGGGTCCTTCTCTCACATCTGTCTTGGTCTGGAATCTCAGCTGAAATCTGTTCACCATGGGTAACCCTGCTGGCCGCTTTCAACATCACAGCAACATGCAAGCCCCACAGCATGACAAGCTGACAGACATGTGGGGAAAATATCTAATAGATGCTAAATAAATATTCATTATATGGATGTGAAATCCATATAATGGATAACAAATCAATTCTTTGATTTTGCCCAGGCCAGGATGTGCCTTTGATTCTTACCTCCACTGAGATGGGAAGAGGGCAGACTTGGGGTAGGTGATAAGACAGTAGAATGTGATTTCACTTCAAGAACTTTTCTTTAATTAAGAAGAGACCAGAACAGATCTCTTAACTGGGTATTAGGAAGTAATGATGAAACATCATCAAGGTAAGTCAAAGTCTCAGGGACTTCACCCTGAAGAATAAGGTAAAGCCCTAATTTGAATCATTATTCAACCTACAAATTCATAGAGGATACAATTGTTTGCATGGCCTTAAAAGGTTGCATTATTCTTTCTGGCTTGGGTGCCCCTCATAATTATGTACAGGTGAATAGGCAGAGAAAACTATATTAAAGTCTCAAAGCGTGAGGGACCCTCAGCTCCAAAAACCTGCAAAGTACTTGGCCCTCACACCAGGCCAGACGTTATAGGCTCCCATCATGTGGCCAACAAGCAGTGATACTGCAAGTAAAATGGATCACTGTCTTCAGGACACTCTAGCCTGATACCAACACCTAAGGAAGGCTCTTTGGTTCTAGTTAATTTATCTTAAGCACAAATAAATTCCAGGAGCCAGCTGAGTTAATATTTGCCTCAGGGAAGAAAGGAAAAAGAAAGGAGATCATCTGTTCCTAACAGTGCTTCAGGATTGTGCCTGGAGCTCTTAACCCCTTTAGGAGTCTCATCAGTCTGTCACTGGAGACTCTGATACTGTTGCAGCAAGAAGTGCGGTGGGTCGAGAGGAGGGCATTCATTTCTGTCTAGTGGTGAGTTAATGTCTGTGTGCAGGCAAAGTACCAAATAAATAGCACATTGCATTTCTTTTTCTTTAAGTGGAGAACTGCTTTAATAGCTGGCTGGGGGTGGGGCTGGTTGGTATCTACTTAGGAAACAAACAGATCCTAACACTGCAGAGAAGTGAGCCATCCTGTAAGGCCTCTTACAATTCTAAAAGATTACAAAATCGAACTAAACTGTGACTCGCTTTTTAGCTTAACCATATGCTATGGTCTAAATGTGTCCCCTCCAAAATTCAAGTATTGAAAGTTGATGGCCAATGTGATGACTGCTATGGTTTGGATATGGTTTTAGTGGCTCCTGCAAAGTTTCATGTGTTGGGAGCTTGGTCCTCAGAGTGGCAATATTGGGAAGTGGCATTGGGAAGAGGTGGCACTAATAGGGCACTGTGGCACATATCTGTAATCCCAGCAACTCAGGAGACCAATTCAGGAGGCTCACGGGTTCAAGGCCAGAGGCAGCCTGCACAATTTTGCAAGATGCTGACTTAAAAATTAAAAAGGGGCTAAGGGGTGCAGCTAAGTGGTGGAACATTTTCCCAGCATGTGCAAGGCCCTGGATTTGATCCCCAATACTGAAAAAAAGGGAAGAGGGCTAACAGGAGGCTCTAGATCAATAGATGGTACTACCCTCAGAAGGGATTAATGCAGTTCTCATGTAACCCATGGTAGTCATCCAGAGAGGGTTGTTATAAAAGGTGTGAGCATAGCTCCACTCAGATTTCTAGCTTCCTGCTTGGAGATGTGATCTTTTCCTCTTGCATGTACTCCTGCTATTGCTATACATTGACATGCCAAACACTGACATGACAGGCTTCAGCCAATGAAGACCCACTAGAGCTAAGCTAATGCCAGTGTCAGGCCTTTGAATTTCCAAAACTGTGAGCTAAATGAGTTATTTTCTTTATAAAGGTAGACTGCCTCAGGTATGTCATTATATTAATGAGAAATGGACTAGTGGGGGTAGTAGAGATGAGGCCTTTAAGAGGTGCTTAGGTCATGAGGATACCTCCCTCTAGTGAGATTAAAGTTCTTAAAAAGAGGCTTCTTGTAGCACTTGGCAAGCTTTCCCTTACACCTTCCACAATGTGAGGACACAATGCTCCTCCCCTCCAGAGGATGCAGCAAGAAGGCACCATCTTGGAAGCATAGTCAGTGCCTTGATCTTGGGCTCCCAGCCTCCAGAGCTGTGAGAAATTAATTTATGTATTTTATAGATTGCCTAGTTTGGGTATTTTTGTTATAGCAGTAAAAAATTGACTAAAGATACCCTATAATATATTCAGTTCATCCAGTTAGTCAACAAATTCTTACTGAATACTTACTATAAGAAATAGAACAACAGATTGATTAAGAATATAGACCCTGGAACCACACCTTGGGTCTGAATCCTGGCTGGGCAAGTTGCTTACATTCTCCATGCCTCAGTTACCTGATCTATAAAATGGAGATAAAATAGTACCAATGTCAGAGATGTGTTGTGAAGAATAAAATGCCTAATATTTAAAACACTTAGAGCTGGGCATGGTGGCACATGCCTGTAATCCCAGCACTCAGGAGGCTGAGGCAGTGGAATGGTGAGTTTGAGGTCAGTGTGGGCTACATAGCACATTCCAGGTCTGCCTGAAATACATAGTGAGACCCTGTTGAAAGGAAGAAAGAAAAGAAAAGAAAAGAAAAGAGAAAGAAAGAAAGAGGAAGAAAGAAAGAACATCTAAGAATCCTATGTAATATTAGTTATTATGGCTGCCAATTACTAGAGCCAAACCTATCATCCAGGCTATTAAGACCTATAGGATGAAGAGATAGGTGCTGAACAGAGTGGATTTCTTATCTTGGTGGAAAGGACAAAAGAAACCTAACTCAGAGGCTTAGAGAAACTTTGTAACGCAGTACAATGTTTATCCAAAAGTTTAGTACATGATCCCAGTTAGTAAATCAGAAGGTTATAGATAGGATAAGTAAAAATAGTTTTCCTAAAAGTTTAATAATTACATATTTAAAATAAAATGTATTAAGAAAAATATATACCTAATACAGTAAATATTTTATGAATATTATTACTTAGAAGTAAGCAAAAAATAAATAAACTTAATTTTAAGCCAAAGATTTTTGGGTTACCATAAGATAATGCAACTGTCTAAATCTAAATTTCTCATCACCCCTAAAAACTAAATAGACAAGTGGAATAAATTCAGCTAAAACTGTAGCCCTCAGCAGCATAACCAGGAGACAAATAATAATAATGTTAGATGATTTGGTTATTGTTCAGTAAATATTCAGTCCATACTCCCACCTAAAACTCACCTCCCCACCATTGACACTGAACATGGTGGTGAGATCTTTGGTCAATAGCATGCTGGGACTGATGCAGGCAGAAGTTTGAAGTATGCTCACATGGTTATTTTTGGTCTTTTGCACTCCTGTCCTTTGCAATGAGAAGAGCACACACACCTTTAGTACCTGGTCATTAAGTGACAGACCTTTGAAGAAGACCACCATACAACTTGCAGATTGTAAGCAAATCTAGATGAACCCAGCCCAGATTAACTAATCCCACTCAAACTATAAAAAGATAAATGAAAAACAAATGTGTATTGTTTTATGCCCCTGAGTTTTAGAGTTATTTGTTTGAAGCAACAGCTGATGAATACAGACCTGACCCTGCTTAGCTTTTGGATCTGACTGGATCTGATGCCAGGATGGTATGGCTGTAGACCTCACAAAAGGTACAACTCCCCAAAATAGTGAATAACGATGGATTTGGTACTTCTCCCATTGGTGTTCAGAGGAATGTTTCTACTCCCAGTGTGGTGGAATCTGACAATTGCCCAACAGGATTTCAGAATTTCTATGGACCAGTAACTATATTCTGTGAGATTTCCATTCTTGCCCTTTTTACTTTTGCATTTAATTTGTCTCTGGTTTGCCATTATATATGTAGTTAAGTGTGGATTGGGAGGAAACATAAACTTGTCTTCTTAGTTCAAAGTTCTCTGAATCATGAGGCATCACACATCTGTATTTGATGTAGATGATGAGGTCCAAAATTTCAAATCTATGTCATAATTTCATGGGTTCTGGGGACTCTTATGTTGAGAATGAGAATATTTTGAGTATGAGAAAGATATAGTTATTTTTTTCATAGGCGGGAATGAAGAAAAATAGAAGATCATTAGAAAATTAGGTTAATATTTGGCAAATATTTACTTCCTGTTTCTTCCAACTTCCATGGGGCAAACACATTTTTCCATTCTGTTGATGTTGGACTTGGTCACTTAATTTTGCAAGTAGAAATTTGAAATTTATTATCATAGAGATTGTGGGTTTCTTCTGATCCCGACTTTTGTCATGAAAATAACACACCTTGTGTAGATAAAAATGGGATGGCGATGAAAGACTTCTCAAGTAGAACTGGATCCAACCCAGTTTGTAACTCATCCCAGCCAAGACCAGCCTTGTTGTTGTTGTTGTTAGGTGCCATTGAGTCGATATCCGACTCATAGAGACCCTCATAGGGTTTTCAATGGCTGACTGTTTCGGGATTGCCTTGGGAGTGGACTGCCAGGCCCTTCTCCCATTTTTGCGGTGCTGGGAATTGAACTCAGGACCTCAGAAACTGCAGCGCAGTGCTCTACCAACTGAGCTAAATCCCAGCCCCAAGACCAGCCTAGATCAGCCAAATCCCAGCACACTCAAAGATGGATAGGCAAGAAATAGATGCTTATTGTTACATACCACTTACATAGTTTTTTGTATATAGAAATATTTTTCAGGTAAATGGGAAAATAAACATCTGAAATCAGCAAAGCCATATCAGTACCCAATGCTAGAGCAGAGATGTGGGGGAAACTGTAGCAAAGGCAGAGTGTGATGTCATAGAATTAGCAGAATACAAGTAAATTCACCTCCAATATAGAGGATCCCATTCTAAGTTGAAAGGTACTGAAAAAATATCTACAATAGTAGATAAGGCCACTAGTGACTGGGAATGGAAAATTAGGCTCTTGAAAGGGTATAGTTTTAAATGGAGTAGTGTTTGCAAAGGTACAGTTTATGAAAGAGGTGAAGCCAACTTGGAAAAGAAGGTCTCTATGCCAGTTATGCCTGCAGCCATAACACCGTGCCTTCTGATCCTGTCAGATTTCAGAAGCTAAGCAGGGTCGAGCCTGGTTAGTACTTGGATGAGAGTAAAAAAGTTAGTACTTGGATGGGAACACCATATACTGTAGGCTTGAGAGAAGGACCTGGCAACCCACTCCAAAAAATCAATCTGCCATTGAAAACTCTATGAATAGCTGAGAAGCACTGACAATATTGTTTCACCTGTTGCTATGAGTCAGACACTGACTCGATGGCACCTAACAACAACAATGCCAGTTATATGTATTGTCTCCAGCTCCACATCCACCCTTCCTTGTCCTGCTTTGTGATGTTGAAGCTGGACTCTGTAAACATGTCTCCTTTGCCAGCTGGCATAATGAAGTCTTTATCAATGAAGTAAATCTTGAGGGTCACAGCCATGTAAAGATACTTCTGTACACCATTGTCATTCACTAACAGGCTTAAATATAAATAAGATCATGTGCCTGGCTTGGGGAGTGTTTCATTCTGCTGTATATAGGGTCACTGTGAGTCGGACCTGACTCAATGGCACCTAACAACAACAACATTGCAGCCTATTGGCCCTTGTGGACCAGTTTTGGCTGTGTCCTCAGGCACCTCTGTCCCCATCTAGGGGCCACTTGTGACCCACTCCACTGGGCTGCCTCCTTGGTACCACCAGCTGCATCCTCAAACTATGCTTGACCCTCCTCACTGCTGATTCTAGGTGGCTCTAGGGATGGCCACTTCTACAGCAGCTCCAGGTACAGATTCAGACAACTGTGTCCCCACCTTACCCACGAATTTTGTCACACTTTGACATTACAGGAGGCTGTGTGTTGCTCTGCAGAGAGGTCTGAGTCCCAAGCACAAGTATGAAGACACAATTCTAAGTCCTGCCATTGTCTCTCGGGCTAGAAGTAGTGGTGTTTTTTAACATTCTACTTTTAGTCTCCATAGAGTGCCTTTTTACTTCTTTTGAAGTCAAATGCCTATTATTAGTTAACAATTCTTTGTATTTAGTTTTCAATTTCCAATTACCACTGCAATTGTCCATCTTCTGACTGGACCCTGTCTGATAAGTATGTCACTCAGAATGGCTTGGAGATGAATAGAAAGTAGGAAGAAAGTAGTCAAAAATAAGAGAAGAGACAAATATAGAAGCAATAGGTTGTTGTACTTGTTGTGCTATCAAGTCGGGTCCTACTCATAGTGACCCTATGTGTAACAGAACAAAACACTACACTGTGCCATGTCCACCACTGTATCAGTGCTTCTCTGCTACTCATACAGTTTTCAATGGCTGATTGTTTTTGGAGTGGACTGCCAGGTCCTTCTCCCTGAAGCAATAGAAAATAATCAGAAAACCAAGAGCCTCCCTCTCCCCAAATAGGTACTATCTGTTAAACAAAATGCGCTTCACTGTATCAAAGTGTGGAGATCAGGCTGGGCCTGCTCTGGGTTACTCTGTGTTGTGTAGAATAGCATCTTTCAGGCTAAGCCTATCTTTGAACTATTCTGTTTTATAAAGCAACAGTTTTGACCTAGGTTACTCCAGTTTGAGTGTAAGTGCCAAGATAAAATGACTCTACATTTTGTTTACACAGGTAAACAACCACCATCTGCCAACACACCAGGAGACACAAGCTGGTAAATAATTTATTCATGCTAATAAATAATTGTTGTGTTATTAGTTGCTATGAAGCTAGATCCAACTCACAGTAACCCTCATAGGGTTTTAAGTGGATAATTGTTTGGGGATTGCCACATCCTTCTCCCATAATAAATAATTACACCTATGGATATATTACATCATATCAGAAAGACCAGACACATGAGCTTGTCAATCACACCAGATATCACTCCTTCACCTAGGACTATAAATGGAGCACCCCAAGACTGAGTTGAGGCAGGCACACTAACACATCACCTGGTCACTCATCACGAGCCTCATCCAGAAAAATTGCTACAGCAAAGGACCTCTCCCTCTGACCCCAACTTCTAGCTCTAGCAGTTTCTCCTGCCAGTGATATGCAGAGGACTTCAAACTGACACTTGAACACCTTGCCACCTGGACCTGCATTTACACATGAAATAGCTTTATGCCTGGGCTTGGTAAAACTTATGTGGTCCCCTACAGAGACATCCTCACATCTGTGTCAGCTCTCTGCCTGTGTCTCCATCTTCAACACAGACCCTCTGGACTCTGCAGCCTCTTTAACCCTTTTCTAGCCATTCTGTAGTGTGTGTGTGTGTGTGTGTGTGTGTGTGATTATTTAAAGTGTAATGTGTTATTTGAGAGTTAATATTAGTAATTAAGATTGGAACAAAAACTGATTTCCAATGTCTACCATGTGAAATCCATGTCTACCAAGTGAAATCAGGAGTACTTGAATTAAAGCCAATGAAATTGATGTAGGTTGTGAATTTATTGTCATTCAATAAATTCTGACATTTTGGAAAGACACAAAAGTGTCCATTTACATCTTTGACCTCCCATGTTCATGACAAAAAAGTAGTTAGGACACTTAGCAAATCATCCAATTTTTCTCACCTTTCCACATAGACCTCTGTTATTATTTCTCCAGGAACATTACAAAATATTTTAAAATACATAGAAAATATCAGAAAATATCTGAGCAAAGTCACTTTAAAAAGAATTGAGAAAGCAAGGACCAAAATTTCTTGATGACTTTTAAAAACTCCACTTAAAATCAACCACGTAATAGAAGAAAACTATAACACAATGCTCCTACATGAATTAGATATCGTTAAAATAGTATTTTCAAAAGAAATACATCCTTCACCCAGAAATTCAAAAATGTGCAGAAATGGACCAATTCAAAAAAGGAAAAAAGACACAAAAAGAGGGTTGGCTGAACTCAAGGAAATAGCTAAAGAGAAAGGAAAAATCTTCTCAGACGCAAAGACTAGCACTCTGGTGAAAATAGATTTTATTGAAAATATGTTAAGTGAAATTTAAAACAACCAACAAAATGAAAACAGAACAAAGTATTTGGTAAAATTATTACAGAGAAAGTAGCATATAGAAGATAAGAAAGGAAAATTGAACATGTATATAATGGATACCCCAAAGAAGGAGAGCATGATGATAGACCAGAATAAAATTTAAAAACTATAATGCAAGAAAATTTTCTAAAACTTAAAAGGAAACCCTGAATTTACATATTGAAGCAATCTACAAAGCAACTTAAAAAACTTGTCCCTACATGGTTAGCATTAAAAATATATCCTAGTAAAATTAAAACATTGAATTTAATGGTATGTGGCGGGGGGCAGGGATCTTTAGAATTCCAGAGACAAAGACTTAATCACTTAGAATTAGTGGATACCAACTTCTCCTCCAGCTTCCCAAAAGCAGACAAAGCAACTCAACAATGTAGCAATATTTCCAATTCTCAAGAAACTTAAAAATAGTGACTTTCACTGCATATAAGTTTTACCTCAATAAAACTAGATTTTCCTAAAAAAGAAAACAAGAAATTAAGTTGGTAGAAGATTCTGAGAAGATCAGAAGAAAGTACCAGTATAATACTTCAATCTTCCTGAACTCTCATGTTAAAACAAAGAAAGCAACTAGATAGCAAAGCAGAAAACTACTAACTAACATGAGTAGAGGGGCTGGGGTTTAGCTCAGTTGGTAGAATGCCACTCTGTGCTCTCTGATGCCCTGGGTTCATTCCCCAGCACCACAAAAACGGGGAAAGGACCTGCCAGCCCACTCCTGAAACAATCCTGAACCAATCCACCATTGAAAACCCTATGAATAGCAGAGAAGCACAGACAGTGCCAGTGTCAGGGAGTGTTTTGCTCTGTTGTACATAGGGTCACTATCAGTTGGACTGGACTCCAAGGCACCTAACAACAGCAACATGCAGTGAACCCAGAGTCTGCAGGTACCATTAGAAAGGTTGGAAGGCCAATCTCAGAACAGTAGCTGAAACTGGAAATGGTTTTTCCCTCTCTGATCATGTAAGAACACATGGGGACAGTTGGTAATGGACCATCGCTTCTGTAAATGCTCTGAACTAACTGCTTCAGGAGTCCTTCTAGGAGAGGGCCTCAGAAGCTGAGGAGAAACTGGAATGGAATAAAAATTGAGCAGTACAGGAAAAATAAAAATAAATTCTTTGGAATTAGGAAAGGTAACTGCCAGGAGACCTCAGAAAGCAAACCGCTATTTTTTTAAAACAGTATTCAAAAGCACAGAAGAGATTGCTTGATGAAGTTTGGAAACCTAACTGGACCTGAACATAACTTTTTTTTTTCCAAAATTTCAGGAAATTTTATTTGATGTGAATAAAAGCATGAGAAACCTGTTGAGGTTAAATCCTACATGAAGTAATAATAAGAAAAAAATAAAAATAAAGAACAGAATAATATCCTTCCCAGAGATGCACACAGAGGTATCAAAACTGTATCCTTCTGTTTCAAAGCTAACTACAAGACATTTAAAATGATCTTTTAAAAGAATAACATAAATCAGAACTATAAGAAACTCAGAGATGGGTCATAGAACACAGAAAAATACAAATAAAAGAAAAATTGTCTCAGAAACGAGGATTGAACAAGAAAGAACGCATGGGGAGAATAAATACACGGGTAATTCCTTAAGAAAAAGAAAATGAGAAGGTGCAAAAATTTTAACTTACATCGAAATAAAAAGAAAGCAATTTGAGATAGAAACAAATATCAAAAATAGGCAAAGTAAATTAAGCAAGCATCCCTGAAAAAGAAAACCAAAGCAAACAAGGGGAGTATAGCAATTACAAAGAAAATATAATTCCAAGGAAACTTTCCTATAATTAAGAAATTGCCACATAGTGGAAGAGCACAACCTATATCTGAGAATATTAACTTGGAATGACCACAATCTTTACAATTACTCGATTTAAAAAACAAAAACTCATTTGAGCAGAAAATGGACAAAAAAGCAAATGAGTTATAAA
>VMDO01000887.1:11522-198573 GCA_007922755.1 Pedetes capensis
CCTCTCTCTCTCTCTCTCTCTCTCTCTCTCTCTCTCTCTCTCTGGTGATACAACAATGAAGCAATCTTTTCAATAAGATCAAGAAACTTAAAACTGGTGGATTTTATTTCATGTAAGTTACATCTCAATAAATCTATTTTTTTAATTTAATGAAGAAAAAATCAGTAGAAGACAATGAAGAAACATTAGCAATATGCTCAAAAAAGAAAACATTACCAAGGATTTAATATCAAGCAAAATTTGTCTTCAAGTATGAAGAGTGTGAATGGTTAGCAACATGCAAGAGCCTAGGGAATGCAGCTCCATGAGGACCTCCTGAGAAATCTCCTGGAGAGCAAGCTTCACATAGCTGAACTGACCACAGCAACTTCCGTACATGAACGGGAGCATTATGTGTACAGCTGTTTGAACAACCATGACTGAACAAGGGCTGAAAAATAAAAAGCATCATGTGAAATGTCTATAACTCTGACCATGTAATTGTAAAAATGGGGACAAGGGAATGAGAAGTGCAATACGGATAATCTTAACACCTGTGAATTATTATTTTGGTGTGGTATTAACATTATGCTGACTGTCTAGATCACCCTTCAGAGAGAAGATGGACCCCTCCTCCCAATTAAGACGTCAAATTTCAAGACTGGTGATATCATCCGTGTATCAAGAATATGGAGAAAGTTGATCATTCACATAATCAGGCTGTTTGGGGAGTGCAGGACAGGCTCCCAGAAATTCCAAAACTCTCTTGATGAAATAAAGAGGGGCAACGGGCTTGGAGTATTATGGTGGCCAAGGATGCAACTGTAATGGAGGTTCCTGTGTGTAGTGTGTGGCTTCCACGATTTGAACTTAATGTTGTTGCCACAGGAGGGTGGGTGCAAGCTTTGTTATCAACTCAGCCAGATGTGAGGCAAGAGGGATGAGAGGAGAGTGAGGCTTGAAGGCTGTCAGTAGTTAAACACGAAGAGTAGAGTCCAACTCATTCTGGCACTGAGATTGTTATGTGTATAATGTGAGGAAAAGGAAATAAATAATAGGGTGTATGCTAATTCTGACATTCCCTGTGTCCTTGGGAAACAGAATTCTCAGCGTTGGTAGAAATAAGATACAAATAGAATATAAAGCAGGTTAAGCAAAAGCTCTACAGTCCTAGATTTGAATTGGAAGCAACTGTATGAATACATGAGATAGTTCATATTGAAATATATTTTCAAATACATGACAGTATGTAATTTATCATTTATTTGTTAATTTCCTAACTCTGTACCCTGAAAATGAGTGGAGACTGTGACCAATCCTATCATAACAAATCTCCCTAATACCCAGATAATGGTCTCAAAAAACATTTCACTAATAAAAATGGACCTTCTAGGAGACATGGCAGTTATAAGTCTGAGGCAGGATACCACAAGATCATCTTGGAATATTTTTCTTACCAGATATCAAAAAAGCGATCAAACACTACTAGGGTCATTGCAAAAGAACCTGAGCCAAATTACATAAGCTCCAGTAGGCCAAA
Source organism: Pedetes capensis (assembly GCA_007922755.1). Lineage (NCBI taxonomy): Eukaryota > Metazoa > Chordata > Mammalia > Rodentia > Pedetidae > Pedetes > Pedetes capensis. Next base: position 13,042 of record VMDO01000887.1, read on the forward strand.
GAACATTTTGAGCTTCATTAAGCAAAATAATTCAATAGATGTAAAACTTTTGTTGTTGTTGTTGTTAGGTGCCGTCGAGTCGGCATCCAACTCATAGTGACCCTCTGTACAACAGGGGAAATACTATTGTCAGTGCTTCTCTGCTGTTCATAGGGTTTTCAATAGCAGATTGATTTTTGGAAGGGGGTTGCCAGGTCCTTGTTGTAAAACCTTTAAATATGTCTAACTCTGAGTTTGTAAGGAGAGTAAGAAGGAACTATGATAATCAGTCCCTTGCAAACAATGAAATAATAGAATATCATTGCTTTGTATTACCAAATGAGTTAATGGATCAAAGCTTTGAAGTCAACAGATACTAGGTGCCTCCTCCCAGTGCCTCTTACAGGTGGATTAGACTCTGGATCCAGCTGCTAATTTATAGGAAACATAGTGGACAGAGGACCCTACTGAACTGTACTATGAGAATGCAGTTATCAAAATCCACTCAAACTACAAGGCAAACAGCCCCAATCTACAGCAAACTTGTTGCAAGTAAGAGAAAAGGTTGGAGAGAGAAACTGTACATGAGAAAATAATTAAACAACATATCATATTTTTATAAAGAGCAAGTCTAAACTACAGTATCCAGGGGTGCACATTGGAGAGATAAAACAATAATGAAATACAAGAGATAGAACTCAGATCAAATACCCCCAGAATCAAGACACTGGTAGCATGTAGGTGCAGGAGGGGCTTCTGATGAGACAGGGCTCTTGAAGGAGGTTCTGAAGTGAATACCAAAATTCTATTTCCTGACCTGATTGAAAATGCAAAACTGTTTGCTTTCATTAATCCATATGTTCATTTCGGTAGCTTTCTGTATCTTTGTTTTATCTTACCATTTCAGATACCTGACTTTGCCTGTTAAAATTTGCATACTGCTTTCACCCTCATTATTTCAACCATGTTGGGCAAGTATTATTAAACTCTTCTGTTCTTTACAAGGAATCTGGTCTCCTAGTGAGCTGCACATATGTCAACAACTTGCCCACGGGCCCATACGGCAGAGTTAGGGCAAGAACAGACTGCTGTCCATTACAAATGCCATTGTCTCAGGCTCTTTCCACTATATCCTGCAGATACGGCCTTCTCCCGAGGGAGAGTTTGACATGTTTTGTCTGTGCATTTATCCATTTAAGAATGTATTTGTTCATCTATTTATTGGTTGATTTGTTGTTGTTAGGTGGCATTGAGTTGGGTCTGACTCATAGCAACTCTCATGAGGTTTTCAATGGCTGATTGTTTTGAGATTGCTTTGTTTTGTTTTTGTTTTTTGTTTGTTTTGGTTTTGGGGTTTTTTGTTGTTGTTGTTGTTGTTGTTGTTATTGTTGTTGAGACAGAGTCTCGCTAACGCTAACGCAGACTGCCTCTGGTCTCCAACTTGCAACCCTCCCGCCTCCACCTCCCAAGCCGCTGGGATTACAGGCATGTGCCACCACGCCCGGCTGCTTCGTGTATTTTATATGAATTATCCTATTTGCTCTTAATGGCTACCTGACTAAAAAAAACAGATAAGTAATTAAATACAGCAATCTAAAATAATTACAAGTTAGTCACATTTTTCACAGTTGATGAAACCAGGTTTGCAAGAAAATGTTATTATAGAAAAAACTGCAGATTTTGCCTCCACAAATCTGCTCTCAGATATGCTGACTTTTTTCATCTTTTCTGGGACAGCCTTCGTTTCATTTTTTCAATCCATTTAGACTGATGTATTTTTTAATACTTCAAACATTCAGAAAAGTATAAAGACTAACATAATGAACACCTGTGTATCATCCGCCCTAATGTTATTAACATTTTCTCCATACTTGCCTCAGATTTTTCTTTTTTTGAAATAGAATACTTCAGGAAAGATTCAAGTTTTGATATTCTCTTCTGCTGGTCTCGTTCCTCTCCTCCAACTCCAGAGCAAATTGCTCTACTGAAAGTGGTATGTATCTTTTCCTCATATTTTAAGATATTTACTGTGCTTGTATTTATCCAAAACCAACATTCATTAAAAAATAAATGATGCATAGATCAGATTGGGTAATAAGAACAATATTGTAATCTTTACCCAAATGGTATCAAGCTTTGCCCTTTCAAGATCTACAGACCGTGAGATTAATCTCTTCATGTGTCATGTTTATTTGAATTTTGAATTGTATTTGAATTGTATTTGAATTTATTTCTATTTTATTTCTGTTGCTTTTCGTATTTTCTGCTTCATCATATCTCTTTTCCTGACATCTGTTGAATGAATAAAGTTTTCCATAGTCCTACTTTTCTTCATTTGCTGTTTTAGAATGGGCATTGTGGCACACGCTTGTAATCCCAGTGACTCAGGAGGGTAAGGCAGAAGAATGAAGAGTTCAAGGCCAGAGGCAGCCTGCACAACTTGGCAAGATCTTTCAAAATAAAACTGAAAGGGTGCTGCAGGTGCAGCTCAATGGTAGAGCACTTGCCTAGATATTCAAGGCCCCTGGGTTCAATCTCCCAGTTATATTTTTTTAAAAAACAACTTTAGATTATTTTTCTACTCTTCTACTCTTTTGATTGTTATCTCCAAATTTTTCAAAAACATAATTTTAATAGTCTAAAATTATTAATTATGTTCTGCTGTTTGGCAAGACAAAAACTTTACCATCCTTTAACTAACTACTAAAAATCACCCCACTATTAGTCACAGAGTACAGTTTCAGATATGTGAGATAAGAAATTTCTGATAAAAAACAGAATTGAAAGTTAATTCTTTGAAGCCTCTATTTTCTACACATATGAAATTTTTAAAAGAGACAATTTCAAAGGCAAAGCAACTCAAATGCAAGCCATAGAGATTTACTCCACAGCTCATGGCCTATAGTTAATGATACAGAATTCTACACCAAAAAATTTCCTCTGAGGGTTTCTTATCACAAAATAATATCAGTGATGATCATAGTAATAATAGAGAGGGTGAAAGAAAAATTTTGGAGGTTCTGGAGATGTTTGCAGCATGGATCATGAAGGTGGTTTCACAGATGTGAAATTTATCTCCAAATCCATGATTTCATATGCCTTAAATATATGTACAGCTTCTTAAAGTCAAACATCCATCAATAAAGTGGCTTTTTAAAATCTCCTAGTTGGGCTAGGGGCGCATCCCAGTGACAGAGCACATGTCTAACACGTGCCATGGTCTTCCGTCTGATCCCCAGCACCATGAAAAAAATTGCTAATGCTTTTAAAAATAGTTCATAGTTAATTTTATTAACCAATCTATGCTCCCTCCTCTGGGCTCCCACTGTCTCTCACAGAGTCTCTCCACAGCAGAACTGTCCACATTTTGGATTGGATCATTCTTCCTCATGGTGGAGGTCCTGTGCCTTGTACAATTTTAGGAAATGCCTGCCCTCTACCCACTCAAGGCATGTAGCACCTCCAAAGTTATGACAATCAAAAATGTCCCCAGATAGTTCCAAGAGTCTGTCTAAGGGTGGAATTTCTTGGGTGAGAACCATTGTTGTGAGGCTGGCCCTGGCAAGAGTTTTGTAAGTGTCAAAGGCTGCAGAAGGAGAATGAGGGGCAGGAATTCAATTCACCTTTCCTTTGTTTGGATTGTTGAATATTTTTAAACCTAGATTTTTTAATTTTTATTTATTTATTTACTTTTATTATTTATTATTTTTTATTTTTAGTACTGGAGTGTTGTACCCAGGACCTTGCAGCACCTCTAGCTCCTTTTTTACTTTTTATCTTGAGACAAGGTCTCATTAAGGTGCACAGGTTGCCTCTAACCTTGAACTTGCAATCCTTCTGCCTCCACCTCCTGAGTCTCTGGGATCACAGATGTGCACCATGCCTGGATTAAACCTAGATTTTTTTAAATCCATCTGAACCTCTTTTTTCTCTCAGCACTTTGAAGATGTAACTTCATTGACTTTACTATTGTTGCTACCGAGGGACTTGCTGACCATGTGAGAGAGGTTCCTTCTTTCTGAAGGGATCTGAATTTCCTTCCCTCTCTTGTTGATCTAAAAATAAGTTTTCCTTATGTTCTTCAATTTTACCATAACATGTCTAGGTGTAGATTTATTTTTAGTCCATTAAGCGTACTTTGGACAATTTTGGTTCTCTGTTACTTCCTCTGTTCACCTCTGAGGATCCCTATGACATGGGCCTTATCCACCTCTCTCATATTTTTATCAGTTCTAATCTGAATGTGTTCTGCACTGTCTTCTAATGGACTAGTTCTCCCACTGTGTCTACTATGGGATTTATCTTGTCTGTTTAGATTTCTCCATTCCAATCACTATTTTTAACTTCTAGGATTTCCGATTATTTCATTCTTATAAACTTCTCTCATGCTTTATTTCTATGTTAAGTCCTAAATTATTTCTCTCTTTAGGGTTATCTTTTCTTTTTCTGAAGACTCTGAGTGCACACACCATAAATCCCTCTTTAGATTGTTTTACATATTAGTCCACTTCAGGTTATTATAATGAAATACTTGAGAATTATTACTCATAAAGAAAAGAGATGAACCAGACACCATGGTGCATACCTGTAAATTCAGTGACTCAGGATGCTGAGACAGGATTGTGAGTTTGAGACTACAGGGAGTCTCCACATCTTACCAAAACCATTTTTCAAAATTAAAAAAATAATAATAAATTTAAGAATGGGAGCTGGGCATGCAGCTCAATGGCAGAGCACTTGCCTAGCATGCACACGACTGTGGGTTCAACCCTGGATAGTGCAAGAAAAAAGAAGTATTTAGTTCAAAGCTGAAAATTCAGACAGGACAGCACAGGTTCTGGGGAGGCCTCCAGGGCTGCAGAGCCTCATGGCAGCTGGCACTACAATGGTTGAGAGTGTGTACACGAGGGAGAGATCAAATGGAAAAACAAGAAACCAGCACGAATGGAGGGGCTCTATTTGTAAGAACTCACTGGCTTGAGAACTAATTTGAGAAATGCCTTCCTTCCTTCTGAGGGCAGCACCACCAGTGACGTAAGGACCTTCCACTGTGTCCCACTCTTAAAGGTCCCAGCATCTCTCACATGGACACACTGAAGACCAAGCTTCCAGTACCTAAATCCTTGAGGAAGCTCCCTCAACAATAATGAAACCATAGCACTCCATTGTTTTCATTCCACTAGGATGAATTCATCTCCAAATTATCATTTTGTTGCTTCTTTTTCTTTTTTATTAGTAATTTTAATGGGTCTCATTATGACATTAGCATACATGTGTTTTACTGTTCATTGCTCATGTTCCCTGTTGTTCCCTTCTCATGCCCCCTTTCCCTGTCTCCTACCTCCCCACCAACAGTCCCACTTCTACTGGCATATCATGTTTGTGTGTATATCTATTTCTATGTATACATCTCAATTTTACCTAATGGGCAAACATATTTCCTTTCCTTTTCTCAATTACCCTTTCTTATTGGCCCCTCCCCTTTTTCTTTATCTTTCCATTATCTTTCCCTACGTAGGCCCATTCTACTTTCATGACCTATATGTTTTAGTATTGAATATATATTGAAGTCTAACACCCACATGTGAGAGAAAGCATGTGATGTTAGGCTTTTTGAGCCTGGCTTATTTTTCTTTTTTTTTTTTTTTTGCAGTACTGGGGGTTGAACCCAGGGCCTCGCGCCTGCATGCTCTGCACGTGCTGGACCACTGAGCTGCACCTCAGCCCATTTTTTTTTTTACTTTTTTTTGAGACAGGGTCTCGCTAAATTACGCAGACTGCCTCTGGTCTCGAACTTGTGATCCTCCCGCCTCCGCCTCCCGAGCTGCTGGGATTACAGGCTTGTGCCACCACGCCCGGCTAGCCTGGCTTATTTTTCTTAAAATGATGATCTTTAGTTGCATCTGTTTTCTAGCAAATGCCCTAATTTTGTCTTTCTTTATGGCTGAGTAATATTCTATGAGGAATATGTACTACAATTTCCTTATCCATTCATCTGATGATGAATACCTACATTATTTCCATGTCTTGGCTATTGTGAATAATGTCACAATGAATATGGATGAACAAATGTCTCTGTGGCATATTGACTTATATTCCCTCAGATATATACCCAGGAATAGTATATCCAGTTAGTATGGTAGTTCTACTTTTAATTTCTTAAGGAACCTCCATATTATTGCCAAAGTGGCTGCACCAATCTGCATTCCCACAAGCAGTGTAGCAGAGTACCTTTCTCTCCACATTCTCACCAGCATTTGTTACTGTTTGTTTTGTTGATGTTAGCCATTCTGACTTGGGTGAGATGGTATCTCAATGTTGTTTTGATTTGCATTTTCCTGATGGCTAAGGATGTTGAATATTTTTCATGATTGTTGGCCATTTGTATTTCTTCTTTTGAGATGTCTCCATTCAGTTCTTTGGTCCATTTTTTGACTGTATAGTTTGGTTTTATGGTGTTTAATTTTTCTGAGTTCTTTATATATTCTAGATATTAATCCTCTGATGTATAGCTGGCAAAGATTTTCTTGCATTCTGCAAGCTGTCTCTTCACTCTGGTAATTGTATCCTTCACCGTGCAAAATCTTTTTAATTTCATGTAATCCCATTTGTCAATTCTTGCTGTTGTTTCCTATGCCGTTGGGGTTCTTCTGTTCATGAAGTCCTTGCCTATGCCTATATCTTGAAGTGTTTTTCTTATGTTTTTTTCAAGTAGTTTTAAAGTGCCACATCTTTAATTAAGGTCCTTGATCCATTTTGAACTAACTTTAGTACAAGCTGAGAGACGGGGATCTAGTTTCAGGCTTCTGCATGAAAATATCCAGTTCTGCCAGCTTCATTTGTTAAGAGGCTATCTTTTCTCCAACTTATATTTTTAGCACCTTTGTGGAATATCAAATGACTTTAACTGCCTGGGTTTAGTTTTGGATCCTCTATTTGTTTCATTGATCTACCAGTTTGTTTTTGTTCTAGTACCATGCATTTTTCATTACTACAGCTTTGTAATATAATTTGAAATCAGGTATTGTGATGCCCCCCACATTGTTCTTTCTTCTACTCAGGGTTGCTTTAGTGATTTGGGGTCTTCCATATGAATTTTAGGATTCTTATCTCAATTTTAATGAAACATGTCACTGGGATTTTGATGGGGACTGCACTGAATCTGTAGATTGCTATTGGCAATATTGCCATTTTCACAATATTAATTCTTCCACTCCATGAAAATGGGGATCTTTCCACCTTCTGGTGTCTTCTTCAATTTCTGTTTTTAGTGTTTTAAAGATTTCATTATAGAAGTCTTTCACTGCCTTTGTTAGGTTTATTCCAAGGTATTTAACTTATATTTTTAAAATCATTTTGAATGGAATTGTTTCCTGATTTCTTTCTCCACCGGGTCATTATTGGTATACAGAAATGCTATTGATTTTTGTATGTTGATGTTGTATCTTGCTACTTTGCTAAAAGTATTATCAGCTCTAAAATTTTCTGATGGCATCTTTCAGGTTGTTTAAGTACAGGATCATACTATCTGTAAATAGGGCTAATTTGATTTCTTCTTTTCCTATTTAGATCCATTTTATTTCTTTGCCTTGCCTTATTGCTGTGGCTAATAGTTCAGTCACTGTATTGAATAGCAGGGGAGACAGTGGATGGGAATGCTTTCAGTTTTTCTCCATTGAGTATGATGTTGGCCACAGGTTTTTCATATACTGCCTTTATTATATTGAGGTATGTTCCCTCAGTTCCTAGTCTCTCCAAGGCTTTCATCATGAAAGGATGTTGAACTTAGTCAAAGGTCTTTTCTACATTTATTGATAGGATCATGTGATTTTTATCTATGATTTTATATGGTGTATTACATTTGTTGTCTTGCATATGTTGAGCCCACTTTGCAACCCTGGAATGAAACCAACTTGATCATAGTGATCTTTTTAATATGTTGAAGTTGACTTGCAAGTGTTTTATTAAAGATTTTTACATCTAGGTTCATTAGAGAAATTGGTCTGTAGTTTTCCTTTTTTGATGTGTCTTTCTTTATCTGGTCTTAGTATAAGGGTAATACTGGCTTCATAGAATAAGTGTGGTAGTGTTCCTCCCATTTGTATTTTGTGGAATAGTTTCAGGAGCATTGGTGTTAATTCTTCTTTAAAGGTCTTATAAAATTCAGCTGTGAATTCATCTGGTCCTGGGATTTTCTTTGTTGAAAGACTCTATACTACTTCCTTAATCTCACTACTAGTTACAAATCTGTTAGTTGTTTGTATCCTCTTGATTTAATTTTGGCAGTTCATACTTGTCTAGGAATTTATCCATCTTCTCTAAGTTTTCCAGTTTTTTGGAATATAGCTTTTCAAAATATTCCCTAATGATTCTCTGAATTTTGTTGTTCTCTGTTGTAAATGTTCCCTTTTTCATCTCTGATTTTATTTATTTGACTCTTCTGTCTCTTTGCTTTGGCTAGTTTGTCTAAGGACCTGACAATTTTATCTTTTCAAAGAATCAGCTCTTTATTTCATCAATTCTTTTTACTGATTTTTTAGTCTCCATTTTATTAATTTCTGCTCTGGTCTTTATTATTTCATTCCATCTGTTTGTTGTGGGTTTGTTTGTTCTTGTTTTTTAGCAGCTTGAGGTACATCATCAAGTTGTTTGTTTAAGCCCACTCTAATTTTCTAATGTAGGCACTCATAGCTATAAACATCCCTCTTAAAACTGTCTTTGCTGTATCCCAAAGATTCTGGTATGTTGTGTTTCCATTTTCACTTGATTCTAAGCATTTTTTACTTACTCTCTGATTTCTTCAAGTACCCATTTATCACTTACGAGTGTACTGTTCAATCTCCATGTATTTGTATAGTTTCCATAGTTTTTCTTACTGTTCACTTCTAGTTTTATTCCATTATAGTCTGAAAAAATACATGAGATTATTTTGGTTTTTCTGTGTTTGTTAAGACTTGATAATGGCTTAATATATGGTCTATTTTAAAGAAATTTTTATAGGCTGCTGAGAAGATCATGTATTCTGTTGCTTTTGGGTGGAATATTTCATATATGTTTATTAAGTCCAATTGATCTATTGTGGTGTTTAACTCTGAAGTTTCTTTGTAGATTTTTTTGTCTGGACATTCTGTCTATTGATGAGAAGGGGGTACTGAAGTAATTACTATTATTGTATCTGTTCCATTAAGTTCAGTATTTTTTAAATGAAGTTAAGCACACTGATGTTTGCTGCATATATATTTACAATTGTTATATCTTCTTGATCAATCACTCCCTTAATTAATATGTACCTGCCATATGACCCATCTATCCCACTCCTGGGTATATATCCAAAGGAATACAAGTCAATATAGTATAGAGGTACCTGCTCATCTATGTTTATTGTGTTGTTATTCACAACAGCCAAGATATGGAATCAACCTAGGTGTCCATCAACAGATGAGTGGATAAGGAAATTGTCGTATATATATACCACGAAGTTTCTTTTTCAGCTATAATGAAGGAAAAAATTATGGCATTTGCTAGAAAATGGATGGAACTAGAGATCATAATTTTAAGTGAATTAAGCTAGACCCAGAAAGATAAACATTGCATGTTTTCTCTCATATGTGGATACTAGATTTCAATATATATTCATTATTAAAGCATATAGATCATGAAAACAGACACGATTTAAGTAGGAAAAGATAATGGACAAAAGAAAAGGGAGAAAGGGCAAGAAGAAAGGGTAATGGGAGAAAAAAATCACCTATGTTGCCCCTATGGCAAAAATGGGATATACATAGAGAGACAGACTCAAAAAAGACATGCAATAGAAAGGAGAACGTTGGTGGGGAGGGGAGGGATGGGGGCGAAGGGTCATGAGATGGTAAGGGGGAAGTTATTGTAAGCAATGTACAATGAATTGCATGTATGGAAATGTCATAATGAGACCCTTTAAATTGTACATTAAAAATTACTAATAAAAATTTTGAAAAATAAAAAAGGAAGAAAAATATATAATAGTCTTTTTAATCACTTTGAACTAGTTTTATTTTAATTCTACTTTGATATAAGCAGACTTCCTTTTTTTGTCTTTCATTTACTTGGTCAATAAATTTCCATACTTTCACTTTCAGCCTGTAGGTGTTCTTGTGAGTGTGATGTGTTTCTCACAAACAACATTGTTGGCTCTTGTTTTTAATCCAATCTACTAATCTGTGTCTTTTACTTGGAGAGTTAGGACCATTTAAATTTAAGGTCATTATTGAGAAGAGTTTACTGGTTCTTGTAATTGTGAGGTTTTGTTTGTTTGTTTGTTTGTTTACATTTGACTAAGTTCAACATCCTTTCATGATGAAAGCCTTGCATGTACTGTTCATTCTTTTCTTTTTCCCATATTTATATTCAGAGTATGCTGGCTTTTTGAGTTAGACATGACCTATTCTTCCCTAGTTATCTTTGTCTGTTCCTCCCATGATGTTTATTCTTTCCCATATTCTCATGGTGGAGGCTGTCTTTTTTCCTCCTGAGTGGGTAGAATTCCTTTAAGTATCCTCTCCAATGCTGGGTTGGTAATCATATATCACGTTAGTGTGTACTTATATTGGAATGTCTTTGTTTCTCTGTCTATTTTGAAGGATAGTTTTGCTGGATAAAGTATTTGTGGTTGGCAGTTGTTTGCTTTCAGGACTTGAAATATATCGGACCAAGTTTTCCTTGCTTTTAGAGTTTATATTGAGAAGTATGGTGTTATTCTGATTTGTTTGCCTTTGTAGGCAAGCTGACATTTTTCTTTTGCAGCTCTTAAAATTGTTTCTTGGCTTTTTAGTTTTAGCATTCCAACTATAATATGATATGGGGAGGATCTGTTCTAATCTAATCCATTTGAAGTTCTAGATGCCTCTGTGGTTTGAGTTTATACTTCTTTCTCTAGATTTGGGAAGTTTTCAGTCATTGTTTCATTGAATAGATTCAGCTTCTTCTTGTGCACCTGTATTCATCAATTACATCTCTTCATTTTATCAAATGGTTCCTAAAAGTTTTATTCATATCCATTCATGTTTTTCTTCTTTTCAGTAGCTGAGGAAATAAGCTCTTCAACCTTGTCTTCATTCCCAGATATTCTATCCTATGTTGCATCCTATCTGTTTGAGTTAATTTTGAGTGTCACTTTTATTTGATCAACTGTGGTTTCAATTCCAACATTTCTGTCTGATTATTTTTCAAGATCTCAATTTCTTTGCTCAATTTATCTTCTAAACTAGCTACTTTTTTGCCAAGTATCTGAGTTGCTTTCATCTACTTAGCTGCATTTTCTTTGAGATCATTTATAATTTTTATAAGGAAAATTTTAAATTGCTTGCCTGCTATTTCAAGCATTTTGGTATCCTTGACTTTAATTACTGAAAAGTTGTGGTCTTTATAGGGATTTTCTTCATCTTATGCTTTCATATTTCTTACGTTTCTGGACATTTCTTAGTATGCTTATCTTTTCTTTATTTATTTTGTAGTATTCTTGATGAAAAGTCTTTTTTTGAGATCTTGGTCTCTGGTTTCACTCAGAGCTGATAGGTCAATCTGATGCTGCATTAATAATTTTGGACAGAGTCATTTAAGCATAATTAGGAGTCAGGTATTACTTAAGAGAGTTATCTGCAGGAGAAAATTGGTAGTGATAGTGATAAGTTTAGGGGGATTGATATTAATTGTAGAAAGAGATATTGACTGTAGATGGATGGAAGTCAGGAAGGATGATGGGAGAGGAGGATAGATAATTGGATTAGATAGGAGTTAGCAAGGGGAGTGGGAAGGTAGGAGAGTGTTGGATAGTGTGGAAGAAGGGTACAAAAATAGATACTTATATAGTGTCTAGACAATGTATTTAAGGACATATACAAATTATACAAAGTACACTCCATATAAGCTTGCAAGTTCTCTTTTCTTTCTCCTCCTCCTTTTGTCTGTACCAGTAGTTTGGCAAGTATTGAAGGTTTTTCTATGACTTAGCTAATGATGAGCTAAAGAGTGAAAATGGGTTGGGACTTTGTTGAGTGAAAAGGATTGAAGAAGATAAAGTTTAAAGAGAGGTGGAATAGGAAAGCAATTAAACAAACATAGAATACCCAAGATACATAGCCATATAAACCAAAGCCATCAACTACAAGGTCAAAGTGACACCACAGCCAAAACACCAAAAAAGAAACAAAATAATAATAATAATTATTATTATTATTATTATTATTATTATTATTATTATTATTATCATTAAAGAGAATAAGAGTGTAACCAGCACATCATGGAATTTACCACATTCACTTCTGAGTCTTTCAGCTGAGATCTTCACCAGAAGTCCCATCTACTTGCCAGCTGCCTTCTGTTGGTACTCATGGTAGCCAAGAACTCCATTACTAGGCTCAATCTTACAAACTGCATGTAGAGGATCTTCCCTCCTCCAGGCACAAATACTCCTTCGTCTGGTTTCTTGGGGCTACTCTCAAGGTCACAGAAGCCAGGGAAATCCAACTCACAAATAAATAAGTACAAGTTTTGAGGGATTTCTTGTTGTTGTTTTGTTTCATTTTGTTGCCCTTTCACTGGTAGCCAGAGAATGTGCATTATGCACTTCCCAGCCAATTGTGCTGGTAGCACAGAGATTGTGCAAGTTGCCAGTGTCCCAGAAGCTGGTGCCATTTGTAGATGGCTGCTGTGAAGCCCACCCACTCTAGTGGAAATGGCAGAAGCAAAGTTTGCCCTCAGGAAGCGTCTTCCTTTCTCATGCTGGTGCAGTGCTCTTCACAGATATGTCCATAGTGGCTTCACACTCATTTCCCACACAAGCCACTGGAAGTCCCAGGTGCTGTGAACTAGCTTGCAAAGTGGCCCCCATTCCTTTATGGTGGACTTTTTGTATCTTGTATACTGTGTTCCAGCTCCTCTGAGTGCATTCAGGCCAGAGGATGCAGCCCACCAAGGATTTTCCATTCATTTTTGGTTTGTGCAGTATCCCTTCAGTTCCACACTCACTGGCATTCTCCTGGGTTGGGGGATACTTCCTCTGGCATGGCACATGGCTGTGGCTGGTACCACTCATCTCTTTATCCTGGGTTATTTTCCTGCTTTGTCTTTTCTGTGGTAGAAATCCACAATCCACTTTCTTGTGGTTACCACAGCTCCCCTGCATTTCTCTGCCCAGAATACAGTCCATTATATCTCATTCCTAATTTTTTTCATTTTTCCCAGTCAAAGCATGTGCGCTTTCAATGTGCCATCTTAGCCAGAACTTCTGTTGCCTCATGTTCTTAGCATTATTCTCCCTTCATGTCTTAAGAATTTCAGTTTGCAGCCTTATATTTTGAGATTCTCTCTCTCTCTCTCTCTCTCTCTCTCTCTCTCTCTCTCTCTCTCTCTCTCTTCTCCCCTTCCTCCTCCTCCCTCTACCACCTTCCTTTCTCTGTATCCTTCCTATATTAGCAATTTTGTGGCTTTTCCCATATGACTTTCTAGAGCTTTCAATATAAAGCCAGAACCCCTATTGCCTGTCCCAGACAAGACATTCTTGGCCTTGGTTGGTTCCCAGCAGAAGGCTGTCAGCTTCCTCCTACCTTGAGTAAGCCAGAGCCCCAGGAAAGAGTCAGATAACATTTTATTAACCTCTCCCTCTGAGTTATATCCCCTCTTGCCCTGCTACAGGCTTCAGGACCTCACCAGGACTGGGACCTTTTTTGTCTGTTATTCTGCAATGACTGAAATGCCTGGCCAACTCTTCTTATTTCTGGACCCAAAGCCCAGCAGGTCTCAGCCCAGTTTCAGCCCATTTTACACTTTTTTTATTTATGCCACATAGAGATGTTTATGTTTTATTTTATCATAGCTCTGGCTTTGAATTGTCTTTTAAAGTATGAGAAGTGGTGGGATCTTTATGTGTAGAAAAGGGAGGTTTCAAAGAGTCAACTTTCAGTGCTATCTTGACCAGCAACTTCCTAAAGTCCTTTATAGCATAAGTCTGCTTATAAACTTCATCTTTGCTCTATCGCCTAGAAGGAAATATAGTTAACCTTTCTATGGAAGTGAAACCCTCCTACTTACTTCTCTCTGAACAGCTTCAGCTTTTGCCATCATCCTGGAGTCTGTGAGACCAGCTGAACTTTATGGTTTGGATCTTAAATGTCCCCCACAGGCCCATGTATTAAAGGATTATTCCCCAGCACGGTGCTGTTGGGAGGTGGTGGAACCTTTAGGAGGTGGGGTCTAGTGGGAAGAAGTGAGGTCACTAAGGGTATAGCCTTGAAGGGGATATTAGGACTCTGCTCGCTTGTGCTCGCTCTCGCTCTCTCTCTCTCTCGCTCTCTCTCTCTCTCGCTCTCTCTCCCTCTCCCTCTCCCTCTCCCTCTCCCTCTCCCTCTTTCCCTCACTATCTCCTTCCTCCCTCTCACCTTCCCTTTTTCCCTTCCTCCCTCCCTCCCTCACTTTCTCAGCCACCTAAATTGAGCAACTTTGCTCCACTACAAACTCCTTGCCATGATGTTCTGCCGAACCACAGGCCCCAAAACAACAGAGCTAACATCTACTGACTGAAACCTCCAAAACTATGAGTCAAAATAAATCTTTTCTCCTTTTAAGTTGGTTTTCTTGGTTATTTTATCACAGTGATCAAAAGGTGACAAACATACTAACTTTCCCCATTTTTAGTTCCAGACTTCTGATGCATTAGGCTTTCTTCCTTATGGTTCCACCCATGAAATATAAGCCACCCAAATTGCTAAATCATGGCTCTTTTAGTGTCCCTTTTCCATTTATATTCCCAGATGTGACCCATTCACACCTCCCTAGGTCAGTAAAGCTGTGAAAGGACATTTTTCTTCTCTAATCTATATTCTTGATGGTCTCAAAATCCATTTTTGAAGTTTCTTAGAATATTGACTTTAATGTTCTCATTCTTGATGACATCACACACTTGCATGAACCAACATGACCCAATCACAGGCTCTGTTTCATCACAGACTCGTATGAACCACCATGGCCCAAAGGTTGTATTTTATCTCTGAGCTCTCATTCCCACCTTAGAAAGACTTCATGATTAGTTCTTTTCCCATGGAGCAGAGATTTCTTCCCGGAATTCTAGATTCCTTCCTTCCTCTTTGCCTATCTCTTATACCATTCTTGGATTGTGTTTTCTTTGTTATGTGTATTTTCATTGGCCTAATGGTTCTTTAATTTGAAAGACATAGACACTCCTCTCTATTCTTAGGCCCTAGGATAGGAAAGTACAGTAATGATTCAAATGCCAAGCATATCCCAAGAAAGCTTATGGTCTAATATAGATATCACAGAAACATTATAATACTCTAGAAATTTAGAGAAAGTAGAAGCTTCATGGAAAGAGCAACAATTGAACAGAGTCTTGAAGGATAGGAAGATCTAGACATGAGAAGATTAGAGGACAGAAATATAGGCAAAGAGAAGAATATTAAGTTGTTATTGGCTTTCTCAGCTAGCTTCCATTCCTTAGGAATAGGAACCACATGCAAATTTTTGCATCCTTTACCATGTTTTGCACAAGTCTATGTATGAAGGAGCTCCATAGGTACTGAATGATTAATGCTATTAAATATGGTGTGAAAAATATTTCCATATCTTTATCTCTGACTTGTTGCTTACTGAATGAGTTGCCCACTTACTAATTCATTTTAGAAACCATTGTGTCTGTAGTGTTAACTATGTTAAGGGGGATAATATAGAAAGGAAGAAGCCAAACATGCCCTGAAAAACAGTGTTTGGGAAGGCCTCAGGCTTGGACGCTGGAAGTGTGCTGGGGGTTTAGCTTTCGGGCCTTACTAGGTGGAACAAGGAAGCGCTTTGATCAAACAGTTGTACATGGCTGTTGTGGTCCCAGGAGAAATGATGGGATGAACTCCCCAGGAAGAGAAAGCCTGCAAGGCATCTCTCAAGGCAAGGGCTTTTGTCTCGAAACCACACAATACAGTGGTTTTTCTTGACACTCTCACCGTTCTGTGTTTAAACTCTCTGTTCTCAGGGGCCAGCTTGCTCACAGGCAGGCTAGACAAACCTTAGAAAAACTGAAAGCCAAATTGGTTGTTCAGTCACAGAAAAAGGTAGGGGGGAGATTACTGAGGTCTAAATCTTATGTGCCATTTATAAATATGTCTCCCCCTGTTTTCCACCAGGACTTACCCATATCAATTCACAAATTCTTGGGTCAAAAGAATTCCTTTCCCATTGCCTACAACATATTTTCATTCTGAACACGCCATACCAGAAATAAGATTTTATGAAACTTTCTGGCAATTCACCATGACCACCAAAAAACAAGCTTAGCATCAGTAATGGTTTATTGTAGAACCAGGAAACAAAGGCCCAATTAGGAATCCAACCTCCAGACTTGAAATCTGGCTGTTCACCTTTTAGCAATTGTATGACCTGGATTTGGACTTAAACTCTGGACTTGTTTCTGCCTCCGTAAAATGGGAACAAAGATGCTACAATGCCAACGGGTTGTTGTGAGAGTTAAATGCATGCCTAGCAAACCCTTACTAGCTGATGACAATTTTATTTTTATTATGATAATTACTATGAGCGTCCAGCACCCAGGCACAGTGGCTGCCTGAGCTATTTGCTTACTCCCACTCTCCATCTGCTTCTGCCAGGAGCAGGGAAGGGGAGCTCCAGAAAGGCAGCCCGGGGCTCTGACTACCCAGTCAGTTGTGGTAATGGAGCAGCACAGCTCTGTTTGTCCCAGTTGATAGGTACACTCCACTCAACCAAAAGGCACAGGCAGGGCACAGATCTGGGCTTTGCACCTGCCTACCCAGGCCAGGCACCTTCACTGGTACTGAACAGTTTGGATTAGCAAGTCACAATGGATCCAAGGTGTTGTGGTAAGATCTTCAGTTTTCATCTTCTAGAACAGCTATCTCTAGGTTTATATCCAAGTGATGCAACTATGACTCACCCAGCAGCTCACAACCCCCACTCCCCAGACAACTGGAAAAATGTATTGATCATGTCGCCACAGAATCCACCACCACTCCATACTGTGGGGGTGGAATTTGCTCAGCAGGTTGTAGGAGGAGGCCAGAAAGGGAGGGGATCTTTCCATAACAAGGGTCTCCCTAGATGGAGCTATTCACAGATGACGCACACCATCTGCCTGCAATAGCATGGATGCCATGCCCCTGGACTGTAATTAAAAACAGACCTAGCTTACATGACTTCTCTTTTGAAAACATGTGTTCATTCATTGTTCTACTCATCTTTCCATCCCTATACCTAGCCCCTCTTTCCCCACCCCAGGCATCTTCACAGCCAGCCTGATTAGAGGGAGGAAAACCCACGAGATGGCCTGGCAGACATCTGGAAAGCATCTCTTTGATGGTGGGTGATGGTGGGGGAAGAGAGTTGCTAATACTAGTGAATAAGCATAATTGATTATTAAGCGCTATTAGCCTAGCAAAAATACCATCTTGGAATCCTGCCAATTGCTGTGACTTAGTTCAAGGGAATCATTTTTCTGGAGAATGGGAATGCAGGACAGATCAGATAAATGTGAGTAATGTAAGTGTTTAAAATGTAGACCAATTGCATCCCCAAGGTTTCCCAAGCACCTAAGCAGATGGAATTTTATTCTTTCATCCAAGTACTGACCAGGCCCGACCCTGTTTAACTTCTGAGATCAGACAAGATCGGGTGCATTCAGGTTGGTATGGCTGTAGATGACAGAATTTTATTCTAAAGTTCTCTACCACCTTTTAACTTCAAAGTAATAACCATCATCTATTGCTTCTAGGGTTGGGGAGTTGGGTGGCAGGTGAGGGGTGATAATTCATACCCGAAACAAACCCCAATGATTCTGCCTTCTCTTTCTCTCACAAAAGTAGAAAATCAGAAAGTAAATACCAAAGACAACATTCAGATATTCAGACTAAGGACTATATTCCATGTTGTATAAGTCGTGGTGTTTTGGTAGTGTTTTGAGGGAAGAAAGTATATTATATCATATATTCTTTTAAGAAACATTTTTTGAGAGCCTATCATAATCCACACACAATGCTAGGCTCTGGAGATAGGCATATTTTGTTTCTAAAAGCACATTGTCTAGAAAGGAGAGACAGATCTGTATAAAGACCAGTATCCCATAATATGGCTGATTAGATACCCTGAGAGCACTCTTCTGTTACCAAAAAACTAGATCCTAGATACAACACATTTGATAATGTTTTACTGAACTCAAGATAAACCTCCAAGACTTATTAAACCAACCAACTCCACTGTCCCCCAAACAATGAGCTTGCTTCTGGGAATGGAGACCTATTAGTAAATGGGAAAGTAGAGATGACCTAAGGGCAAACCCTAATAGCATGGTGTCATCAGGATATTAATATTGGGCCAGTAGTAAAATGGATAAATTAAACCTGAGACACTTTCAAGTCCATGAAAGGAGATAACATGGTCATAGGTCAGGAGGAGACCCTGTGCCCCACAGAAGTAGGTACATATCCTCTCTAGAAAAACATATCCTTATTTAGGACATTCCTACAGATTAAGATAAGCAAAAATGAGCTCACAACCCAAAGCCACCAAAAGGGTCAGATAGAACAAAGATCAGGTAGATTAATGCAGGATGGAAAGCAGAACGACAGCAAGTGCATGAGTCCTCCAGGCTCTTGACATCCCAAAGAGGGGCATGCTTGGGCTGGAGTGAAACTGGATTCATTGTAGATCTTCACAATAATACTTACTGCTCTTTCTTTTTATGCAGGGGAAGAGTATGAAAAATATTATCTATAATGATATAGAATTTTGGATTCAAGCTCCAAGCAGTTAAGTTAAAGGACCATTTGTTTGAGGCAGTATTAAGAAATGTCAACTGCCCCACACTTGCAGATTTCAGGGACCACCAGTTCCTTAGAAGTTGAGTTCCAACAGAATACCTCTGGATTGAACAGGGAATGAAGTTTTGGGCCTTCTAACTAGGAAGAACAGGAGTCTCTGGTCCCTGTTACACCACTGCTAGACAACTCAGAGAATCTAGGGACACTCATAGGCAACTCTGCTTTCTCTCCACCTTTAGTTATAACAACAAATAATAGATTTTGACCCCAAAGACTTCCAATGTGTAAATGACAAGTACTGAATATAGAATAGTTATGCATGTAATGGGGCCTGCAGGCATAGCCCTGTGGCATCCGATCCTGTCAGATCTCGGAAGCTAAGCAGGGTTGGGCCTGGTTAGCACTTGGATGGGAGACCACCTTGGAACACCAGGTGCTGTAGGTTTGAGAGATAGCCCCGGAAATCCACTCCTAAAAATCAATCCGCCACTGAAAACCCTATGAACAGCAGAGAAGCACTGACAATAGTGTTTCCCCTGTTGTTTGTAGGGTTGCGATGAGTCAGATACCGACTCAGTGGCACCTAACAACAACAACATGCATGAAATGATTATAGAAATAAAGGATAGAACCACAAAGTTGAATACGTTATAAGAAACTACTATGAAAAAAAAAATCAAATGGAACTTCAGACATGAAAAATACCATTGTTGAAAAGAAAAACCTTAAAATCCCAAAGGATGTTACATAGCTGATTATATACAACTAAAGACAGAATTATTGTTGTTGTTAGGTGCCATCTAGTTGGGTCCAACTCATAGCAACCCTATGTATGTACAATAGACAAAACACTACTTGACACTATGCCATGCCCAGCGCTATTTTCAGTACTTCTCTGATATTTATAGAGTTTTCAATGGCTGATTGTTTGGGGAGTCCTTCTCCTAAGCCTACAACACCCAGTATTCTCATCCAAGGCCTACCAGGCTGGATCCTACTTAACTTCCGAGACCTGATGTGATCGAATGCCAAGGTAGTATGACTGCAGACTAAAGACAGATTTGTTGTCTTGTTGTTGTTAGGTGCCCTCAAATCAGGTCTGATTCATAGTGATCTTCGTAGGGTTTTAATGGCTGATTGTTTCAGGATTATTTTTCAGGAGAGGACTGCCACATCCTTCTCCCATTTTTATGGTGCTGAGGATCAAACCCAGATCCTCAGGAAGTATGAAGGAGTGCTCTACCACCTGAGCTAAACACCAGCAAAGGCAGAAGTTATCCATAAAACACCATAGAGAATTAAGGATATGGAAAATACAAAAAGATAAATGATATAAATAAGAGAACATTTTATGTATGTCTAATCAGAACCCTAAAAAGAAAAGAAAAAGTGAATGAAAAGTAATATTGGAAGATACAATACCTGAGGTTGTTCCAGAACTGATGAAAGGTATGAATCCACAGATCCAGGAAGTACAATATACCCCAAACAAGAATAATAACAATAAATTCACATTGTATGTATAATGAAACTGTACAACACTAAGAAAAATACCTTAGGTATTATGGGTTTTGTTGTTGTTGTCATTGTTGTTGTTAGATGCCATTGAGTAGGGTTTGACTCATAGTGACCCTCATAGGGTTTTCAATGGCTGACTGTTTCAGGATTGCCTTGAGAGTGGATTGTCACGTCCTTCTCCCATAGTATTATGGTAGACATTTCCATAATAGTAAATTCATGTTTTAATTTCATTTGAACCTTAGATACAAAATTATTACTTGTTGTTATCACTGTCCTTGCCTCTCCATTGATTGACTGATCCATTCATTCACTATTTTATCTTCTATATCTTCACGTCACATTCCCACTCTCTCCCTTGCCTCATAGATAGCCATTTAAAGTGTATCTCTTTTGTGTACACTCTTGAGAAATGTGTGCTATCACTTTATGCACTTTATATTTAATTCAAATTATTGCACTGAGTCTCATATCACTATGTACTTGCCATTTTTACTAGATTCTCAAGATCTGCCTATGTCATACAGCAGTATTTTTCCAACTTTGGATCAGATCCTAATAGTCATGGAATCATTATGGTGGGATCTAACAGCATTTTTAAAAATAAAATAGAACAAAAGAGCAAAAAATTATCACAAGTCATAAAGGTAGATATTATTTCCTATTACTTTCATTTCATTTTTATACATGTGTATGTATATGTATGCTTGTAGCCATACCACTGTGGCATTTGATCTCATCAAATCTCAGAAGCTAAGCAAGGTCAGGCCTGGTTAGTACTTGAATGGTAGACCACCTGGAAATGCCAGGTGCTGTAGGCTTAGGAGAAGGACCTGGCAACCTACTCCCAAAAACAATCAGACATTGAAAACCCTATGAATAGCACAGAAGCACTAATAATACTGTTTTACCTATTGTACATTGAGGCCACTATGAATAGGATGCTGACTCAATGGCACCTAACAACAACATCTATATGTATACATAACAACAGACATATTTTATGTATATGTATATTTATGTTCCAGATTATGATTTTAAGTATATGTTTAAGAGGGGCACAATATCCAAAAAAATAAAAAAATAAAAGAAACATTTGAACGCTGCTCTTCTATAAGATATAGTAGAGACAAAAAGGAGGCAGTTTCCAGTGTTACCTGGGTCACCACCCAGGATGCATGGTGGGAGTCAAAGTTTAATAGTGGAGGTGATTCTTGGGTTGGTTGTTAAAAGACAGGTCTTTTCTAGGCTAAGAGGAAGAGCAAGCCAGGTTCTATGGAGAGGTGCATGAAAATGGTCTTGATGCCAGGAAATTATAATTTTTTAAGGTAACCTTGGGTTATTAGAATTGATGCAGCATAGAGCAGAATGGGGAAGACATAGCTTGAGTTAAACATATGGCAAGAGCCCTGTTGTAAAGAATTACACAGGCCATCTTGAGTAGTTGAGGTTTTATCCTATGAGCAATGGCAGGCACTGAAGAGTTCTAGGCAGAAACATGATTTGATTATGTGAATTAGAGATGATTCTGGCAACACCTTGGGGAAATATCACTGAATGAACACAAATTTTACCCACCCAAGTCAGAAGGAAGGAATTCATAGCTTGAAGGAAGAGGAAGGTGAGTTAGTCAGGAGAGTTTGTTTCCAATACATATTTGATTGTGCTACTGACCAAATTATTTGCTGCCCCTTTCACAGTTTACTCATTAGGCTTGGTCATGTGACTGTTTGGGGCTACTGATACGTCAGTGAAAGTGATGGAAACTTGGAGAGTCATCCTGTGCTTCCGGTGCTTTCTTTTTCCTCTACCATAAGAGTTGCAGTATTTTAGCCAGGCTGCTCTGTTGGCCTGGGCCCTAGATTGGGGATGATATGCAGCAGTGTGTGGTCAACCTGTGGTAGACAAAAAGAATGAGTAAGAGAGAAACCTTCGCTATTGTAAGGCATTGATATTTGGGACATGTTTGTTACCATAGCATTTTTGCAGCCCTTCCCAACAGACTCAAGAGGTCTGAGGTTTTGCTACATGGTATTTTAAAAAGGTCTATTCCTATAGGGAAACTCCTGGATCATTAGTCTATGCCTGTCTGCCTGCCTGCCTGCCTTCTTTTCCTTCTTCTTTCTTTCTTCCTTTCTTTGTTTTTGTGCTAGAGATGGAACCCAGAGCTGTGTGCATACTAGGCAAGTTCCCTACCACTAAGCCAAACCCCCAGCCCAGTCTGTCTTGAGAAAAAGCACGGCCCCACCTAAGAGGACCAGGCTGTAATGCTATATGCAGCTGTCAGTACAGGATCCATAGCATGGGTGATAAGAGTAACAGGATCCCCAGAGGAAAACACAGTGTCAGGACAGTAAATGGTCTGTGACAGAGCTCAGTTAAGAGTATCAACAAACTTGGATTTTGTCTCAGAATAGATGCTTCCAAAGAGGAAGTGTTGTTGGCCTAAGAGTAGGGAAAGAAAACTAGTAAGGGAGCTTAAAGCAGGTCCAAAATAGAGAAAGGAGACCAAAAGCCCGGAGCCTGCAGAGAACTCCTTGAGAATGTAGAACAGGGACCTCAGACACACTTCTGTGTTTGTTGTCTCACAGCCTGGGGGTACCATGGTGCTTCTTTGAGCAGCTCCGCATGGCTATTTGCTGTCATGCACTTAGGCTTGTAAGATTCCTCGTTTGGGGTGACACGTGAGTTTCTATGTATGACCATCATGTTTGCCTTCTCTGAGTCTGGATAAACATAATTTAACATAAATTAATGAGGTTTGCTTATGAGGGTAGTTGGATTCTGCCCACCTTGATCTCTGTGTGTGATAATGAGGAATATCCAGTCTTCCCGAAGCAGGAGGGGCAAGAACCACAGGGGATATTGCTCTTTTCCCCCAGAAGGCCAATGGTTTGCTTTATCTGGAAAAGAAGGAGAACTCTCCCAGACAGTGAATTTCATGAGGGGAAAGAACAGTGTAAGAAAATGAGACATAAGGGCAGGAGAAACACTGAGAACTTCAGAAAAGCATTCTTAGGAATATAAGTTTGAGTTCTGCTGGAGAAGATGAAAATCAATTTTGAGGAAAGGAGAGAAATTCAGGTGAATCAAAAATAAACATCCAAGAAGAGTTTCTCTACACACTAATGCCATCAATACCATAATATCTGCTTCATTCATTCATTCATTCATTCATTCATAAGCATTACTGAGGAACATGTATATACCAAGGTTGTGCTAAGCACTAGGTTAAAAAAGAAGCAAAGACTCTATCTCCCCCACATATCTGTCAGCTTGTTATCCTGTGAGGGCTTGTGTGTTGCTGTGATGTTGAAAGTTATGCCACTGGTATTTCAGATACCATCAGGGCCACTCATGGTGGACAGGTTTCAGCTGAGCTTCCAGACTAAGACAAACTAGGAAGAAGGACCCGGCAGCCCACTCCTAAAACAATTAGCCATTGAAAACTGTATGAATAGCAGAGAAGCACTGTCAAATATAGTGCTGAAAAATGAGTCCCCCAGGCTGGAAAGCTTTCAAGAAATGATTTGGGAAGAGTTGCCTCCTCAGAGTAGAGTTGACCTTAATGATGAGAATGGAGTAGTGCTCCTGCAACCCCTTTTGATAATGTGGCATGACTCACAATGAGAAACAGCATAGTGGCTACAACAATAGTCTCAAAGATAAATATATTGTGTGCATATCACCATGTTGGGTAGTGTTTCATTCTCTTGTACATAGGGTCACTATGAGTCAGATCCAACTCAATGGCACCCAACAACAACAAGATTTTGTTGTTGCTGTAACAAAATACCTTAGTGTGGGTATATTATAAACAATAGAAGTTTGTTTCTTACAGTTCTACAGACTGAAAAGTCTGAGATCAGGGTGCCAGTTTCTGGGGAGAATTCCTTCTTTGCCTCCTAGAGGTCCTCACCTGGTGGGAAGGCCAAGCAAGCTCCCTCAGCTTCTAAAAGAAGTCTAATCCCATTCATGAGGGCTCTACCCTTGGGACCTCTCAAAGACTCCACCTCTTGACACTATGAACTTCCAGAGGATGCAACATTCTGACCATAATAGATCCCCTTCCAGACACTAAATGTTCACTGTTGTACATTATAAATTGATTATATATCTCCATCACTAAAATATAAAATAGCCTTAAAGCTAGGATTTTATTATTTTCAATGCTAGTACATAGTAGGTGATCAACAAATATTAACTGAAGGAACAAAAGAAGTAATCAATTTCAAATGGGAAACACACACTAATAAACATTCAGTATAGTGAGTGCTTTGGTAACTGAAGTTGCCATGGGAACTGTGAGAGGGAATTCTTAGCAAAGCTCTGGCACACTGATATCCAGGGAGACTTGAAGCATGAATAGGAATTTCCACGCCACAGCAGAGAAGGGTGAGCCAAGCAAAGAGCTATGAAGATTCAAAGCAGCTTGATGTAATAGGAAGGGTACTAGAACTCCACATTCTAGGGTAGAGTTCCTATGGGTTTCAAAATCCTGACATGAGAAGTTAGGATTTTGCCCTGTAGGCGGTTGAGGAACAATGTTTTTGAAAAGAGGAACATGATCAGATTTGCACTTTTTAGAAAGAGAGCATGCTAACCACAAAATAGAGAGTAGATTAAAATCCAGGGGGAATTCTGGGACAAGAGGATCAGTAGGATACCATTGTGGGCAGGAGCATTTGTGGAAATGGCCAAAAGGGTATGTATAAGAGAAGGATTTAGAAACTAGACTCAAGAAGCTGGCAATCCATTGGTGTAACCTAACGTAGTTATAAAAAAACACAAAAATCTAGTTTGAGTGGGTGGTGCTACATAAATGGCTCTTTGGAAAGTGGGTATCTGGAGTGACAGGAGGTAGCTGTCATCTTCAGAGCATTCTGAATAAAGAGATGAGAGAGAATCAAACATCCACGCAGTGGCCAACAGACTAAGGTTGAAATTACCTTTGCCTGCACCATCTGCATTTGTTACTGAATCGTGCTAAGTTGTGCTAAGAATGGAGGAGAACATGAAGGTTCTGCCTTTCATTCCTGAGTGGAGGTGGGGAGGGGTCAGTGGGTCACTCAGAATGATAACTGCTTTTACCGTGATGGCCTGGGACCCAGTGAGACTATTGGCTCCATGAGGGCCGAGGTAATGTTGGGCTTGTGCACCACAGTGGCAGCAATGCCTAACACAAGTTGGCAATAAATATCTGATTAATATGTAGAGGCAGGTGAAAGTATCATTTAGAACGAGGTGGAAATGTATGGAGAGAGCTCTATTTTCTGCTTTTAAGACTCTATTCCTGATGATGGAGGTGGTGGCAGAGGGTAGAGGAATTTAAACTTATCAACTGACAGTGATTAGCCATCCCCTCATTTAAAAGTCTTCTTCAATTTAATTTCATCCCTTCAGGGGGAAGGTCATCTGATGGTCAGTATTTCCTTTACCTTGCCTTTCTCCTTCACTCTTCTCATGGGGAGGGCACCTAGGTCTCAAATTTTTAGGATCTTTGCAATGATGGTCATCAGAGAGGAAAGAACACACCCAGACCATACACTGTCTTCTGGCTCTGGCTGGAGTTACTGCTAGAGTCCACAGATGACTTGCTCCATCCATGTCCTCTTCTCTTGGCCCAGCAGAAGCTGCTGTCATCCCTTTGCTGACCACTTACTTTCTTTGTCTCCTGCTAAACATGGAGATCTCTGAGAGTCAAAGCTGTCATTGGTTTGAATAATCCATCTTTTGGAGCTAATAGTCTCTTTGCATCTTATTGCTGTTATCATCAGCTGGAGATTGAATTGTGTATCCCAAAAAGAGATGTTGATGTCCTAACCCCAACTCCTGTGAATGTGGCCTTATTTGGAAAGAGGATCTGCGTAAATGTAACCAAGTGAATGTGAGGTCTTTAGAGTGTCTTTATAAGGGGAATAAAATGCCATATGAAGGCAGAGGATGCAGGGAGGATGCCACATGATGATTGAGGCGGATACTGATGTGTTGCAGCTGCAAGCTGAGGAATACCAAGGATCAACCACTACCATGAAAAGCTAGGAAGAAGTCAGGAAGGATTCTACTCAGAATCTCAGGGGGATTGTGACCCTGCTGATGTACTGATTTTGGACTTGTGGCCTCCAGATCTGTAGGAGAATATTTTTCTCTAGTTTTGTGATATTTTGTTATAGCAGACTTACAAAACTCATGCTTGCTTCCTTTAA
The DNA here is from genome assembly GCA_007922755.1 of Pedetes capensis. Taxonomy (NCBI): domain Eukaryota; kingdom Metazoa; phylum Chordata; class Mammalia; order Rodentia; family Pedetidae; genus Pedetes; species Pedetes capensis. The sequence continues at coordinate 39,575 of VMDO01000887.1, forward strand.
GTTCCTCATCTAGTTCCATCAGTAATACTCTCTGCCTCCAGCTGGGGGATGTGAGACCTACCAGTAGTTCCCCTGCATGTCACACACAAATCATTCCAACCAAAGGATTCCCATGCCAGCCATCCAACCCAGTCCTGGTTCCACTATCATTTGGTTGTGCAGGGCTCCTCACTGCTCTGAGGCTGCTCTGGCATGCTCGCAGCCTCTGTAGAGTCCTCCACATTACTCTCTGCCTTGCTGAAGCCATCTGAGTGTTTGTAATCATACACAAAATCCCAAAGTTTAACCTAGTGGTGGTGATTATGATTGGCTTATTTTCCTAGCTCCTCCTCCCTAAACCAGAGCTATTTATCATTTTTACTCTTGTTAAAAGGTATCTCAACCTACCTCTCCTGCATTTCCCCCTTTTTAAATTCACTTCTCCATGGGAAAACATCTGGAGGTCTGAGTCCTAGCCTTCCCAGACTATTTCTCCTTTTAACTGGGAACCTCTTCACCTATAGGACCACGTCTTCGGTAGAATTCCATGTTCCTCCTATCAGATTGATGGGAAAGTAACTTTGAGTTGCCAGCTTCTCTCAAATCACCTACATAAATATGAACCCAACCCAGTCCGTAGTCAAAAATGCACTATGGTCCCCCTTGGTTGAGCCTTTGACAAGTGATGTGGTGCTTTGTATGGTACTAGGGGGTCTTTTTCACTTTATGCTCTAATACATATACCAGCAAACTAAGACCTATGAGCCAACATGCCCAAAGCCTATTTTTATATGATCCTTGAGAGGAAAATGGCTTTTACATCTAAAATAAATTGGAAGAAGCCAAGTGAGAAGAAATGTGGGTACATATTATATATGGTGGTGGTGGTGGTTGTTAGCTGCCATCAAGTTTGTGTCCAACTCACAGCAACCCTATATACAACAGGCAAAATAGTATTGTCAGTGCTTCTCTGCTATTCATAGGGTTCTCAGTGGCCAATTGTTTTTTGGGAGTGGGTTGCCAAGTCCTTCTCCCAAGCCTACTGTACCTGGTGTTCCCAGGCGGTCTCCCATCCAAGTACTAACCAGGCCTGACCCTGCTTAGCTTTCTGAGATCTGACAGGATCAGAGGCCACAGTGATATGACAGCAGGCAATATATGGCAGACAAAGCCTAAAATATTTACTATCTGACTCTGCTGAAAAAGTAAAGAAGGAACTCCTATGTCAAATTCATAAGATAGTTTGGGGTGAATCTTTATCATCTCCAAGGATTCATTCAAAGCAGATCTGTTTAACTAGATTATCCTTTGTCTCCAGAAGAAATCAAAACTCCCACTGTAATCTAAGATTTTGACAGCTCATAAAATTAGGTAGGTAATGTTGCTTTTATAGCATTAGGGAGGATTTTGTAGGTGTCCCCCTCAGTTACTAGCTACAGACCCCCAAATCCCCAATGTTCTGTTCATATCTTTGCCCCCCAAATATCAGGAGCAGGGAAGGGCAAGGGCTCAGGAGTCTGCCCAGAAAGCTCAGCCAAGCCTTCTGGAGGGAGGATTGGGGAGCCATGCTGGGGGGATGTGCTAAAAGCCTCAGACTTCAGAGTCCCAGCACCCTTGAGCCCAGCTCAGGAAAAATGTCTGGAAGAAACAGCAAAAGTCCTTTCAGTACATGCATCTCACTGTGCATTACCCCAACCCTCTCACCACTCCACATAATTCCAACACACTTCAGACACACATGCCAACAGTGACCAGCCCCCAAGAAGAGCAGGGCAGCCCTGTGCGCACATATAGAAGCCAAGGACATGGGTGAAGGCTACAGATCCTGATAGCAGCAAAAGATGGCCATAAATTGTCCAACTTTTCAATCACTGAGGTGATTCCAAATTCCTCTCAGAGGCCATGTGTTATTTGTCCTGTGTAAGAGGACTCTGCCTGCAACCATCACCAAAAGAAAATGTTCTGTCTTGGTTTCAGTACCTTGTTTTCAGGTTCACACTCTGCACAGAGCACTGAACTGACACTGCTCTTCCTTCCCAGCCACAGGCTTTTGTTAGTCTTGTTGCATAGGCACCAGTGGTCATGCACTAATCTTTTTGTCTATTGCAGCACAACAAAGATAGCAATCACTGCCAGATGTTGGAACATGAAGGGCAATGATAAACGAGCAGCATATCCGATTAAAGCCTGTTTGTTACCAGTCCTGTTCTGGCAGCTTTTGTGGCTCCTATGCTCTAGCAGTCATCCAGTGACTTAGCTGTCTTCTGAATTCGTAGCAATATTATTTGGTTCTGTAGCCTTTACCCCAGGCCCAGAAACTTAACATTGGCATTGCTCTCTTAGAAAATTGGAGATTTTCTAAGGACCTCTGTGTAAACAGAGCCAGAGCTCTGGTCTTAGCATCAATATTAGGGGAAGATAATCTGGGACTCTCACTGCCCTTTGGGGGCCATGCTCTGACAATAGTTCCTCATACCTGGAAGTCACATGGCCATTGGCCCACCTTTCCACCCACATCTCCCTTAGACTGGCACACAGGGAGCCACACTAGCTATGATTCCCAGAACTCATCAGTGAGCCTTGAAATGCAGTTACGTGAGTGTGTGCCTCCTAGCAGGGCTGGGAAGGCTTCAGGGCACCTTTCAAACTTTGTTAGAAGAGCATAAAAATGCTCTTATAGGAGCAGTAGGCCCTGAAGCTTAATTTAAAAATATGAAAGGTAATATAGGTGTTTATGGTTACCAGTGGGAAGGCTTTTTCTTTTAGGAGAGAGTCGTTGCCTTTTCACCTAAGAATTCATTTGACAGGAATTTATTGAGAAACTGTTCCATGGCAGGTATTGTGCGCGGCCCTTGGAATACACACAGTGTGGTCCTTGACCTCTAGGAGTTAAGAGGCTAATGTGAAAACCTAAAAGATGAGCACTCTGTGGAGACTTTTTAAACACTCCTCTCTTTCCTGGCACAGAACAGGATCACATTTCCCTTCTCCTTAGCCATAACATATGATCATGAGACTTGCTTTTGCCAATAAATGTGAGTAGAAATATAGCATCTGACTTCCAGGTGGAAGTCTTTAAGAAACAGTGTGTGTTTTCATATCCCATGTGCCTTGCTTTGGGAATTGTGGAAGAATACGGAGGCATGGGGCAAACAGAATCCCCGAGCAGCCCACATGAGATAAATTTCTGTGTGTTAAGCCTTATTTGTTACCACAGCACAACCTACCATATCTTGACTGATACACACTGGCTCTGGAAAACGGGGCTTTGCTAAGGCTTAATGATCAAAGAAGAACCCTTTGCACATCGGCACCATGCTGCTATTTGAGGAGTAAGATACATAGGGTGTATTGGGGGAGCGTCTTAGAACTAACTGAAGTGGCACCCCTTGTAGCAGCCATTGATCACAAAGAGGTCCTTGGATCTTCCTTCTCTTGTGCTCACCACTTATAGACTCCCCACCAAAGTGGCCTTGGGTCATTAGCAAATCTCCCAGCTAATGGCATCACTTAAGAATGATGACTGGAAAATCCAGTACATCGGAAGCCTAATGCTTCCCTTTACCACAACTCTTATGCTGTTTATTTTTCTGTCTGTCTCTGTAGACTGTGAGCCCAAATGATGATACCCAAACCATAATAAGTAGGTAATACCTATTTTTAATGAATACATGTTGAATGAATAAATGACCACTTCTGCTACCATCTTTGCATACCATCTCTTTGTATAAGGAACAGTCAAGTCCTTTCAGTAAGGAATGAGAAGGTGTACAGGAGGATGCAGAATGAGTATTGTGATTACCACTCCTTCTCTGTAGGGTAATGGTGCCATGAGAAGTGTCCTGGAGCAGTTGCCAAAGACCTTGGCTGTGGCATCGGCTCTGCTTTCTCACCTCTTAGCTGCATGGTCTCAAGCAAGTCACTTAATGTCTAAGTCCAAGGTGTTGTGAGGTTTCAAGTGAGATAATGGATGTAGTTCATAGAATATCAGAGGAGGAAGGGGCACTTGGGTAGCTTCCAACTTATGGTACTCTAACTCAGCTAGTCAGTGGCAGAACAGGAAATAGAGAAATAGAGCCCAAGTTTCCTAAAGCCCAGCTTGGAGTTTTAATGCTATTTGTAAAAGGAATAGGTGGTTGTGGTTGTTGGGTGCTTTGAACTTGGATCTGACTTATGGCAACCCCATGTACTATAGAATGAAACACTACCTAACACTGTGCCATGCACAGGATCTTTTTATGTTTAAGCCCAATGTTGCAGCCACTGTGTTTCTTCTCATTGAGTCATGTCACATAGGGAAAGGAAGTCTCAAGGGCTTTACTCCATTCCCATCATTAAAGTGGACTCTATTTTGAGGAGGCAACTCTGCCACAGTTGTCTCTTGAATGCCTTTCAACCTATGGGAGGAGGATCATTTTCTAGCACTACATTTGATAGTGCTTCTCTGCTATTCATAGGGTTGTCAATGGCTAATTGTTTCAGGAGTGGGCTGCTGGGTCCTTTTCCCTAATCTGTCTTAGTCTGGAAGCTCAGCTGAAACCTGTCCACCATGGATGGTCCTGACAGTATCTAAAATACTGGTAGCATAGCTTTCAGCATCACAGCAACACATCGGCCCCCACAGCATAATAAACTGACAGATACATGAGGGAAAAGGAATAGGAGGATCAACTATATCATGAATATGAAAATGAGTGCATTAAGGAAATAACACCTTGATGCATTGCTCTGTGTTTTCATACTTTTTAATCCTCCCACTCCTATTCAAGAGGGAAGAGGAAAAAGAAGGGTGCTGCCTTCAGCCCACCCAGCATATACACATTCCTGCCTTACCAGTTAAAGTGCTGGTGAAGACTAAAGCCTGGTACATTTCTGGAGGGCAGCTAATGCCTGGACAGCAATTTTCAAGGCTGTATAACTCTCATTTTTCCCAAGCTAAAAATCATTGACTAAGCAGATTGGCCTTATATTCCCTAGGCAGATCCCCATCCTGTGTCATGTAAGCACTTTGGCATAAATAATTCCATGCTAATGCAGAAGACTTGATTGGAATTTGAATAACATTATGTATAATAGATACATTCTGCCTTGAGTACAAATTAATGAATAACAGAAAGCTCCTTTGTTATCAGCAAGTTAAAATTATAGATAGCCATTTCTAGGTAGGTGGATTGCATCTCTGTGGGTGAGGGACTACTGTTGGCTGAACAACGTCACAGGCATGAGGATTTGCATACAACATATCAGTATATACACAGGTATTTAAAATATACCATGCAGAACTTTGTAAGGCAGTGTGGTACTTAATATGCATATCATAGAAGTTATAATGTCAATGTTTTTATTGTTAGGTGCCATCGAGTCATTGTCCAACTCATAGCGACCCTACATACACTAGGCAAAACACTATTGTCAGTGCTTCTCTGCTATTTGTAGGGTTTTCAATGGCGGACTGATTTTTGGGAGTGGGTTGCCAGGTCCTTCTCCCAAGCCTACAGTATCTCATATTCCTATGTGGTCTCCCATCCAAACACTAACCAGGCCTGACCCTGCTTAGCTTCTGAGATCTGAAGGGATCGGATGCCTCAGTGGTACAGCTGCAGGCTATAATGTCAATAGATACCAGGTGATGTTCATTACATAGGCACATAACCCAGATGTGCACAGGGTCTCCCACCCTCACGGGTTCCCTTCTTAATCCTCAAATATAAATAGCCGTGTGAAATGTCACAATTCTGAGTGCCACAGAAATTCAGTCTTCAAATGGTTTCCCTCTCCATGTCAGTTCCCAAAAGTTTAAGATCTTCACATGTTCCCCAGATCATCCCCTGTGCTGGACATCTCTGCTCCAGAGCTTGGGTGAATGCATTTGTCTGGTACTTGACTTCTCCATGGTCCCACGACTTCCCCAGACTCTACTTATCACACTGACCTTCTCACTACTGCTGCACATGGTCTGTAAAACATTTTATAGTCTCATTTTATCATTTGTGTATGCATATAGTTTAAGGAACCAAGTAATACTACAAAACAAGTTACTAACTTGTCCCCTCTGGCCCATCTCCCTTTATCAATTTCTCCTTACCCACAGGTAACCCCTCTTTTATGTACATTATATGTATTATTAGGGCTGGGATTTAGCTCAGTTGGTAGAGTGCTGTGCTGCAGTCTCTGAGGTCCCCAGTTCAATTTCCAGCACTGCAGAAATGGGAGAAGGGCCTGGCAATCCACTCCCAAGGCAATCCCAAAACAGTCAGCCATTGAAAACTCTATGAGGGTCGCTATGCGTCAGACACAACTGGATGGCACCTAACAACAACAACAGCCTAGCTTCCATCCCATATACTTTTCCCACCTTGTCCTCCCAATATAGCTATATTTCATTTTAGTTACAATAATACTGAGTTGTTATACTATTAAGGATATATAGATGCTATTCACATCTGAGCTGTGGAATGTACTATGATTGCTGCTATAGCTCGAACACTGTGTCCTCCCAAAATTCATATGTTAAACCCTAACTTCCAGTGCAATGGCACTAGGATGTGGGGACTCTGCAGTGGTGATTAGGTCATGAAGGCTGAACCCTCAAGAATGAAATTTTTGCTTTTATAAAAGAGGTCCCAGGGAGCAACCTCCCTTTCCCCCATGTGAGGACACAGCAAAAGGATGGCCATCTAGGAACCAGGAAGAGGGCCCTCACCAGACAACAATTCTCCTGGTGCCTTGATCGAGAACTTCTTAGCCTCTGGAACTGTGAGTAATAATTTTCTATTGTTTATAAGCCACCCAGTCTATGGTAGTTTGTTATAGCAACCCAAATGGACTAAAATGATTATTTTTGCTTTTAAACATAGTTGCTTTATTTCCCTGAAGTCTGTAATTGTTTATTTTGTCTCATTTTCTAAGCAGTCATCACTAACTCTGCTTTGAGGTCTCCACCAGCTGTCTCAATCATGTCATCAGGTGTTCTATCAGCTTTACCCTGACAGAATCTCTCCTGGAGTCTTCTAATCTGCTCCAGTTGGATCTCTAACTCTCCATAACTGGCACTGCTGTCCCCTTGAGATCTCCCTTCAGCATTGCTGCTGCAAACTGAAAGTTCTGTCCCCAAAGGTTTTTATGTTGAAATCCTGACCCTGAGAGCATTGGTTTTAGGAGGTGGGGCCTTGTGGGAGGTGAGTACTCATGAGAGGCTCTGCCCTCATGAATGGAATTAGTGCCCTCAGGAAAGAGGCCCAAGGATCCATTCTTCCCTTCTATCAAGGGAGGACACAGAGAGAAAACACTGTCTGTGACTCAGTAAATGAGTCCTCACCGGACATCAAGTCTTCCGGTACCTTCATCTTGAACTTTCCAGCTTCCAGAACTGTGAAAAATAAATTATATTTATTAACAAGCTGCCAAATTTACTGTATTTTTGTCATAGCATCCAAAAAGAACCAGTTTTTTATCCTGCAATGTGTTGCTATTTCCTGTGTCTAATGTCTTTCTCTTTCTGGATTCAATCACTTGTCATCATCAGTTTTTAATAAAAAGTATATAAAATATAATTTTTTGCAGTGTTGGGGATTGAACCCAGTGCTTGGCCACTGAACTACACCTCTTTGTCCCTTTTTAAAATTTTAATTTTGAGGACAGGGTCTTGTTAAGTTGCACAAGCTGCCTCTGGCCTTGATCTCATGATCCTCCTACCTCACCCCCCTGAGTTGCTGGGATTACAGGAGTGTGCCACAACACCATGGCACCTTTTAGAGACCTGTGTCTGAAATGTTTCTATTCCAGCCACACCTTAAATTTATGCGTGACTGGGTATTTTCTATGTTGGAAGTCATTTTTTCTCCAGAATTTTTATAGGTTTTCTCTATTGTCTTCTGGAATCTCACACTGAAATGTATAAACTGTCATAATTTCATATGTTTTGTGTAGAAACTCTCCCTACTATACTCTAGAGGTGGGTAAGGATTTATTTTATTGCAAATGTTCTGAAATTTCAAGACAGCCTTGATGTGGGCCATTTTGATTTGGAAATTCATGCCCTTCAATTCTGTGAAATATGTCTTAATTATTTTTTAATGATGTCTTCCCTTAAAATTTCCTATATGCTCTTTCTAAAGCTCTTAAATTTTGAGTGCTTGACTTTCTGGACTAATTATATAATTTTTGTCTCCTTTCTATTTTATATCTCTTTGCCTTGTTATATTTTCTGGAAATTTTCTCAAATTTATCTTTCAGCTCTTCCAGGATTTTCATTCTGCTGTCATGCTGGGGTTTAACTCAGTTGGTAGAGCCCTGCTCCACATTCTCTGAGGGCCAGAGTTCAATCCCCAACATCATAAAAATGGGAGAAGAACATGGCAATCCACTGCCAAAGCAATCCCAAAACAATCAGCCATTGAAAACTCAATGACAGTTGCAATGAGTCGGACCCTACTTAGTGGCATCCAACAACAAACTACATCATTCTTAACATCTAAGAGTTTTGTTTTGTTTTCTGAATGAAATATATATCCTATACATATATTTTTGTAGACCTCAGAGAATATCAAATATTTAAGTGTTCTTGTGCCTGCATAATCTTTGCTTCTTCCAAATTGTCTTAATTTTCTTTGTACATCTGTTGTTATCTATTGCTTTCATGTTATAGACTTTCTTCTGGCAAGTATGGTTATCTGGGTGGTATGTTTATATGTGAAAGTGGGGGCTGAAGATGCCAGCTGATGATTCTGAGCTGGTGTGAAAGGCTGTCAGATGTGGAGTTTACTATGGAAGGGATTAGCCTGGCTGACATTCTTCCTCATTAACCATGGTACTTCCATTCTAAACTGTATCTAGTGTCTCCTCACTTTAAAGACTTTCTGGTTTGCCTTCTTCCATCTCCTGCCAGGGTAGGAAAAAGGCAGTAATTCTACTACACTATGTAAGACCAAGGTTTGAGGCTCAAACTGCTTCCTAAATAAACTTTCAACAAATCCTCCTGTTTGTTATCAACTACCACCTTACACCAACTTATATAGTAACATTATTTTTTCCCAGTAACCTTATTTTATTGGTTTTTAGTGTAAAATTTAATGTGTTTCATTATGACATTTCCATACATGAATTTCCTTGTACATTCATGTTCACATCCCCCATTCCCCTCTCCTGACCCTCTTGCCCTACGCTTTGCCTCCCCAATGGTCCCCCTTCTACTTGCATGTCATTTTTGTGAGTGTATCTATCTATATAATTATTATCACACCTTGTGGGCAACATCAAGATTCCTATCCAGGTGATACTAAGCCAATACCATCCCAGAGCACATTCACAGTCATTTTTCCAGTATAATTAAAGAAGAGGTGAAACCAGCACCCCTGCTATCACTGTCTGATATCTCAGGATCCTATGAGCAAATATTTTGAACTATCACATCAAAATACTATAATTTTCGTGAACATTCCAATCTAAATCCACATGCTAAAAAAATCTCAATTTTATGAAGTCATAGTTTGCTAAAGACACATGCTTTATGTTTCTAAATAGATTATCCAGTATCTCAGTCTGCACTTGAACTCAGATTCATTATGACTTCTCAATTTTCTATGAGACAATAAGTAGATTGTTATTATTGTTGTTGTTGTTTTTAGGTGCCATTGAGTCAGATCCGACTTACAGCAACCCTAATGTACAACAGAGCAAAACAGTCCCCAACACTGTGCCATGCTAGTACTATGTCAGTGCTTGTCTGCTATTCCTAGGGTTTTCAATGGCTGTCTCAGGATTGTTTCAAGAGTTGGTTGCAAGTTCCTTCTCCCATTTTTGCAGTGCTGGGGATCAAACCCAGGGCCTCAGAGAGCATCTACCAACTGAGCTAAACCCCAGCACACAATGAGTAGATACCATACATTAAATACCATATGGACACCCTGATTTGATGATGATTCTAACAGCTTGCCTCTTATTGCATGAGCTATGGCTGAACTACTGTGTGACTGTGCCCCACCAGAGCAGGGTTCTGCCAAATCTGATTTGGGCAAAGTAGGAAATTTATGACCCCTTTCTGATTCTCTACCAGGTACAAGGGAATACAGCCTAAGCTGCTACTCAATAGTTTTGCTCTCTTGAATTTCAATAGTTCTTTTTACAGATGTGTTATGAAAGTTAAATCATATAAAATTGCTGACATTCAATTTTTTGACCTAGAAACATAGCAATTTCATATTATTCAACATAATAGGGAGAAAAGCACTGAGAGTTAGTAAGCTTGGTCTTGAACCTGGCTGCCCTGCTCAGTGGCTGTGAAGCTTTATCAAGTCACTGCATGTCTCTCTAGGCTCAAGCTTTCAAATGAAGCCAGTGCCATCTGCTGCACAGGGTTGTTGTGGAGATTAGAGCAATGGAAGCGGCCACCCTCAATACATAGCCACCAAGTTAATTGTCAGAAAACATATTCACTTATTACTTTATTTGATCCTCACAACAATCCTATAAGATGACATGGAAAACACAGTCTATTGTTGAAGTTTATAGAGGAGAGAACTGGTGCTCATAGACTCTAAATGATTGGCATAGGAGCAGGTAGCCAAGTTAGAATCAGAACCTAAATCTCTTCATTCTTGGTTCAGTGAGTGTTTTCTTTATCTTAAATTACCCTTTTTTTCTGTACAGCAGAACATTTCCAAAAGAAAACCTGTGAGAACTAACTCCAAGAATACTAATGCAATAAGACACATAGCACCAAAACTAAACACTCTTGATTTTTTTTTTTTTTTGATGGTACAAAGATTGACTATGTACCTGATACTCTACCTACATTTTCATTCATTTAATCTCAACAATAATTCTTTAAGAGAAGCAATAAAACCCCCATTTTCCAAATAAGAGAGCTGGAGTTCAAAGCAGTTTTGTAAGTTCCTCAAGGCTGCACATCTTCACCCATTCATGCATATCCTCACAGTCTTCATTATAAGAATCAATACCCACTGCATGGAAGATGGGTGGAAAATTCTTGTTCACAAATCAGATGGGAACATAGAAGCTTGACTTAGATATGCATGGCCTCTGAAGGCCAGGTGGATATAATTTAATACAGAGGAATTCAGGATATCTGGAGGTTCCCTGGCTATGGCTGTATGACCCTGGGCCAATCCCCTAACAATTCTGTGCTTATATTTTTCTCTGTAAAATTTCTAGCTTTCATATTGTGGAACCTATAATTTAGAAGTTCCCATTACACAACAAATTGTACTTAACTATATACTCTGGAGTTGATTTGAGATAACTTGGGCTCCTCTGGAAAGATGTGTGAGCCTGATTCCCACTGCCAGCAGCTGGTACCAGGGCACTGTGAGCAGCTGTGGGAAGAACCAGAGTCATAGTTGGTCAATGTCAAAGGCTGAGACAAAGAACTTGGAAAGAATTCTAAGGAGTGGTCACAGAAGTCTAAGAAGAAGAATCTCAAGTAGATGTTCCCATCAGCTTACTTATCTAGAGAGGGTCCATTTCTAATCTGTTATGTGCCCCTGCATTGGGAAATTGGCTCTGCCTGGAGAATCCCTTCCACATGATCACCCCAACACAGAGGTCCTGCTCACACTCTAACATAATAATTAGTCTCTCTTAGACAATATTAATGGGAGAAGGGCCTGGCAATCCACTCCCAAGACAATCCCGAAGCACTCAGCCATTGAAAACCCTATGAGGGTCGCTATGAGTTGGATACCGACTCGACGGCACCTAACAACAACAACAACAACAACAAGACAATATTACTCCAAATCTAGATGGATTTAATTTTCCCCTAATTCCCTGTGCTGTTTACTATGCTTTATGTGAGGCCAATGAACACTTGTATTTTTCCTTTAGGATCTGTCCATTCCCTGTTTGCTAAATGTACTTTCTTTCAGTTTTGTTCAGAAACTCAAACCAGAATATTCAACTATCCCAACACAGCCAGCCATCAGCTTTCTGTGAGCAGCCTCCCTAACTCTCTATAGAGTAGGAAACCTCAGACTGGGTTTTACTGAAGCAAGAAGGCATATCAATTCAGCTAGGGCTAGCATAGCAAGAACCTTGGTATCTGGATCCCTTCCTGGATGCTGTAAACATGATGCTGTTTTCTGGAGAGAAAATACCAGTGTGCCCCATGTTGACAACCCATCTTGCTTTGTTCTTTCAGTGTCTACAGATTTCAAAAATATTGATTCTGCCAGGGATGGTCTCCTTTTATCCTGGCTTCTACTTTTTCTTCATTGTTTTCTATGAGCTTATTTGGCGGCTCATCCATTGCTCCCTGATTCTATCTTTTCATGAATTCCTTCTTCCCCTTTTTCTTTCTTCTCAGGTTCCTTGACTGAGCCTGCTCACAGCATGGCCTAGGATCATGGACATGGCCCATTCACCCATGTTTGGTGACTGGCCACTTTTCAGGTTTTATCGGCAAGTGCATGGCTCTGCATGAATGTTTGCCAGTTGACAGGCATGGCACTGAACACAGTGGCTGTGCCAGGTGGGAAATAAATGTCATGCTCAGCAAGCCAGGGAACTAAGCAAAATTTCAATCCACATTTGTGGCTCTGGTGATTGAGAGGATGTTGTCTCACTTCTGCCTAATGCCTGGCATTGCTAGGGCAATCGTGTCCCTCAGTGTAACCGTGTTTCTGTAAGTCATAATCCTGAGAGAAGGTGGGTGGTATTAACACAGAGGTCCTGATCACACTCTAACATAATAATTAGACTCTCAGACAATATTACTCCAAGTCTAGATTGATTTAATTTTCTTCTAATACCCTGTGTTGTTTACTGTGTTTTATGTGAGGTCAATGAACACTTGTATTTTTCCTTTGGGATCTGTCAGTCCCATGGTTGCTAAATGTACTTGCTCAGCTTTGTTCAGAAACTCACAGCAGAATATTCAGCTATCCAGACTTATTTACAGCACTTCTAATGATGGTAGGTGTTAATCATAATAAATCAAAGGCACTGTAAGATCCTGAAGAGTTCTATGAATCATCCATGAGAGAGGAAAGCACATTCTGACCCATTTTAGTGAATAAATTAGAGTTCTTTGGTCCATTCATTTAACATATACCTACTGTGTTCAGGGCATGTGGCACAACCTATGGAGCTGACGTGAGATGTTATGTGTCACAACACATTCAAGGAAATTGTGATTCATAACTAAAATAAGATAGGTGTTGATGATAACAGCTTAAATGGGAAAGTCATTTCCCAAGAAATGCAGAGATCAAGAATGTGGGACTTCAGAAGAGGAAGATATCAATAAAAACTGGAGGTAGGAGGAGTGAAAGACAAAGGAAGGCTTTGCAAAGAGGAGAGAATTTGCCTGAGTGTGAGGACAGATAGCATCGACTGTGTAAAAACAGAGTAGAACAGCATCTTATGTGGAGAGAAGATCTAGCTCAAAGAAAAGTCAGGGAATTTACAAGGAATAGTGTGATGATCACACGGAGTAAGTAAATGGAGATGAAATTGGTAAATTGAGCATCACCATGAGCAGTCTTGAGTGACAGCTCAAGTCCACTGGTTATGAGAATTGCTGAGGTTTTGATATGGGAAAAAATGAGTTACTCTTCAATAATTCTAAGCCAAATCCAGGCTCCAGGAATTGATGGAATATCGATGGAGATGTTTCAACAAACAGATGCAGCACTGGAGGTACTAACTTATTTACGACAGAGATTTGGAAAACAGCTACCTGGCCAAATGACTGGAAGAGACCCATATTCGTGTCCGTTCCCAAGAAAGGGGATCCAATCAATTGCAGAAATTATCAAACAATACCATTAGTATTTCACAGAAGTAAAATTTTGCTAAAGATCATTCCAAAGCAACTGCAGCAGTATATTAACAGGGAACTACCAGAAAATCAAGCCGGATACAGATCAGGGCATGGACCCAGGGACATCACTGTTGATGAAAGCAGAGAATATCAGAAAGATGCCTATCTATGTTTTATCAACTATGCAAAGTCATTTGACTGCGTGGATCACAACAAATTTGGGTAACATTGTGAAGAATAGGAATAGAAGGGTGCTTAATTTTATTATGAGGAATCTGTACATAGACCAGGAGGCAGTCATTCAAACAGTACACAGAAACACTGTTTGGATTAAAATCAAGAAAGGTGTGCATCAGGGCTGTATTCTTTCATCATACCTCTTCAATCTCTATGCTGAGCAAATAATCCGAGATCCTTGACTTTATGAAGAAGAATGTGGCATCAGGATTGGATGAAGATTCATTAACAACTTGCATTATGCAGATATGACTTTGCTTGCTAAAACTGAAGAGGATTTGAAACATTTACTAATGAAGGTCAAAGAATACAGCCTTCGGTATGGATTGTGCTTCAACATCAAGAAAACAAAACTCCTACAACTGGATCAGTATGCAACTTTATGATAAATAGAGAAAAGACTAAGGTTGTCCAAGATCCATGGAAGCAGCAGTCAAGAAATCAAAGGACATATTGCATTGGCAAAAACTATTGTAAAAGTCCTCTTTAAAGTATTGAAAAGTAAAGATATCACATTGAAGACCAAGGTGCTCCTGACTCATACCATGCCATGGTATTTTCAGTTGCATCATAGGATTATGAAAGCCAGACATTTGAATAAGAGAGATGGGAAAGAATTGATGCTTTTGATTTATGGTGCCAGAGATCAATATTGAATACACCATGGGCTGCCAAAAGAACCAACAGATCCATCCTAGAACAAGGACAACCAGAGTGCTCCTTGGAAGCAAGGATAGCTAGACTGCATCTTATGTATTTTGGACATGCTGTCAGAAGGAACCAATCCCTGGAGAAGGACATCATGTTTGGGAGGATGGGAGGTCAACAAAAAAAATGAAGACCCTGAACCAGATGAATTGACACAATGTCTACAACAATGGGCTTAAGCATAAAAAACATCATGTGCCTGGAACGGTGTCAGGTAGTGTTTTGTTCTGTTGTACATAGGGTAGCTATGTGTTGGACCCAATTCCATGGCACCTAAAAACAACAAAGCCAGGTGTTATGTGTCATGCCTATAGTCCCAGTGACTCAGGAGGCTGAGGCAGGAGGATCATGAGTTTGAGTCAGCCTGAGCAACTTAGCAAGACCCTGTCTCAAAATCTCAAAAGCGGGGGTAGGGGAGCCAGGAGCTAGGAGTGCAGCTGAGTGGTGGAGCACTCTGGGTTCATTCCTCTACTACCTCAGAGAGAGAGAAAGCAAGAGTGAGAGTGAGAGAGAGAGGGAGGGGGAGAGAGAGAGAGAGAGAGAGAAAATTAACCCAAAGGGAGACTTGAAGAAATGGAAAGTTCAAGAACCTATAACCACCATGCATAGAAGATGAATTTACATGCTTTGAAAATCAGATTATATGTCAATATCCAGTTAATCAGGATACTAGAAATTAAAACCACCTATCTCCAGCTACTCTGTGTAAAAGGAAATTTGCTATAACTGGTGAAGTGTGGCATAAGGAAAGGTTATGTGTCCTGCAAGATGACATCTTTTAGTGAGCAGGAGACATGAGTCTTGGCATCACAATGAATTATGCTCTGAGTTATAAACACCTTCACCTTTCACATTCGGATTTACTTTAAACAATTATTTGGTCACCAGCTATGAAAAAGATGACATTTCATGAAGCAGAAGAGACTTAACATGCTAAGTAAGGTAGATGAACCCAGGAAAGAGCCCTATAAGAATTACAATTCAGAGGTGCATTTTGCTATTGTTGCTGTCATCCACAATAACATCTTGCACTGAAAAAGGATAGGAGGAATTTAGCTGCACCATCACCAATTTAACTCTTGGCTTTCTGTATCTGGCCCATGTGCTGAAAGAGTTTGGAGTGATGGAAGCATGTTAAGTAAATCCAATATAACTGAATAAAGATATCATCGCAATACTGTTGTTATTTAAAATAGTTCATCACTTTATATTTATTATGTTTTGATTAGCACTTCTGATAATTACTTTTTTTTCCTGCATTCCCCATTCCATTCCTCTTCTGCTCAGCATGGTCTACCTCTGCCAGAACAATTTTCAAGATTAAGCCCTGAGGTGCCAATTCCCCTTTTTTCAGTAGATTCCCCAACTAACTAGTTAATCTCCTGCTCTCTCATTACTTTCTCCCTTAATGACGATAGGTAGCAACATTCTCCAGAGACATCCTACCAACATTTATATTTCTTTCCAAATTAGAAGAGTAGGCATCTCTCCAGATCATAAAGAATACATTTATTTTAAGGTACAGTAGAGAGAACACACTGAAATTAAAGTGTGTTTAATGAGAGCCTTACTAGCTTGCAGAAATTCTGGCTGGCACAGAAGGACTCAGCTTCATGCTGATGCCAGCTCTGGGCGTTCCAGCGGGTGCTGTACTGCAATCTCTCTGACCCTTCAGTGTTAGGTCCCTTGAGAGTTAAGAGCCAGAGAAAATCAGGACACATTTCATCTCTGATTGTGAATTTCTTTGTTGTTGGTGGTGGTGGTAGTGGTTTTTTGAGGCAGGGTGTCAACATTTAGTCCAGGCTGACCTCAAACTTACAATCCTTCTGTCTCAGCCTCTCAAGTCCTGAGACTATAAGGGTGCCAGCATACCCAGGCTCTAGCTATGAATTTCATTATCTCTCTCATGTGCTCTCCCTTGAAATTACATTCTCTCTCTCTCTCTCTCTCTCTCTCTCTCTTTCTCTCTCTCTCTCTCCCCCTCCCCCCTCTCTCCCCCTCCCTCTCCCTCTCCTTCTCCCTCTCTCTGTTTCTCTCTCTCTCCCTCTCTCCTCCCTTTATTTTCTTAATCCTGGCATCACTGTCTCTTTGCCTTTCTATTATCTTTAAGCTGCTGTGTATTTTTCTGTCTCCTCTGGCTCAAAGCTTTATTTTAGTGACTCTGCTCAAAAAAAAAAAAAACCATTTCCAAGGCTTATGACATACCCAGTCTGAATTCACTATGTTGTTGTGAGGTGCCATTGAGTCAGTGTCTGACTCATAGAGACCCTATGTACAACAGATGAAACACTATTATAGTGTTTCTCTGCTATTCATGGGGTTTTCAATGGCTGATTAATTTGGGTGGGGGCCAGGGACAGGTTGCTGGTCCTTCTCTCAAGCCTACAGCACCTGGTGTTCCCAGCAGTCTCCCATCCAAGTACTAACCAGGTCTGACCCTGCTTAGCTTCTGAGATCTGATGGGATTGGACACCATAGTGGTAAGGCTGCAGGTGAACTTACTATGGGCATTACTAAATGCATTTTCCCAAGCACAAGTGTTTAGCACTTATGTTCCAATAAGGATATATGCAAACATGCCCCATTATGTGCCAGATGCTGAGTCCACTTACATATATGAGCTCAGTCACTTTTATGTCAACCCTGGCAGGTATTAAGCCCACGTCACAGAAAAGGGAGCTATATTATGCCCAGCAAGACCAGATGACTCAGTAGTTAGTAGCAGAATTAGAATTCACCCCTCCAATCGTCTTGCTGCCTTTCCTGTTCTACTCCATATGTTTATCTATAAAGGCTAATGCCTAAATTGGCTCAGGCTTCTATAGCAAAGTACCATTAACGAGGTGACTTAAAATTTATTTCTCACAGTTGTAGAGGTTGGAGATTGAAGATCGGGGTGGAAGTAGGGTTGGGTTCTTGGTGAGGATCCTCTTTATAGTCTATAAACAGTAATCTTGCTGTGACCTCATATGCCAGAAAGATAGCTGGCTCTTTGGTCTCTTCTCGTAAGGGTGCTATTCCCAAAGCCCTCATGACCTAGTTATCTTCCAAAGGCCCCACTTCCTAGTAACCACCATATTAGGGATTAGGACTTCAACATGATTCAGGGAGACACAAACATCCAGCCAGTTGCTATTTACAGGTTTTCTCCTAGAGACTATAAGGGGAGAATGGCTCATTCAGGGATTCAGGAGAGACCAGGGCTTATGGGATTTGCCACTGAATAGAGATGAAGTCAATCATTTCAGATCCAAATAGTATTTATTATTAGAAATGTTAGAGATTCAAAAGGTCTGGTGGGAAACTAGGTCTGATGGTTTGGTTGGAATGTGGAACATCTAATGGCTGTGTTAGAGTTTTTCAACTGCAAGCAACAGAAACAGATTCTTTCTAATTGGGGACGGGGAGAGAGAAATGGGCAGTGGCTTTTAAAATCAAAGAAATGAATTAAGGTGCCAAACATATTAAAGAAGGCATCTCTGGGAATCCAGGTGACAGACAATACCTGATGGTTTTGTTAGGGTAAATTTTGTTATGATAAATTAGCTCCAACATTTTTTTTTTCTATCTACTAATGGTTCCAAGTTCCAGCAGGAAGTCCAGTTGGAACATTGTGACTGATAGCCCCAGCAACAAGCATAATTTCAAGGTACTTTGACAACATCAAATCATTTATCCCATTTCTCCTTCCAGCTGATTAAAATGTGGTTGTTTTCCATTCTATGCTCCCCTCCTCTACCCTGGCATCAGTCTGCTCTAGAATATTCCTTCTTTTCCACTACCTCCAAAAAGAGCCACCCTATCCAATCTCTGTGTTAGTCCCTGAAGTGTTCTCTCCCACCCACTTCTGTACCTCCCAGCCTTCACAGTGCCCAATTTTTGACCAAGTATCAGTCATAACAATCTTTAAGAATGTATAACTCAGTCTTTGCACTAAGTTGGTGTCATCAGCAATATATCAGAACAATAGGGAAGGGAACGGGGCACCATAGTGCACACGTGTAATCCCAGAAATTTGGGGAGCTGAGGCTGGAGGATCGTGGGTTTGAAGCCAGGGTAGCCTGCACAGCTCAGTGGCATCCTGTCTCAAAAAAAAACAAAGTAAACAACAGGGGCTTGCAGCTCAGTGGTAGAGCACTTGCCTAGCATGTATAAGGCCCAGGGTTGAAACCCCCCAGCAACAAGTGCTGACTGAGCGCCCCGTTCACACAAGGCCTATATACAGAGGGTTGTGCCAGCTCACTTCTCTTTCTCTTTCACCTTCTCCACACTCTCAACTTCCATCCCACAGAGGTCTCAGAGTGTTAAGCCTTGTAGGGGTAAATTGGACTGACCTTGTCTTTTGAGCACTCTGATTTCTCTGTAGTCAAAAAATGTGGCTGGAGATTGATTATCTCACATTGATGAAACAAATTAGTCTTTGTATTACCAACCAAAAATATGCTATATAGTCATTAAACGTACTTTAGGGTGACACACAGTCCCCTTCTTTGAGTCTTATTCTCTCATGATCTCTTTGTCCCTATGGAAGCACTTTATTTTCCTTCTTTCTTTTGTTCTGCCTCTTCTACCCCTTTCCTCCTTATTTCTTTCCCTCTTTATCCTCATAGCTCCTTTGCCTTTTTCTCCTCCCCTGTAGAGATAAAAACTGAACTATAGAAAGCAACTTCCTGACGCTGTCAAGAAACCTTTAGAACTCAGCTCTTCCACCAAAGATCGTTATGCTTTTTCTCCTCCCCTGACTCCATGCATGCTCCAGAGCTCTAGTAGACCTGCAGCCTCCAGATTTCCATGCTTACCCAAAGTTGGCTTCCTCACTGAACCCACTTCTTCATGTATCACCAGGGAAATACAACCTACAGTGAAAAATGATAGTATTGGTTTTCCATTTTACTTTACTGGCAATAAAATTTCAGAATTTCTTCTCCCAGAAAAAACCTTAGCATGATTACATGAGAACAATAAGGGAGGTGGGAAAGCCACACAACCCTACCTTCCAGCATAGCAACTCACAAGACAATTCAAATATGAGCTCCATCTATATATTCTCAAACTCAGAATAATTTGTATCTGGTGAGGAGAAGGCAGCAGGAAAAAGTAAAAATTTGCTGAAAGTGATCTGCAAAAGAAACTCAAGAGGCTACCTAAACTGATCTTCAGCACTGAGAAACTCCAAAGTAGTAGGAGGGGAATTCATGAAGTGTGCTTGGAAAAATGTATTAAGATGGTGAATCAATATGGAACTTAAGTGAAATTGACTTGGGCAGATGAAAAATGAATGTCTTCAAATCAGCTCACATCACTAACTTGCTATGTGGTCTGGATCACATCATTCAACCCCACTGGGCTTCATTTTTGCTGTTTACAAAATGAAGGAGAAGCACATGTTGAGATTGATTGGTTTCTAACATTTCTAGTCCTGTTATTGTGGTTGTTGTTAGGTACCGTCCAGTCAGGTCAGACTCACAGAGACCCTCTGTACAACAGAACAAAACATTACCCAACACTGTGCCATGCACATGATCTTTTTATGTGTAAGCCCAATGTTGCACCCACTATGTTTCTTCTCATTTTGAGTTGTGTTACATCAGCAAAAGGAGGTCCCAGGAGCTTTACTCCATTCCTGTCATTAAAGTCAACTCTCAATCCCCAGCACCACAAAAACAGAAGGATGAGCTGATTCACTCAGGAATCCATCCCAAAACAATCAGCCACTGAAAACTTTATGAGGGTCCATATGAGTCAGACACCACTTGACAGCACCTAACAACAAAAACTCCTTGGGGGAGGCAACTCTTCCCCAGTTGTCTCTTGAATGTCTTCCAGCCTATGGAGCTCATTTTCTGGCACTATATTTGACAGTGCCTCTCTGCTATTCATAGAGTTTTCAGTGGCTAATTGTTTCTAGAGTGGGCTGCTAGGTCCTTCGCCCTAGTCTGCCTTAGTCCAGAAGCTCAAGTGAAACCTGTCCACCCATAGGTGGCCCTACTGGTATTTGAAATACCAGTGGCAGTGTTTTCAGCATCACAGCAACATGTAAGCCCCCACAGCAAACAAGCTGACAGACACATGGGGGAGTTCTAGTTCTAAAACTCTATAATCCTAACCAAGACTAGGAGATTATAGCTAATGATAAAGCTATTTTAGAGATCTTTTCCCCATAGCCCATGAGAGGAGGATAAAAACAATAACCAACGGGAAGCTTTAGCTAGTGCCTTATTCCTTCTCTTTGAATTCTCTGATTTCTCTAGGATTCCAAGGGGGTTAGTGCACTTGACCTTTCAGGTGACCTGTTGATTCTGACATGCCCCTTTCCTAGCTCTGCATTCAACCATGCCTCTGAGGCAAGGCTGGCTAGACAAAGGCAGGTGGTATCAAAGAGAACAGGTAGAATATTATTCATTGATGGTCTCAGCAGAGGACTGCCAGGAATGCCCTGTATAGGACTCAATGGGCCTGTTCGGAAAAAGAACAACAAAGATCTTGAAAGTATATTCAAGTGTTGAGACAAGAGAAGTTGGCCTCAGGAATAAGAAGAATAGTGGAAGCAATCTTCCCCACTTAGTGGAAATGCTCTCTAAGAGTGAGTAGAGATCCTGGGCTGGTCATTTGCCTGGCTGTTCTCACACTTATCCCCTCACTTTCTGTGGCAAAATGTCTTTCCCAGCCTCTTTGCCAACTGTCCTCTCACTGGGTTCATCTCATGGAAGGCACTAGCAGGACGCTAGCATGAGAAGAAAGGAGGGAGGGGACATCTTCCTCCCTCTCTCAGGGGTGTCCATGCAGCCTAATCCTGGCTATCTTCTCTGCAATCCAAGCGCCCACCAGCCAGGCTGACTCTGAGACTCTGGTCATGCTGCCTCTTTCTCTGTTGCCCTGAATTCTAGGGATGGGAGCAGATCGCGAATGTGGCTAATCTCTGAGTTGCCTCACTACAGCCAAGTCAACTTTCCAGCTCTTCCAGCTGTTTTGAGAGAAGCTCTCCATACTGTATTTCTTCTTGTTAGACTGAAATAAATTGCTTTTGCATGAGAATATCTTCACAAGTTCAAGATTTCTTTTCACCCAATGCAAGCCTAACCTGGGCTTTCTGGTCCTGATCTCACTCTGGCTGTCACAGGTGCCTGCTTCTCACCAGTGCTGCCACTTATATGCCATCAGGAATACTTTAGGTACAGGCCCAATATTTCTGGCATACATCCCAGGGACGTCACCTCAAAACACCCTCCCCACAGTGGTAAAAACAAGATCATCAGCCGAATGGCTCCATGGTGATGAAGTCAACACGACAGCAACAAGGACAGGTAGGCCACCACAGGTGCCTCCCTAAGTGGCACGCCGAGCCCACCACCTGGTGGAGCAGAGGAGCCGCACAGACAGCTGTTGCTACAGAACTTTAATGGATGCCGTTGATTGCAGGTGTCCCAGACAAGTGTACCTGGAAGAGAGAAGAGATCTGAGAGCCTCTGAAGGGCTGGGGACACATGTAATTACCACCAAGATTATTCCCACAACCCTCGACTGTTCTTACAGAATTGTTTCCTGGGGAAGAAAGGATGTCAGTGGTAATTTACAAAGCACTTTCAAATGCTTACATCACTTGAGAGTCTCATACACTCCAGATGAAGATTTTGATGTTCAGAAAAGCTGCACACTAACAGGGAACATAGATCAGAGCAAAATCCACGTTGCTGGACTCCATGTCCTATACTTTCTATGGAGCATGTAGCCAAGTGGCAGTGCTGGACTCTCCTGGATGGCTGAGAACAAACAGAGAAGGTAGGGCGTCCAGAGGCAAGGACAGCCCATGTACTGTAGCACCTCACTCTTGACCACAATCCACTCTGGAAGGCTGGTCCAGTGTCTACCAGTTTGTGTGCTGAGCACTTTTCTCACATGAGAAATAACGTAAATGCATGCACTGGTTCCAGCACCATGCTGAACAGCTATTTCAGATGCACATGTGCCACTCACATACTTAGCAATAAGTTCTTTTTTTCATTCAATTCTTATTCTTACTGTTTTCCTCTTTCTTTCCACTTTAGTGCTAGAAAGTTTCTTAGGTGCCATCATGGCCATATGGTATAGGTAAATATATATATGTAAAGGAAAACAAAAATACAAAAAACCACAAGATAGTGAACATAGTATCAGGACAGGCCTTTACAGTTTGAAATTGACCAGCAAAGTAATGCTTTCCCCTTTGTTTTTCACCCAGAAGCATCACGGGGGTAAGCTTGGCATCTCATACAGGTTTTAGCAAGGTGATTGAGTGCCAAGCAAGTGGTCAGGAACTAAACCAGAATTCTCTTGAAAATATTGATTGAGGACCAAAATATTCAAGCATGGAGTAGTTCAAGTGCCAAGGTACCATTGCACGTGTTTATAGCAATGCCTACCACACTCAATGTGGATTTTGCTGCTTATATCTCTGTATGAATTATGACTTAGAGAGCAGTTAGAGTTAGTCCACTCTAACTCCGGTATCTAGTCTGCAGCCATAGCACCCTGGCATTCTATCCCACTTGATCTCAGAAGCTAAGAAGGGTCAGTATGGTTAGCCCTTGGATGAGAGATCACCTGGGAACATCAGGTGCTACAGGCTAGGGAGAAGAACCTGGCAACCCACTTCCAATACAGCCCACCATTGAAAACCCTATTAATAGCAGAGAAGACCTGACAAAGTCCGGGGCATGGCACCATGTCAGGGAGTGTTTCCTTCTGTTGTACATAGAGTCACTATGAGTCAGACCCACCTCAACAGCACCTAACAACAACCACAACTCCAGTATCTTTCTGAACCTGCAATCTCCTAGTAACATTTGTTGGCTAAACAGAAGAATGAGGGCAAAACAAGCTACTAACTGAGCCAAAATAAATACTGATGGAATTGGAAATCAGGATCTGGTAAGAGAATCAATCATGTTAGCAGGTGGTATAGGAATAAGAGGCTTCCTATATTTCTTAAGATATAGGAAGTATCATAAGATCCTACCTAATGTTTCCTCATAAGTCTGGAATTCAACCATTAAAAGATCCATTCCTTTACTATAGCAAAACAAATATCTCTAAGACTGAGCATAATGATGAGCTTGATTTGAAAATAAAAAGAAAAGAGAACAGGTCTGTGAGTGATACCACTGAGTATTTCCCCCCAGGTACACTTGCACACATATGAAATGATGGATGAAATGGCTTGGGCAACAACATTTTTAATAGTAAACAGTTGGAAACACTCCAAGTGGCCATCCATAAGGTATTGGTTAAATAAACCACAAGACTTTCTATGCATTTATAAAAATGAATCAAGAGACTCTTTACTGATATATAATCATCTCTGGGATTATATTGTAAGGGCAAAAAGCAAGATGAAGACTGCATATAGTATACTAACATTTGTGTAAGAAAAGGAGCTTAATAAAAATGCCTATTCTTACCTGCTGTGTTTATGTCACACTGCCCTGAATTCTAGGGGTGGGAACAGATCGCGAATGTGGCTAATCTCTGAGTTGCCTCACTACAGCCAAGTCGATTTTTCAGCTCTTTATGTACATTGAGTACATAAAATCAGTACAAATGATTGCCCAGGGGAAATAGGGCTGGAGGGAATGGTCTGCATGAGCAGGACTTCTTAAGGTATAACTTCTAAATTTATTTTGGGTTCTGAACATTGGAATATATTAATGAACCAATCTTATTTTAAGACAGAAGATCTCAAAAAGGAAATGGAAAGATATCAAGGACAAGATATAGCTCTCCAGGACTTCTCCCTTCCTCAGTTTCCCAGAAATATATAACAACTATGAGCCCCACCCCTGCAGACATACCACTGTGGCATCCAATCCTGTCAGATTTCCGAAGCTAAGCAGGGTGAGAGACCTGGTTAATACTTGGATACAAGACCATCTAGGAACACCAGGTGCTATAGGCTTGGGAGAAAGACCTGGCAACCCACTCCCAAAAAATAATCAGCCATTGAAAACCCTACGAATAGAAGAGAAGCAAGGACAATAGTTTCGCCTGTGGTACATAGGGTCAGTATAAGTTGGACATGACTCGACGGCACCTAACAACAATGACAATGAGCCCCACAGGTGTCGTGCCCTTGCCCTGCTACAGTGTTTGCTAAATCTGATTCTGGAACTACTGTACCTAGTCTTTACAGGGTCTACCCCAGTCACTAGGCTGTTGATCCCTAGAGAGCAAAAGCCATAACCAACTCCTTTTTTTCATCCCAGTGTTTCCAGGTATATAAAAGTACTTTAAAAATAAATAAATCACTGTTAAATGGAATTGAATTTTTCCTACTGCCAAGACTAAATCTGCCTTCAAAATCCTGAGCATGAGCCAGGGATTTCTCTTTCCTTCTCCTCAAAAAGTTCTTTAGCATCCATTTAGTAAAGGTACTCTTGGTTTTCCAACTGGCTTTTACAGACCCTGAAAATGAACAAGGGTAGTCTTTCCTCTCACAATCAAGCAGTCATTGTGAAAGACGGGCAGCCATGTTGGATAAATGAAGGAGTAAGTTGGAGACCCTTGGAAGGCATGTACTTCCCCTGGAGTTCAGAGGTGGTAATATGGAATTAGCTACCAATAAGCCTCATGAGTGCAGATAGAGAGCCCAAGAGTTATAATCTGAAAGAATGGTATAATTCAGGTTTTCTCCAGACAGATGTCTTATCTAAAAATAGTCTTGCCAATGAGTGGACATAGGAGACCAGGAAGTATGTTTGTTTATTCACTGACTCCTTCTTTAACTAGCTACCATGTTCTAAGTAGAATGTAGAGCACTGAAATTTCAGCAGTGAATAGTACAGATCATGGTTAAAGTCAGGTAGGCAGTTGTAACAACATTACCAACAATCAATCCATTCATATTCCCAGCCAGTGCCTGAGTCTACAGCAAACAAAACCTTGCCACCTACTCAGGAATGAGCTGATACAGGCTAGTTGGAGCACAAGGATCCCAGGTAAATGGTCTGGTGTTTAGGACCAAGCTCCACATAGAAGCCCAATCTAATGGATTAACCACTTCAGTGATCAAAAGAGGGCAAGCACTTAATGGGCATATGGTTTCCCATTGCTCACATCAGGCACCTGGTCCACGAGAGCAAATCTCAGATCCCATCCTCTGGAAGACCAAGGGTGTGATACTCCTGTCAGGATTGGCTCAAGTACTAGACAAGACTAGCTCCCCATGTGGGAAGCCTAAGAAAGACAGGGCTGGCAAAGAAATTCCTAGAGTATTAACACACATCTTGACACCTTATATAAACTATTGGGCAAACTTTCCTCTCCTTATACACATTTCTCTCTTTTGTGCCTACTCCATTCCATTGAAGCTGCCCTGCTTTATCCTCCTAAACATACAGATGGGGCAGAGAGGTGAGAGGCATTAGTCATAATGTAAATTACCACTGCCTTATTGCTTTGCCCAGGACACTCATATTCCTTTCAAGATTACTTTTTAAGCCTACTCATGTTTTCAAATCTAGAAAACAGTCAATAACAATTGCCAGAAGAGGTTTACCTTAACATGTCAGCTTTCAAAATTTGCATAGCACAGAAAGCTGACGACTTTGCACTGACTTAGTCACTGGTTAGTCAAGTGACCATAAGGATGTCATTTAATTCTTCTGTGCAGATTCTCTTCATATAGAATAGGAGTATATATGCCTATTTTTCCATATAAAGAAGAAACATGAGCCAGGAGTGGTGGCACATTTCTGTAATCCCAATACTCAAGAGGCTGAAGGCAGGAAGATCGTTAAGTTTGGGGCCAGCCTGGGTAATAAAGGTGAGACTCTGTCTCAAAAAAAATAAAAGTATGAATGATGAAAAGGTACTCTTAAAAGGGGGAAACGTCACACCAAAATGTGCACTTTTAATTATTATATTTCTGAATTATATCAATGTAAACCTCTTTGCCTGCAGCCATAGCCCTGTGGCATCTGATCCCATCAGATCTCAGAAGCTAAGCAGGATCAGGCCTGGTTAGTACCTGGATGGGAGACCACCTGGGAACACCAGAAGCTGTAGGCTTGGGAGAAGGACCTGGCAACCCCCACCCAAAAATCAATCTGCCACTGAAAACCCTATGCCCAGCAGAGAAGCACTGACAATAGTGTTTCCCCTGTTGTACAGAAGGTCGCTAAGAATTGGATACCGACTCAATGGCACCTAACAACAACAATAAACCTCTTTGGGATGAATCTGATTATAACAATTTCACTGTAGAATCAAGGTGGATGCCCAGAGATATGAGTTAGAGAATATTGTTTGGCTGTTTTTAAAAGCTGACTTGTTCATGATCTGTGACAATAATAGAATGCTTTTGAACTAGAATCTCCTCCCATGTTAATGATTTTTGTTTTGATACCATATGTAAGAATAAGACACAAAAGCAGTCAGTACACAAGGTTGAAGCAAAGCTGATGGCTTAGCTACTTCCAAATATTTTTAGCTCAGCTCTACTATCTTCAAAGTATCTGCAGACAACAGGTACAGGTACATTACGGGCTCAGAGAAAGGCTTCAGAAATAATCAAAACATCACATGCAGTATCAAGAAGCATTTAGAGATTCTCCTACCAGAGAATAGTGTTTCATGAGTGAATTTAAAAAACACAAAAATGTGGACTTACTGATATTATATCACAAAAAAGTTCTATCCTGAATAAATGCATGTTACAAGGTAACACCATATCATGCAGGTACAAATTTCCCCCTCCTTATTCTCCTCTAATAGAGCCTTAGACCTCTTCTATCATTGCTTTTCATAGTTTCTTCAAAAATTCTTACTATAAGCCTGCTCCAAGCACAGTCATTGAGAACTCATCAATAAACAAGATACAGAACTTACCCTCATGAAGCTTATATTTTTCTAGGATATACAGAGGGAGCAAGTGAATAAGTGTTGTTGGAATGTTATGTGGAAATAAAAGCTATGTAACAACACAGCAGAGTAGGGAGATAAAGCATGAAGGATGTTATGTTAGAAAGAGTTGTCAGAGAGATTCACCCTGAGGAGGAGGTATCTGAATAATAAAAGTGGCAGAGTGAGGCACAGGAGGGGTTCTATCTGACTAACAGAAATATTTCATCCAAGCCAAGAAGAAGACAATAAACACATTGCAAAAACATGCTCATCGCGCGCATGCTAGCATTTCCAGAGAAGGCTGAAAATGTCACTTGCAACTTGTACTTCTGTCATCCTCACAAGAACAGCTTCCATGGGTACCTGCTGTTTCTTCTGAATGGATCCCACAGTGGAATCCCATAGAGCCCACCTGGGTCTACCTGCAGAGAGGAAGGCAGGCCAGACAAACTTGCAGTAGGAAACAGAGAGCGAAGCCAAATCCAACCTGGATCACCTCACCCTCAGGCAACCTACAGATGTGTTAGCAGCAAAAATAAATGACCACTGTTTCAAGCCACTGGTATCGGACCTCATTTGTTCCTCAGCAATAGTCAACTGTTACAGTGTGCCAGAGGTGGAGTTTTGTTTTGTTTTGGTTTGGGTTGGGTTTTAGTACTAGGGGTTTGAACCCAGGGCCTCATATATGCTAGAAAAGCACTCAACCACACTAAGCTGGACCCCCAGCCCCTTTTTTTATTTTTATTTTAGTACAGAGTCTCACTAAATTGTGCAGGCTGCCTCTGGCTGTAAACTTGAGATCCTCCTGCCTCAGCTTCCTAAATCACTGGGACTAGAGGAGTGCACCACAGTGCCTGGCTGAGGATGCTTAGTCCTGAAATGGAAAATAAAATTGGGATGCAGAATGGGACATATTCAGGGGAGGCACAATGTAGTCATATAAGCCTCAGTGAGAAAGTCATATTTGAGAAAGCTCTGGAAGAGGTGAGAGAAGAAGCCTTCATTTTGCTGGTACCAGAGGAAGAGCTTTTCAGGAAGAGGGAGAGGAAGGTGAGGGGCCTAAAGGCAGGATGTATCCCCCATGTTCACAAAGATCCAGAAAGCAAGGAACTAGAGTGACGAGAAGGGGCATGAAAGTCAGAGAGACAAGAGGACAGGTTATCATAGATGTCAAGCATAGGAGTGGCTTAGTCTGATTTAATTTTGAAAGGGTCAGCCAATCTTTTATACTGTGAACAAGATGGAGAGAGACCAGAGTGGAAGCAAGGTGGATTGGCTGGGAGAAATGATGGCAGCATGGATGGGGGTGTGGATAGGGGTGGTGAAAACAGAGGTGACAGGAAGGGATCCAATTTGGGACATGGTTTGAATATAGAGATGAGAATTCCAGTTGTTTCCAATGTGGAATGGGAGAGATTTCAGGCATGACCCCAAGGTCTTTGTCCCAGAAACCCTGTTAGAGTTAGCATTTACTAAGATGCAGAAGGCTTCTGGATAGCATATGAAGAAGGATGGCAGTATCTTAATGCTGAGCTTGTTAAATTTCAGTTCCCTATTAGTCATCCCATGGGATTGTCACAGAGGCGGTTTGAGGTCTGGAATGAAAATATTAGTTGGAGTATCATCCGCATATGGATTAAGTTTTTTCTCATGCCAATAAAGATCTGAGAAACTCTTTGCAAGGGAGGAGAGATCAAAATGGAAAACTGAAATCTTCAAAAGCAGAATTACTAATATTTCTGCAGGATGTTCTCCCGGCCACAGAGCTAATAGTTAAATGGTTGGGGGTCAATTTATTCCTCTCTTTTTCTGGCTTTGGGTTGGGCTGGACTTTCATCTTGCCTGCCATGCTTCTAAGAGTTTCTACCTTGTCAACAGAGGCAAAGCCAAAAACTCAAAGGAGGGTATGTCAGTGAGAGATGCGTATTGTCTGACTCCACAGACTTATTACCTAGAGCTCATCCTCTGAGAGTGTATGGTTACATTGACAAGAGGAATCATTGCCCCAGCCATATTTGGAGCTAGAAAGAGGGGGAGAGGTACTCTGTAGAGCACTGCCTTCTCAGTCTGTGGGTGCAGCAGGCTCTGACTTTATCTGTTAAAATCATACAATAGAGTAGGGAACAAGAAACTAGTATGAAAAGCAACACTACCTTATTTCAAAGATTGCCCTCTTTCAAAGTGACTCTCTTGTGCTGAGCCAAGACACAAAGCTTACAGGAGAAATCGATTGAGAAAATGTAAGTGTCCAACCTGTGGCATTAAATGATAATTACAAAATAAATGCCCACAAGGTGGTAAAATCACTACAAACATGATTGTTCAATACCTCAAATCAAGTTTTAAAACCTGATTCCCTCTTGGTGCTGTTATCACCAATCTATAGCCAAGAAACTTCAGCCTCATAATCTCAAAAATGTTGGACTTAGGTTTAAAAACTTTTGTGACCCAGTAAGCTAACAAGGGCTGCTGGGAGCAGAAACTGACATTCAGATGATCAAAAACAGGTTAAAAGCTTGGGGTTAGAAGTAGGACAGTGAACATAAACTCTACTAAGAGAATACAAGGCCACAGAGGAGACTGATATGGAAGAAGGTCTGTGTCACACTGACGCCTCATGAAGAAAGATGCTCAGGCCAAACTTGGAATTATGAGTGAGAGTCTTCACTATTAACCCTGAGCCATACTAGAAGCTGGGAAGCTTACTCATATCCCTTTCACTTTTTAACAAATAGAGACACAGTCTTAAAGTTTCACAATTATGCTTATACATTTTGATATCTTACTACTCCTACATTGTGATTTACTTGGTTTACAATCAGCATCCATGGAAGCAGCAGTCAAGAAATCAAAAGTCAGTTTGCATTGGGAAAATCTGTTGCAAAATTCCCTTTTAAAGTGTTGAAAAGAAAAGATGTCACAGTGAAGATGAAGGTGCTCTTAATTCATGCCATGGTATTTTCAGTTATAGTATATGCTTATGAAAGCTGGATGTTGATTAAGGGAGACGGAAGAAGAATTGATGCTTTTGAATCATGGTACTGGAGGTGAATATTGAAAATAGCATGGACTGTCATAAGAACCAACAGATCTGTCCTAGAAGAAGTAAAACCAAAGTGCTCCTTGGAAGCTAGGATGGCTAGGCTGGGTCTGACATATTTTGGACATATTGTCAAGAGGGATCAATCCCTGGAGAAAGACATCATGTTTGGGAGAGTAGCGAGTCAACAACAAAAAAAAGGAAAACCCTCAACTAGATGGATTGACACAGTGGCTGTAACAATGGGCTTAAACATCAATAAGGTCATGTGCATGGCAGTGTTGGGGAGTGTTTTGTTCTGTTGTACATAGGGTCACTATGAGTTGGACCTGACTCGAGGGGACCTAACAACAACAACAAATTGCAATGGATCCTTAAAGGGTACAGCAGAGCCAACCCTGGCTTACCAGTAGCATGGCCCTTCTGGTGGAAGCAAAGGATCACCCTTCCCTCAGAAGACATGTTGCAATTGGGATACAAGATTACAGGCACGCTGTGCACTGGTCCCAGAGCAGAAGGGCCCAGTTAGGGAGCATCTCAGATGCATTTTCTTTAAACATTTACCTCTACAAAATTAAACCCTAATAAGGAAGATTTACTCAGGCAACCAAGCAGACTTAAAACTTTCACTACTGGGAGTATCTTACAGGAATTAGTCACTTCCCTACCCAACAAGGATGGGAAAAGCAAGGAAAGGTGAGGCAGAGGTGGATTTTAATGAGTGAAAAGAATTTTGAGAGGAAGAGAGGATAGACAAGGGCCAGCAGGTGAAAACATGGACACTGAATTCAGTTCAATAAAGGAAGAAAGAGTTTTCTGATATAACTATTCAAGAATGAAAGGCTTCTTTCAAAAGCAGAGAAAGAAAATATTGAAAGTATATTTCTTTCTTCCTTTCTTTTTTTTTTTAGACAAAAACATGTCTAAACTCTACCATGCACAGACCCTGTGCTTTGATCTATACCATGCCCCGTTTATGTCATTGTTCCCTGCACCGAGTGGCTGAAGTACTTGGATTTCTATCCATTCTCCCTGCCCTGTCTGGAAGACATTTGTTAATATGGCTACTGGAGGGAGGTGAAAAAGACAGGAATAACCATAGAAAAGATTTCTGTATTGGAGAGATGATGGGACTAGTTGGAACTCGACTAAATTAAATCACATCAGCCAAAACACCTTGAAACAGTAATTTTCAAACCTTGAAGAAAGGAGGGGAGAATACTCCTTTCCCATTCCACAAACTTTAGTTTTACAGAATTCATCCTTTTGCTGCCAAAATAGCGGGGAAGAGTGCTGGGTTTTGGCCCTCCCCCGAGAAAGTGAAGCAGAGAAAGACCTATTTTCTCATTGTATCAGAATGCCATGAGATGCAACCCCCTAAATAGCCAGTTGGGCTTTCCTGGGACTGTTTTCATTTTTGAACTATAATCCAAGTCTCTCTGGAGAGAAAAGGGCCTCTTCATGAGAACCATGGGGCCCCTCGGCCTCCTCTATGAGAGACAGAGAATGAACTCCAGTGTGGCCAGAAATCCCACCATCACATACAGAAGCATCAAAATGAGCATTTAGGACCTTCTGTCTGAGTTTCATATTTCACAGGCCATGAACTGAAACAGAGCACCGCACCTTCTTCTGGGCCAGCCAAGGCCTGATTTCCATACAACATGGACAAAAATAAAGGGGCCCACCCACTTCCCACCTAAACCTCTGCTTCTTGCCAGGATTTCCACTGTTTTAACCTCTCTCCTAGGCCTACAGCCATACCATGGTGGTGTCCGATCTCGTCAGATCTCAGAAGCTAAGCAGTCTTGGGCCTAGTTAGTACTTGGATGGGAGATCACCTGGGAACACCAGGTGCTGTAGGCTTGGGAGAAGGAACCCAGCAACCCACTCCCAAAAAACAATCAGCCATTGAAAAGCTATGAATAGCAGAGAAGCACTACTATAGTGTTTTATCGCTTGTACACAGAGTCACTATGAGTGGGACACCAACTCGACAGCACCTAAAAACAACAACCTTTTTCTACATCCAATGTTCCCTGGCCACTGGCCCCTCTGCACCTGCTGCTGAGAAATCTCAACTGCAGAACGGTGAGTGGAGTGAGGCAGTGATGAGGTAGGTACTGGAATGAGGAAAACCTTTCTGACCCCTGCACCATTAGCAGCGATGGAAAACAGAAGTGGGGGAAAGCTGGGCTAATTGGCCCAAACTGCCATGTAGCCAGGAAGCAGCTATAGTGACGAGAATGACTCCCACTTCCCTGGCTTATTCCTTCTTATCCTAGCAGTGTGGAATGCCCTGTCTCAATCTAAAAGTCTTCTCTCAGCCCATTGTGGCTCCTCAGAACACACCTACCTAACTAGGCCATTACTGGACTCTTTCCTCACCCTCTGCAATGCTTTTTACTTATCATCATCTCTGCTTCCTAACCTGGTTATTAGCCACCACTGCTGAGAGCCAGCTGGCTGCTCAATTCGTTGTACTCACTGTTCCTGTCCTCCTTCCATTTCCCTTCCTGTTGTGGGGGACTCACAATAGCAAGTGAGCCCACAGTGACAGAGCTCATTAAGTCGCGACTCCAGATCCACCACCTTGCTCTGTTCTCTGGTCTTGGATGTGCACTTGAGTGTGTTTTCCCATGCAACTAGAAAGAAAAGATAGTAAACAACCTCTGTTGTTAGAAAATTTTCTCTGCCTTTTCAGGGTCATCCCAACAATGTTCTCAAAATCAAAATACCTCTGGATGCATAATGTTCTATAAGTTGCTTATCACAGGTGAGAGGAAATTTTCCTTGACAATAGATCTCATCAAAGATTTTGACCATGCAGGTTGTAAAATTCCTATCCCTACCCCCTACCTGGCTCAGATAGGATGGATCTGGAAAGCAGAATATGTTCATTTGGTGCTACCCAGTATAAAGGGGGGATATAGCCAGTAGGAAAAAACTGCCCTGGCTAAACCCCATGGAAATGAGGTATGGAAGGGATTTTTCCTCCCTCTTAGGAAAGCAGTTTTGTCCCCTCTTTGGACACAAAAGTGATGTCCATTCACTCTAATCTTCCAAAAATCTATAGGCTTTGTTCCAGCTGCCTGTATCTTTCTCCCCACCTGTTACTACATCTCTGCAGGGCCACATCCCACTGTCCTTCCAGGAGAGCAAGAGACAGAAATTGGAAAGATACAAGGATATCTCATGAAACCAAAAGTCTCAAGTACAACCAGACCTTATGTGGGATCTGAATAAAAAACTGAAAAGCTACAGGGAGCAATGATTCCTTTCTCTCATTCTGCCCCTTCCTTCTTTGCTTCCTTGGTGGTCAAATGTGCTCAGATAGCAGCCTCCTCCCATGAGTCTGCTCTGTTGCTGTCTAGCTCTGCTTTCCATGTGTGTTAACTAAACATGACTACCTCAGGCTCATACATGGTTTCTCAGCTCCAAGCTCATTGACCAACTGACCAGCTTCCTACCATGTACACCAGTTCTCAAGGTCTGAGGAGGGAGGTCTCACTGTGTCACACTGCCCATTGCACTGATTCTCAGTTCTTCAGCTCCTTTCTAGTCAGCTATGGCCAAGGAAGGGAGGGTCACCCAACACAACTTGAATGTGCTTTGTTGTGTTTTCAAAATATGGACATTCTCACAGAAGCAGAGCATGATCTTCTCAGACTCCCCAAAATTTTCCTACGTCAAACATCCCATCTAGTTGGGCATGGTAGCACATGCCTGTAATCCCTGTATTTGTGAGGCTGAGGTAGAAGGATTTAAAGTTTAAGACCAGCCTGGACTACATAAAGAGACCTAGTCTCAAAAAAAAAAAAAAATCCAACCCAAATCCCAGCTAGTTTTGATGGTTTCCCTAATTCTACCATCTAGGCATCACCTTGCCTGTTTTCGAGTATCTATATCACTTGTGGCAGCTTGATGTCCTTTTCTGCTGAGCACCTTTGTTTCCACTTTTCTTCTTCTAAGAGATACCTCACTCACCTCAGGCTAAGAAGCAGGTATTGATCCAGGCTAAGCCAAACATAGCACCTCATTCCATTTTTCTTGGTAGTAGCACATAGGAAGTGACAACTCCTAAGAGGTGACAGAGTCTGAGCTGATGAGGTGAGCACCTTCCCTCCAGGCTTAGATCTTAAAGTTTCTTGGCTTCACACATTTCCAGCCACCCCCAGTAGTATACCATTAGAATGAAACAGGGACTGATGTGAGCTAGCCAGAGTAGGACAGAGAAAGGAGTAGCCAGATGACATGTGGTCAGAGCTGAAGGCAGCATCCTAAGAATGAAGTCTGCTGGCTTAGTCCACTTTCTGTTGCTGTTACAGATTGCCACAAACTGGGAAAATTAGAAACAATAGAAGCTTATTTGTCCCGTGGTTCTCGAGGCTTGGAAGTCCAAGAGCCTGGCGCCACATCTGGCCAGGACCTTTGTGTTGCATCATAACATGGCAGAAGTGAGCATGTGTGAGACAGAAAGAAAACCAGGCCAGATAGATCTCTTTTGTTTCAATACTAGAGGGATTGAACCCAAGGCTTTGCGCCTGCTCCCAAGTACTCTTCCACTGAGCTGCACCCCACTTCTTTATATATGTGTTTGTTTGTTGTTTGAGACAGGGTGTCACTAAATTACACAAGCTGGCTCTGATCTCAAATTCATGATCACTCTACCACAGCCTCCTGAGACTCTGGGATGACAGCAGGTACCATGGTGCCCAGCTCCTTTTTTATCAGCAACCTGCTCCTGTGATAATGACATTAATTCATGAAGGAAGTGATCTCATATCTAATCATCACTTTATGGTCTCACCTCTTGACAAAGTCATTATGGCAATTAAACTTCACCATGAGGATTGAGGGGATATTTAAAATATAGCACCCATGTCTAGCACCCAGGTGTTGTCCTATTTCTATCCATCTGAGGCTTAGTCTGTGAGTTATCTCAGGACCCTAGTAAGTCTCTTTTGCTTAGGGTGGACACTGTTTGCTTGTAACCAAGGAGATGTACCATACACAGCCCTTTAAACCTTAGTTGCAATACTCATCATCTCTTACACTGAATCATCCATATTTGTCTACATATCTTCCTTCCCCTATGAGTCTATGAGATTCCTGAACACAAGGTCATGTATCACCATTTCTCTGAAAGCCCCCAAAGCTCTTAGCATAGAGCATAATCTCTTATTTTTATTAAATAAGTGAATGAATAAATGAATGAATTAAAAACATCTACTGTCCTATTCCCATGATGAGGCACTTACTTGAACTTGGGGAATGAATAAAAGGGAAAA
This sequence comes from Pedetes capensis, assembly GCA_007922755.1. Taxonomy (NCBI): domain Eukaryota; kingdom Metazoa; phylum Chordata; class Mammalia; order Rodentia; family Pedetidae; genus Pedetes; species Pedetes capensis. Next base: position 75,486 of record VMDO01000887.1, read on the forward strand.
CTTGCTATCTAAACCAGTATTTTCCTAAATCAGTTTTCTATCTGGTACCTGAGTTCCCTTGTCTGTGTCTGTTCAGCCCGTCTGTGCTCGGTCGAGATGTATGAATAAGGATGGATCTGGCCTTTGTTAAATAAACATAATGTTTGGCATGCTTCCAGGAAAAGAGATAACAGAGGACCCTTCACTGACTATGAACCATCTAAATAGCTTCATGATCTCCTCTGAAACATGGAGTAAAGGGAAATAGTCTTCCTATCTTTCCCTGTAAAAGGCACGAGCATCATTTCTCATAGAATCCAAAGTGTGGCATTTTGGGTAGAAGAGCTTGATTTCAATATGACTTAGGAAATGTCTGAAACACAATCAGTCCCCACCTATCTCTGGTTTTGCAGAAGAACCTGTGGTTGTGCCCATTTGCTTCTGGAAAATTTCCAGGTCCTGGGAAAACTGCCCTGGGAATTTCAAAACATAACTGGAATAGGAGTCCAGAAAATCTTGTTTAACACATAGCTTCCTGTCAACTTCTGTTACTCCTACCAGGTTTGCTCAAACCCCCTTTGGAGGATTCAAATGTATCCCTCCCCAGAGAAAAGCTACTCTCTAAACCAAGGAGAGGCTGCAGATCCTTGGAGCCTAAACTCATCTGTCAGCCTCTGTTGTTATCCCCAGAGTCCAGGGCTGGCAGAGCTAAACCCTGAATTTTCAAAGGAGCTTCACCCCATCCTTGCCTAATGACAGCCCCCTGCCTTCAGCTTGAAGCAAGTACTAAGGTCAGCTCAGGGGCACCCCGAGCTTATCTTGCTTAGTCACTTTGTCACACTCTCTCTAGACCCTAGCAGGCCTTTGTCTTTCCTACATGCTTGCCATCTGACACAGCTGTCTCCTTTGGGACCATTCATCAGTGACATTTTCCCAGTGCGTCTTCTCCTTGTCAACATGACACAGGGCAGGCAGCCTTTCAAAGCAAGAAAAAGACAACAGCACATGCAGGCATGTACGTACACGAAGAGAAAAAGGAGAGGAGAAAGCCCCTGGTGCAAGGGCAGCCCTGAAATTACCTCAAACACAGATGTGCCTCTAAGTGGCAACAGCTCACCACTGTACATCCTGGGGCATTTTTGGTTTTTTGTTTTTATTTTTTTGTGTGTGTTATTTGTGGGTTAAATCCAGGGCCTCACACATACTTTGCAAGTGCTCTACCACTGAGCTGAGCTCCCCACCCCCTTTTTCATTTTTTATCTTCAGTTACGGTCTCACTAAGTTACACTGGCTCCCTCTGGCCTGGAACTTGCAATTCTTCTGCCACCACCTCCCGAGTCACTGGGATTACAGGCATGTACCACCACACCTATTTTGATAAAAAGCCATGGGAGAGTTGAGCTTTTCATTTGGGTTGCACAAAAGGCCTTAACAGATCCTTTAGACAGGACTCCATTTTGATGTGGCAAAAGTGCAGCCACTTCTAGGTACTTAATCCCCTAGCCTTAATGTTACTTATCAAAGAGCCTGTCCCCTGCTGGCCCTTCTAATGCCAACATCCATGCCTTACCTAGCAGGAATAGAGCATACAGAACTTGGATTTCCACTGAATATGCTGTGATATTTAACCTTCATTGTCAACTTGACTAGATTGAAAGGTTCCTACTATTAGTGAAGCACATCTCTGTACTCATCTGTGAGGACACTTCCAGAGAGGACTGCCAGGTCCAGCAGTAACTGAGGGGAAGATATCCACATTGAAGGTGGTCTGGCAGGATCTGATGGGTGGGACTCCATAGGAGGAAGTAAAGAGTAGAGGGAAGCCAGCATGTGCTGTGGACAGGCTCAAAACTCCTTCAGAGCAGAGCATGTGCCTCTAATTGCCACTGCCCATAGTTTCCTCAGCTTCCACAAGGATTCAACATCAGATTTTCCAGGGCACTTCCAGACCTCAGTGCCTAGTCATGAGAGTTTACAACCAATTTAACCACTCTTTCCCTCCTTCTCAACTTGTCTCACCCCTTAAACTACTTGAAGTGAAATCGTAGACATTTGCAACCAAAAGAGATGTGAATTATACCACGTTTGGCCAACTACGAAATGTGAGTACCAATGGAACTCTTGCTAATTACTTTAAATAAGAAAAATAGCTTGAAAAGCCCATTAGCATTAAATAATCCTAATCATCACTAGTATTTGATGCTTTCAAGGTTATCTGACATAAATCTGACATGATTTGTTTAAAAGAGAACAAAACATTTTAACTCAGATTCAGCAATTTTTCTCAGAGGAATCAAAACTGTTTGTTGTCATAAATGGAATATTTAAAGATTATTTTTAAATGGCTCTGGCTTCAAGTGTCTGCTCAAAGGCAGCTGGTGTTATTCTCCTGTTAAAATATGGGAGAATACCTTTATGACCTTGGAGTAGGCAGATTTCTTAAATATAATACAGAAAGCTTTAACAGTAAGGTAAGAAAACTGATAAATGGACTATCAGAAGTTTTATTTTAAAATATTATAAAGCAGTGAAAATATATGCTATAGAGTGGGAGAAAATATTTGCAATAGATTTATCTTTTAAAGGATTTGTATCCAGAGTATATAAAGAACTCCTACAAATCAATAAGAAAAAGGCAGACAACTCAACAGCGGGGGAAACTGGAAAAAAAAAGTACTAAATGGTCGATAGCGTGTGAAAAGGTAAACAGCATTAGTAATTATTAAAGAAGTTCATATTAAAACTATAATGAGGTACTACAATAAATCCCCCAGAATGACTACATGAAGATAACAGTATGACAAAGCTAAGCAAAATATGGACTGACTGGAGTTCTCATACCTTGCTAGTAAGACTACATATTGGAACACCACTTGAGGAAATTGTTTAAAATAGTTACTGACACTGGACCTTTTCAGATGATATGCTAGTAATATTCTGCTTCTTAATGGATGCTGGGTACCTGGCTACATTTCCTCTCTGACAATTTATCGAGCTGTACGTTTATGATCACATACATTTTGAACAGATGTTTTACTTCAATGCTGTCTGGGCCAACAGCACCCAGGATCTGAGCCCTTCAGCAAAGATAGTGCGAGTCAGGTCAGCCATGACCTCTCCAAGTGAGCTGAGCCAGGGCGGAGCTCTGTTCTCCAACATGGCTCTCCAAGCTCCCCTTCAGCTCCGCCTGTTACCCAACATCCTTTATATAACTCAGAGTCAATTTCTGAACCTTGAAGTTGAGAACCCTGATGTGTAAAATCTTTCAAATTTTATATAATAATTTAGTATTATAAGTTAATACTTGATTAAAAGTTTATATATTCAAAGTGGCCAGGGTAGTTCTCTTATTTTTCTGATTGTAAAAAGAGGGTATCCTTGTATTTGGAGTTATCTTTGATCCAAGCATATACAGTTCTGGCTTCAAGTGTCTGCTCAAAGGCAGCTGGTGTTCCTTAGACTGTGAAGAGAAATATCCCAGGGGTTGTTTCCCAGCTCCAGCACTTGCTTGCTGGCTGACCTTGGACAAGCTCCCAAACTTTCTGCATCTCAGTTTCCTCACTTGTAAAATAGGGATAATATCTTCCTCATAAATGTGTTAATGACAAAACTATTATTGTTGTTATTGTTAGGTGCCGTCGAGTCAGTATCTGACTCATAGCGACCCTCATAGGGTTTTCAATGGCTGAGTGCTTCGGGATTTCCTTGGGAGTGGATTGCCAGGCCCTTCTCCCATTTTTGAGGTGCTGGGAATTGAACTCGGGGCCTCAGAGACTGCAGCACAGCGCTCTACCCACTGAGCTAAATCCCAGCCCAAATGACAAAACACATGTTAGTATTTCAAAGTATTGACTATTAATACAATTACTCACATGAAAGGGACTTGGGTTCTATGATTCCCCAGCAGGATCCCCAGCCCAACCCTAAGGCATCTGGAAACAGAGCAAAGGGAGTTTCTGAAAACAAATGAGAGTCCACCCTATTTGAATTGGACCATGTCCTAGAAGAAGCAGTAAAGATCTTGAATATCCATATCCCTCCTCTGGAGCCCCCCCCCCACAACTGTCCTCCCAATTCACACTGCCCTGAGTCCATCCCTTAGCCCTATCCACTCTATCTGATGAGAATGACCTAACAAAATCTTTCTCTGTTCTCACCTTGGCCTTTGACTCCCAGGCCTCCCAAGGTCCTGTTTTCACAGTGATTGACAGCCAGACTGGGAACTGCACCAGCAGCTATAGTAGTGGGAACCTGACCCATTGGTCCCCCAGCTCCTCTCAACCCTGCCCAATTTCCACCCCTCATCCTGCCACCCCCACCCCAAAAGCCTGGCCCTATGGGCCCTACCACAGCACCCACTTCCAGGGGCCACCTTTAATCTGGAGCTTATCCCTTTCTCTGTTCTGTGGTTTTCATGTATCTCTTACTCCTCTGCAATACACCATCTGCCTGCCTGTGCAGGATATTTACATTCTTTCCTTATCCCCCTTTTAGTTCTGTTGTTGTTGCTATTAGGTGCTGTCCAGTCAGGTCTGACTCATAGTGATCCTCACAGGGTTTAGTCCTTCTTTAAAAGGATTTTTAATATCAAAATAACTTAAATTTAAAAAGTAAGAAAATGTTAAGAATGACCCATTATATATTTACACACACACACACACACACACACACACACGCACGTGGCACCAGTCTATCTCAGGAAGAGAACTGCCTTTGGTTAGGAAAACACCCAGGTCCCTTAGTCTATTTTGTGCTACTATAATAGAACATCTGAGAGTGGGTAATTTATAAGGAACAAAAATTTATTCTCTGACAGTTCTAGAATCTGGGAAGTCTAAGATCAAGGAGCTGCCAGGTTAGGTCATGGTCTGGTTTCTCTACTACTGAGATGGCCGAGATGGCACTTTGAATGTTGTACTCTCCAAAGGGAGGAATGCCATAGCCTCACATGGCAGAGAAGCAGGAGAGAAAGAGGACACTCACTCCCAGAAGCCCTCTTTATGGCAGCATTAATCCACTCATGAGGGCTCTGCTTTCGTGACCTAAATAGCTCTCCTTAGGTCCCACCTCCCAGTACTATTGCATTGGGGATTAAGTTTCCAACATAGGAATTTTGAAGAGGACAAATACATTCCATCTATGATAGCTGGTATGCCTACTGAGTACAGAAGACAGGCCTCAAGGTCCTGATATACAATGGGGCAGTCAAAGACATAGCTGGATTTCTCTAAAGAAAAATGGAATAGGAGTTAGAGCCAGATAAGAAAGAGGAGAAAGAAGATCCTGTGTAATATAGCTGGAGTTACCACCTACCAACAACTGTGGCCAATTGGAAATGCCCAAGGACACTTAAGAATATAGTGTTTATGATGCATTGATGTCATTTGTAATGCCACATTGGAAGCTCCCTCCTTGGCCCGAACCTTCACTTAGAGACAGGTGTACACCAGCTCTGTGATGACATGTATAGAGTGTGAAGGAAAAGGCAAGGCACATGCTTGCTGTCCAGGTGATCCACACATTGAATCAACTCAGCTGAAGCAGGCATTCAAAGCCTGAGGTGATTAGCAGAACAGCAAGTCTATGTAAGAATCTTTTGGGCCAGGCGCGGTGGCGCACACCTGTAATCCCAGCGGCTCAGGAGGCGAAGGCAGGAGGATTGCAAGTTCCAGACCAGAGGCAGTCTGGGTAACTTAGCGAGACCCTGTCTCAAAAAGTAAAGAAAATGGGCTGGGGCGCAGCTCAGTGGTCCAGCACTTGCAAAGCATGCAGGTGCGAGGCCCTGGGTTCAACCTCCAGTACTGCAAAAAAAAAAAAAAAAGAATCTTTTGGGAGACTGGGAGGGAACGTGGATCCCCCACTGCCCATAGAAGGAAGATCTCAGGCCAGTATGATTTGCATTTCAAAAGACATTGGGACTCCAGTTGGCATCCAGGTTGCATAGGTTTGTGGATTTCATAGGTTATGTGTTTCTGTGTTCAGACAGGTGCCCATGTCATCGGGGTGGACAGGGAAAATGATACAGTGAGAAGAGCCCTGAGTAGAATTATAAAGAAAGCAATTTGAGTCTTGGCTTGGTCATTATTATGGTTTTAGGGGATATGTCTGGCAGTCAAGTTGGAAAAGGGTAGACTTGTGATGGTTAATATTGGTTATCAACTTGATTGGATTGATAAGCACCTAGGAGATTGGTAAAGCACACCTCTGGATGTGTCTAAGAGGATGTTTCCAGAGAGAATTAACTAAGGGGGGAAGATCCACTCTAAACGTGGGAAGCACCATCCTACAGGCTGGAGGCTCAGATGGAATAAAAGGGGGACAAAGAGATTGGAGCATAAGCATTCGTTCTCTCTACTTCCTGGCCACCGTGATGTGAGCTGCTCTGACTGGCTACACACTCCCCACCAAGACGGACTGACCATGAGCCAAAATAAATAATTCCTCCATTTAAGTTGTTCTCAAAGGTATTTGGTCACAGCTATAAAAAGTAATTAGTACAGTCATTAATCTTTGGTGAATTAGTGAGCTTGCTGGGTCCCCATTTGCCTCACCCAGAAATGTGGACCTGAACTGAATGAGCACCATGATTCTTAGTAGCTCCAATTTTCCCAAAGACTCATTCTACCTTCCCACATGGTCTTGACCTTTTGAGTTCACAATCAGCTGACTTCTCCCTTTCACAAAGTTAGGGAGCAACTTCAAGGCTTCTCAATGCAAACTTGTGAGAAGACATGCAACCTCCTTAAAAACAGAAATGGAAAGGACCTTCTGTTCCTGGTCCTGAGGGTAACAGCACTGAGGAGTCAACCAAGCATAAAGGTGGAGCAGGTGTGAAGTAAGTGGGGTAATCTCAGCTTATCGACAAGCCAGCCCTACACCCAGGCCTGCTTATTTAGTCACCCCCTCACTTCCTCAGCATACCATCAGTTCTCTTGTTGCTATCACTAAGCATTTTCAACAATTGCTAGGACTTAGGGATAAAGAATAATGGGAATGAAATTTGGGTGGATAATATAACGTAAAGTGAAGTGTTTGCCCTCAGAATTTGCAATACAAATGGAAACTCATCACCTCTCAATCTCTTCAGTGATATCTTCCTTAGCATATTGGTGGGATTTTACTGAAAAACACTTAACTTGATAAATTCTTACTAAATACTAACTCTGTACCTGCACTGTGCTATACTCTGAGGACAAAAGTATAAATAATATAAGTTCCTTGTGGAGTTTATAGTCTAAAGAAGAAAGACTGGGCTTAAGGTATAATCACAGCATGGCAAGATTAATTAGGTAATTACAGTGGTGATGTATTTTAAAAGAAGGTATGGCAGAGGGATTTAACTTACCCTAGGTTAATGTCCTGAAATAATTGACTTTAAGCAGAGGCCTATAGAATGTGAATTAGCTATGTGAGAAAGTTGGGAAGGGAAGGGGGAAAAAATGGTCCAGGTAGAGGAAACAACATAAGCACAGAGCTATAATACCTGAAGGATGACTAGCTCAACTGGGCTGATAGGAGCCAGAGAAACGTAAATGAGACAGGTAGGCAAGAGCCAGATCAAGTAGGGAGGTGTTAATGTTTGGGGATGACTTTATCCTAAGAGTGAGAGGAAGTCATTTAAGATCTCTTACCAGACTATTGGTGAGAATGTAAATTATTCCAGCCACCAGGGAAAATAGTATGACAGTTTCTCAAAAACCTAAAAATAGATCTCCTATATAATCCATCTTGGGAGACGGACCCAGCAACCCACTCCCAAAAATCAATCTGCCATTGAAAACCCTATGAACAGCAGAGAAGCACTGACAATAGTGTTTCTCCTGTTGTACGTAGGATTGCTATGATTCGGATACTGACTAGATGTTGTGACCTAACGGCACAACATATAATCCAACTATGCCCTCCTATGTATGTAACAGAAGAAATGACAACAGCATACATAAGAGATACCTGCACACTCATGTTTATCATGGTCTTATTCACAATAAGCAAGATATGGAACAAACCTAGGTGCCCAGCAATAAGAGAATACATAAAGATGTGATACACACATACAGAGAGAGAGAGAGGAATATTATTCAGCCATAAAGAAAACCATCATGTCCTTTGCAGGAAAATGGATGGAAACAGAGTATATCATGGTTAGCAAAATAAGTCAGATACAGAAAGACAAGTATTATATATTTTCTCTCATATATAGAACCTACAAAAAGTGATCTGAAAGTAGTGAAGGGATTATATGGGCTTGGGAAGTGAGTCAGGAGCAGTAGGGAGAGAGGGGAGGAGAGGTACGGTGGAAGAAGACTGTATGGACATTGTTAACTCATGATATGTGTATTTGTGGAAACGTTGTAGCAAATGCCATCAATTGTACAATTAATATGTGCTACTAACTATAATAGGCCGGTAGCCGTAGCCCTGTGGCATCCGATGCCATCAGATCTCAGAAGCTAAGCAGGGTCGGGCCTTGTTAATACTTGGATGGGTGACCATCTGGGAACACCAGGTGCTGTAGGCTTGGGAGACGGACCCAGCAACCCACTCCCAAAACTCAATCCACCATCGAAAACACTATGAACAGCAGCGAAGCACTGACAATAGTGTTTCACGTGTTGTACATAGGGTCCCTATGAGTCGGATACCAACTCCACGGCACCTAACAACAACACTAAGTATAATACCCCCACATATCTGTCAGCTTGTGCTATGAGGGCTTGCATGTTGATCTGATGCTGAAAACCATGCCACCAGTATTTTAGATACCCACAGGGCCCCCCATAGTGGACAGGTTTCAGATGACAGACAGGGAGAAGGATCCAGCAGCCCACTCCCTAAACAATTAGCCATGGAAAACCTTATGAATAGCAGAGAAGCATTGTCAAATAGCATGCCCAAAAATGAGCCTCCCAGTTTGGAAGACATTCAAGAGCAAACTGGGAAAGGGTTGCCTCCTCAAAGTAGAGTCAACCTTAATGATGGGAATGGAGTAAAGCCCCTGGGACCTCCTTTTGCTGATGTGGCACAACTGAAAATGAAAAGAAACATAGTGTCTGCAACATTGAGCTCAAACATAAAAGATTATGTGCATGGCACAGCACTGGATAGTGTTTCCTTCTGTTGTACTTAGGGTCACTATGAGTCAGACCCAACTCAATGGCACCTAACAACAACAATAACTATAATATTTTTTTCAAAACTTTCTCACCAGGTTGCCATGAGTTACAAGGACCCACCATGTTGGTGATCTTATTTCCTCAAAGAATGTGGGACAATTGAGTGTGAAGTGTTGCGAGACAAGGTGTGCTATCTCCTGATAAGGCTCTGGGTTTTAAAAGCCAACTTTGACTTTCTCCCTCAGGCTATCTTTCCGCCATAGGGCCCCATTACCATGACAGATTGTGAGTGACAGAAAGGAAGCTCTGAGGACCAGAGGTGGGCACAAGCTGGGGCCGGCAGTCCCTCCCTCTGCTAGCCACCCTGGATTCCTTTTGGTGATTGTGGAAAATTTCAAGACCCTTTATGTCTCCATCTTTGAACCTCACACCTCCCTAGGAGGCTGGAAGATTAATTAAATAAAGTAAAGATATGAATTGTGACATCTCCTGGAGACTAAGCAACAGCTGGTACATGTAAATAAGAGACAGCACCTCAGGAAAGCCCCCAGTGGACAGGGAATCACAGCTGAGCCTGCAGCCTGCTAGCTGGGGGCCATGTCTGCGCTACACAGTCTATGCCACTCCTGCAGGTAGGACAGATGACATGGCTTTCAATGAGGTTTGTTTGGCTTACATTGCAGTCAACAATCTATTCAGTAAGTATCAACTATATACTGAGCATATGAAGATAAGTAAGAAAGGACCATGAGCCCCAGGCAAGTAATGAACTGGGGAGGGGGGTGACAGACAAAAACCAAGAGTCATAAAATTTCTCTGGAAATGTAGGGGGGCATATATACAGTATATGACAAGTGAGCCAAGTCCAGCATTTACAAAGAAAGTAGCTCTTGTAGAGCTTACAGATTTATGTGTATGTATACCTGTTGTTGTTGTTGTTAGGTGCAGTCAAGTTAGGCAATCCTATGTACAACAGAAACAAAACACTACCCAACACTGTGCCATGCTCAGGATCTTTTTATGTTTGAGCCCAGTGTTGTAGTCACTATATTTCTTCTCTTTTTGAGTCATGCCACATTAGCAAATGGAGGGCCCAGGAGCTTTACTCCATTCCCGTCATTAAGGTCAACTCTTCTTTGAGAAGGCAACTCTTCTCCAGTCATTTCTTGAATGCCTTACAGCCTAGGGGACTCATTTTCAGTCACCATATTTGACAGTGCTTCTCTGCAATTCACAAGGTTTTCAATAGTTAATTGTTTTGGGAGTGGGCTGCTGGGTCTTTCTCCCTAGTGTATCTTAGTCTGGAAGCTGAGCTGAAACCTGTCTACCATGGGTGGCCTTGCTGGTATCTTGAGATACCATGACGTAGCTTTCAGCATCACAGCACCATACAAGCCCCCACAGCACAACACGCTGACAGACACATGGGGGAGATTTATGTGTAAGTATATGTACATACTTACATATATGCTGTGCTGTTAGGTGTCATCGAGTCATGTCCGACTCATAGTGACCCTCATAGGGGTTTCAATGGCTGGCTGTTTCTGGATTGCCTCAGGAGTGGATTGCCACTTTCTTCTCCCATTTCTGTGGTGCTGGGAATAGAACCCAGAACCTCAGAGACAGCAGAGTGGCACTCTACCAATTGAACTAAATCCACCCCCATTTACATATATAGATATATATATTCACATATATACATATATAGATATATATTCATATTCATATATACGTATATATGTGTGTGTGTGTATGTATATATCTAGAGAGAGGGAGAGAGAGAATACTGTTCCCCCAAAAGACATCCACTTCCTACACTCCCTAATTCCTGGAACCTATAAATATGTTGCCTTACATGGCAGAAGGGCCGTACCGATGTGATTAAAGTTGAAGGCCTTGAGGTGGGAGATTATCCTGGATTATTCAGGTGGGCCCAGTCTAATCATGAGTCTTTAAAAGAGAAAGTCTTTCCCAGCTTGAGTCAGCCAGAGATGGAATGACAAAAAGAAGAAGGAGAAATTTGAAGCGTGAAATGTACTCAGCCTGCTGTTGCTGGCTTTGAAGATGGAGGAAGGGGGCCAAGGGCTCAGGGCTGCATGTGGCCTCTTAGGAAATGCAAACAGGTAGGAGAGAGATTGTCCCCTAGAGCTTTCAGGAGAGAATAGAGACTGTCAGCACCCCAATTTTAGCCAGTAAGATCTATGCTGGGATTGTGACCTTAAGAAATATAAGATAATAAATTTGTGCTGTTTTAAGCCACTAAACGTATAATTTGATATGTCAGCAATAAAAGACCAATATGATATATACAGATATATAGACATGTGCTTGTGTTTTCCATTGGGATTACCTTTCAATCAGGAGTTTCTATGTACAAATGATACCACCTCCTCTAGTTAGTTTGAGCTTAAGAGAAATGTAATAACAGGTATTGGCTAGGTCATCATTTCAAAATGATGACCTTCCAGAAAGCAAAAATGCTTCTGGAGTTAGAGTGCATGACTAGTGAGGCTATGAACCTTAGTTTTCAGTCAGGACCAAGTCCAATGCCATGGTGAAAGCCTCTCCACAAGACACTCTGCCATTACTGCCTGGAGCCCATGGTACCTGGAACCAGCCTTTTGCAGCTCTGCACAGCCATCTGCAGAGCCCACTGTCTTCAGCACCAGGCCAGCCAAGGTATCAGTGTCCTGGCCCTGCCCCCTGCCCCACACCACTCATGTAGGTGTTTCTTATTGGTGGAACTGAGGTTTCTCTCTTCCTCTCCTCCTCCCTCTCCCCACCCCTCCATACACACACCCCTGCCCAGTACTTAGGGGCTGAACCTAGGACCTCACTCATACTCTACAACTACTCTGTCACAGAACTTCACCCCTGGCCCAATTTTTAGTTTTTATCTTGAGGCAGGGTCTCACTAAGTTACACAGGCTGCCTCTGACCTCAAATTTGTGATCTTTCTGCCTCAGCCTCCCAAGTCTCTGGAATCACAGGCATACACCACTGTGCCCAGATGGAACTGAGGTCTTATACTGCCCCCCAACTCCAGTATGTTGGTTTGCTGGAGTGGCTCATAACGTGTGGAAATGATGAAAACAGAGTAAAGGTGCTTCAACGCAACAAGGGAAGAAAGAACACTGTCCACTAACAAGGCCATAGGCCAGGCCAGGCCCCCTAAAGCTGTCAGTCTCAATGGCTGGCTCTTAGCCCCATCCTTCATTAACGTTACCTTCTAGGACCCCAATAGCACCCAAGTCAGCTAACCATCCAGGAAATGTCTGAACTGCTTCAGTGGAAGAATGGATAAAGAACCCTAGGGGCTCCATGGAGGAAAGGGGTGCTTCAGGATTTGGGTTATAAGACATTGAGCTGACCCTTATGAGATTTTGAGCAGGTGCAATGTGAAAACCCAAAGGAAGGCAGCACGGGCCTCAGGCTCTTGTGCCTCACTACCCAAGGGAACATTTTGTACTTTACATGGCACCAAATCATGAGTGAAGGGAGGTCGAGGTATGACTGACGAGTATGTGATTGTGACTGTGGCTGTGACTAAAGTTTTGCCCTGTGTGGACCAGTAATTCCTTCCTTTGACACAGTCAGCCAGAGCAGCCAATTACCAAAATATCTGGTTTGCCCAGTGTCCCAATCTCAAGGGACAATGCCCTGGTGCCATGCCTGTCCTCCTGCCATTATGGACTAACTGTGAGCTTCCAATAATCTTTTTCCTCCATAAGTTTGTTTTGATTGGTTTTTCTGTGACAGAGACAACTTAGGTGACTGTGGCTTATAACACATGGGTCTGACCCAGCTTGGCAAAATATTTTGAACCAAGGGTCCATCAATAGATTGTCTGGCCAGCAACATACGCTCTATGCTACTTTGCTTAAAAGATAATTGTTGTCCAGTTTGGTGGTGCTGCACACTTGTAATCCCACCCCTCAGGAGGCAGAGGCAGAAGGATCACAAGTTCAAGGGCAGCCTGGGCTACAAAGCAAGACCCTGTCTAGGGGAAAAAATGTCTTGTAGGAGCTTTGAAAGAGACAGCATTAGGAGACTGGGCATTTGGTGTTTGGGACCAGTAAGAACATAATGGCCAGATGCGAATTGAAGTTATATGCTCCGGAAACTAGAGGCATATAGAGGAACTGGTTAGTAAAGAAAATGGAACAGATATTGGAAAGCAGAAGTACCATCAGCAAGAAAACTGTGAAGTGATACGATAGAAAGATCCCTGGTTCTGAGAACTTTTTGGTTATACTCTTTATGCAACAGTGCTATATCCACCCCACACCCATTTTTCTTTTGAGCAACTCACATGCAGACTGGTAGAATACCCATGGAAGGGACTCAGCTTGTTTAAGTTATGTTTTGTGTTGTTGTTGTTAGGTACCATCGAGTCAATGTCCAACTCATGTTGTTGGTGGTGTTAGGTGCCATCAAGTTGTATACAACTCATAGCGACCCTCATAGGGTTTTCAATGGCTGACTGTTTTGGGATTGCCTCAGGAGTGGATTGCCACGTCCTTCTCCCATTTTTTCCATGCTGGGAATCAAACTCAGGACCTCAGAGACTGCAGTGCAGTGCTCTACCCACTGAGCTAAATCCTAGCCCATCCAACTCATAGTGGCCCTATATACAACAGGCAAAGCACTACTGTCAGTGCTTCTCTGCGGTCTCCCATCCAAGTACTAACCAGGCCCAACCCTACTTAGCTTCTGAGATCTGACAGTATTGCACATCACAATGCTATGGCTGCAGGTTTAAGTTATGCTTGTGTGTATTATATATGACCCCTGTATAATTGTCCAATTCTAGCAGCAGAATCTTTTTGATAGTTAACACAGATAAATATAAAGGATGGCCCTCTCTAAAGGAACCCAAATTCTAAATTAATCAAGTCTGAATAATCAGGTTATATGATCATATCGTAGACACTAAGCAAATGCCTTTAAATAGCAGTTATCAATATCATTAATTGGTCAAACTGTGGTCTGTATTTCTCATGTCAAATGCAGTCAGTCACATGAAGTGGGATTTCCTTTGTTTATTGCATTCAAGCAGTGCACTTGAGTTTCCCAGGAATTTTTTTAATGTTCTAACTTTTCCAGGGAGGACTCAGTCTCAGTGACCTTTTCCTAGAATGAGAGTTCCCACCTGTATTAGTTGTCACTGTAACAGGAAAACCAACCAAAACAAATTTATGGAGGAAACGGTTTATTGGAAGCTCACAGTTAGAGGATCAGTCCATAATGGCAGCAGCACAGGCATGGCAGCAGCAGAGGCAGAGCCTGTGGCAAATGACCTCATAGCATCAAAGGGTGAGAGACAAAGAAAGCTTACCAGAACCAGAGGTCCTGGTAAAAATTTCCAAAGGCCCACCCCTAGTGATTCACTTCCACCAAACAAGATCCCCCTCCCAAAGTTTCCATAGCTTCCAGAAACAGTGCCACCAGCTGGGGACCAAATGTTATACCACATGACCATTGAGGGGTGTTTTATATTCAAAACATGACACCACCATAGGAACTTTGTTAGGCTGTTTAGTAACCATCTTTTATAAGAGAAGATACAAAAACAGATCTCTGAGAAATCAACTTGAAGCAGTTAGCACCAATTTATGGATACTAATCCAAAGTTGAAGGCTAAAGCACGGAAGAAATTTGTACAAAATGTTGGCGATTGACACATAAGGCTAAGAAGCTAATGATTAAATTAGGTTTTGGCTAGATGTGCCCACTCTGTTTAAAGGGGACAGGATCTAACCTGTGATACATGTGTGATACATGTGGAATCTACATGTATAATCATATGTAATGAGTATGTGTGCAGTTTAGCCCATTATGTTTAGGGGCAGGCCTTAATTTCACCTCATTAAACTTGGACATTAAAGTGAGTCCACCTGATGTCACTTACATCCATATACCATGTACAGACTTTTAAAAAGTCCCTGCTAGCATAAAAATAGGTTCACATAGATATGCAGACTTTATTTAAAAGTGCCCAATGTGTCAGAGTATGTATTTCACACATACATAACGGCCTACACAGAGTCCTCAGCAGTAAAGACATGTCGTGTCAGAACAGACTTGGAATCTGCATGAAGGAAGAAATAGACTCCTTTGTATTTACAACTTACCTTACAGTTTCAATGCATTTTCATAATCTTGGATGTTTGAAATTCACAAGTACAGCAGGTAAATTCTGCAGATATCATTATCCAGTTTGACAGATGAAATACAAAGATATAAACTGAAATACAAAGATGTAGAACTGCATTTATCTTGGTTGTCAGTAGTCATTATTTCATTGCCAATAATCAGAAGCCAGCCTGCAGCCATAGCACCTGAGCATCCGAAACCCACCTGATCTCAGAAGCTAAGCAAGACTGGCCTGGTTAGTCCTTAGATGGGAGACCACCTGAGAATACCACGCTCTGCAGGCTAGGGAGAAGGAACTGGCAACCCATTCCTGAAACAATCTGCCATTGAAAACCCTATAAATAGCAGAGAAGCACTGACAATAGTGCCCATCATGGCACAGTGTTACATAGTGCTTTGTTCTATTGTACATATAGTTGCTATGAGTCGAACCTGACTCAATGGCATCTAACAACAACAACCATCAGAAATCTCCTCTTTCCACATAGTCTTCAACACTGATGTGGTTCCAGATCAGAGTACCACTGGAAGGAGGGTGTGTCTCATGTGAAGCTCTGGAAAACTCTTCTCCAAATAGTGATTATGGTGCTGGGGAACAACCCCCTCACTGGAAGCTGGAGTTGACTCTCTTCCAAAATAACTTCAAAATTTTAAGCACTTGGGGGTCTTGGTTGGGGTTGGTGAGGATCAAACCAAGGGCTTTGCACATCTCAAGCACATGCTTCTCCACTCAGCTACACCTCTCTAGCCCTTGGAACTTAAGTATTTAGAAAGAAGTAAAGAATTCTCCCAGAGCTAGTTTTAGACCCCAAGTACATGCTGAGAAAAAAGTATTATAAATGAAGATCAAGTAAACAGGGTGCACTGGAAATGCCTGTAACCCTCAGTAACTTGGGAGGCTGAGGCAGGATTGTGAGTTCAAGGCCAGAGGAAGCCTGAGCAATTTAGCTAGACCCTGTCTCAAAATAAAAACTAAAAAGGGCTGAGGGTACAGCTCAGTGGTGGAGCAGTTGCCTAGCATGTACAAGGCCCTGGGTTCAACCCTGAGTACTGAAAAAGAAATAATAAATGGAGATGGAGTGAACTGTATTTAAGTGAAATGATACCGAGACCTTTTCCACATTTGGCTAAGTTGTTTAAGGAGTACCCAGTGGGTTCCCCTACAGCCCTGGGAAGACATCATAGTGCAAGAATGTGAGAGATACTCCAAGTGAAATAAGCCATGGTCCTGGCCTTTGGGATTCAAGAGCCTGTAAGTACCTGGAAAACAGGAGCGATTGCCAGAGGGCAGCAACGCTGGGCCACTGGGGACCACCTTCCAAAGAAAGAGGGGCAAAGGTCTTCATCGTGGGCATGAGGTAAAGAAGGTGAGGGAGGGACCAGCTGGGGCAGAACCCCAGAACTGGACTGAGAGTCACACGGGCAGTTGTGCACGGGGAGGCTCGGGCGTGGGCTCAGTCAGCAGGTCCTCGGCCAAGTGGGTGAAAAATGAGAGCACCACTGTCACTGAGAACAAAGCCATAGACCTGCGCCCTGCTGGGATCGTTCTTTGGAAAGGAACGATGGTGTCCCCAGCCTCTGCCAACAGTGGAGAACGGACACTCAGAGCGCCTATGCTGAGCTGACCCTGTCAGGTGAGGAGATATCTAACTCTCCAGCATATCTCCTTGCACCCAAGCGCCCACAGCAGCTGCGGCAGAGGACAAGACACGAGGGCACAGAATAGACGACTCAGCCTTCGCCAGGATGACCTTTCTCCATTAAGCCGTACTTGGGAGATGTAAAGAAAGATGTTTCTAGACCAATGTGGTCCAGAAACAAAAAGCAGCAGCAATGCCCCTTGGGGAACTGTTAGAAATCCACATCCTCAAAAGCTGACTGAATCAGAAATCCTGGGACTAAGGCCCAGTGATGGAACTCTCCAGGTAATTCTGGTCCACCCTAAAGTTCAAGAACTACTACTTTATGGCATCTTTCAGTGAAGGACGGCCCATTCTCAGAGATGGTAGAAGACAGACATGGGCTGACACAGGGAAGGACCTGGGCTCTGGACCTCTGACAGGGCTGCAAAGCACCATAGGGTGATGGTCACCTTGCACCCAGAATAATCCTGAAACCCTTCAGGACCTAATAGGCTATCCACCCAAAACATCCCTTTAGGGTTTTGCATAGTCTCAGGGAACATCTTAAGGGACCCCTTCTGGAAATAGCTCCAGACGTTTTGAGGACCACTAGAAACAAAAATTTGGGCTCTGGATCCTACCCACACCATCCTGCCAATCTGGAACCCTGGAATAGTCCAGCCAGTGATTTTTGCAGGCCTGGTACACAAGATGATCCATTTTGCTCATGAAAATCCCATAACAGGAAGCCTTGAATAAAAGATGCATACATTCTTCCTAACCTCAGTGGTGTCCTCAGTGTCACTTTTGTAGCCATCTACTTAATTCAACAAACATGTTTTAAATGCATAGACTATACCCTGCCATTCATTATGTCTCTTTCCCATTCCTCCTTTGTTCTATACATAACTTAACATATCAACACAATTTGTTCATTTGCTCAACTGTTCTTTTAATCATCTACTTTGCTTTAGGTACTATGCAACTCACTTGTGGTTAGGTGCCTTCGAGTGGAGGCTGACTCATAGGGACCCTAAGTATAGCAGAATGAAACATTACCCAACATGATCATTTTATGCTTGATTCCATTGTTGCAGTCACTATGTTTCTTCTCATTTTGAGTCATGCCACATCAGCAAATGGAGGTCCCAGAGGCTTTAATTCATTCCCATCATTAAGGTTGACTCCACTTGGAGGAGGCAACTCTTCCACAGTCATTTCTTGAATGTCTTCTAGCCTGAGGGGCTCATTTTCCAGCACTCTATTTGATAGCACTTCTCTCATATTCATAGGGTTTTCAATGGCAAATTGTTTCAGAACTGGGCCCCTTCTCCCTAGTCTGTATTAGCCTGGAAGCTCAGCTGAATCCTGTCCACCATGGATGATCCTGCTGGTAACTGAATACCAGTGGCATAGCTTTCAGCATCACAGCAACACTCAAGCCTTAACAGCATAAACACCTGATAGACATGTGAGGGGTGCAACTTGCTGGGGATACAAAAATGGGCAGGACCAGAGGCACACATCCAGCAATTGTGTAAAGAGCCCCAAGCTTAAAAAGTTAAAATGGATGAAATTCATTCACCAGTCTTTGTTTCAGGCCCATGGCAAGATTTACCTATTATTTTTTATTTTTTTTTAATTTCAGAGAAGGAGAAGTTGGCAAGCAGATGGCACTTTTCTGCAGATTATGAGAATGTGCCCTTCCTCTGATTGCCTTCATCCAGAGATCACTTTCTCAAATTCACACTTAGAGCTCAGGGACCTCTGCTGTGACCCACCAAGGTTTGTGAACGTGGGTCAAAGAGACAAGGCATCAGGATAAAGTGTCCTGGGGATGGGAAGCGAGGTTGGAGTGTGTTGTTGGAGTGTGGAGAAGAGATGAACTTATTGTGCCTATGGGGTTTTGTCTTTTTAGTTTCATAGAGGAAGAATGTCTAAATTATTATGAATTCGTCTCTAGTCCCTTAAGCCCCGACGCATTCTGTTGACCTTCATTCTTGGCAGCGGTTTCAGCAAGGTCCTTTACAGCAATAAACAAGGCCAATCGATTTGATTTTTCTCCTCTCAATGTCCCTCTGTGTCCCCATCACCTTGGCTCCTCCATCTCTGCTGTGGATGCCACACCTTCCATGTTCTCTGCAGCTTTGACCCTCAGTTCCCTTCCTCCTCTTTCTCCTCCCCCTCCTCCTCTTCCTCTTCTTCCTCCTTTTTCTTCTCCTTTCTTCTTCTTTCTTCCTCCTCCTCCTCCTCCTCTTCTTCTTCTTCTTCTTCTTCTTTTCTTCTCCTCCCTTTCTTCTTCTTCTCCCTACCCCCCCTTTCTCTGTCTCTCTTCCCTTCCTGGAGCTGCAACCTTAACCAGTACAGGTGTTTCTGGGTCTGGATATATCCCCACATTCCTCCTAATGTCCCATGAATCTCCTGTTATATTTCTCTCCTTCTTCACCATCAAAATTCTTCAAATATAATCTTCCTTCCCAATATCTTCATTGTCTCACCTGGCCCTACCAAAAATTATAGCTAACACCTTCTTATCTGCCAACTATTATTCTAAGTGTGTAAAGGTTACACACTAATTTATTTAATCCTCACAATAATATTGCCCAATAAACACAATCATTACCATCTCCATTTTTTAGTAAAGGAAACTGAGCACAGAATGACTAAGCCATCAGCCCATGATCACACATCTGGGAAGTGGTAGAGGAGTTCTGAAGCAGGCCCTCTGCCTCTAAAGTCTATACTCGCAATCATCAGAATAGTTGCAGAATAGCTCTTTGATTCCACCTCCTCTTTTCCTTTCTGCCTCACTCACTCCATCCACACTGCTTTCTTTTTTCTCTAAAACACCTGGTTTGTTCCCACCTTTCAAACCACTTATGTCCCCAGATGTTTATCTGACTGATTCTGCCTTGTCACTAAAGACCACCAGCCCACGAGGTCACACTCTTGTCATTCTCTTCCACATCACTGTTTCTCTCCAGGAACTTATCACTATCTGAAAGTAACTTCTCCATTTATTTGGTGTTTTGTTTCTCACTTGAAGTTAGCCAAACCTTAGGGTTTAGGACACAATCCTTCAGACAGCTAAGTCTGCCCAAAACTTATGACACCACCTGTAAGCTCAAGGGCTTCCCAGAACCACTCTCAAATTCAAAAACTTGCTTGAAAAGGTTCACAAAACTCACTAGAAAGCTATCACCTTCATAGTCACATTTCTTACAGGGAAAAGATACAAATTAGAACCAGCCATGGGAATAGACCCATAGGGCAGAGTCTGGCACGGGTCAGATGTGGGGCTCTCGACTGCTGCTCCCCATGGAGTCATGGATGTTATTACCTTCTCCCTTACACAGCAGGGGACATTACACACAGAGTATTGTCAACCAGAAAAGTTTGCCCAAGCTCCGGTATCCAGAGATATTACTGGAGCTTCACTACCCAGGCATGATTGAATGAATCATTGCCTATAGGGATGAACTCTATCTGCAGCTCCCCTACTTTCCCCAGTGGTGGGGCTAGCATCATGTGGCCTAAGTGGCCTTCTATGAGGCACTCAATTGACATAAACTATCAGGTGGGGCCTGAAAGGCTGCCAGGAATGTGTTAGTGCAGCCTTCTATCACTGTGACAAAAAGTCCTGAGATAATCAATTGAAAGGAAGACAAGTTTATTTGGTTCAGGGTTTTGGAGGTTTTAGTCCACAGAACTTGGTTCCATTGCTTTACGCCTTTGGGGAGGCAGAACATAGCATGGAGCAAGAGGCAGAGCAGCACTGCTCGCTTCATGCTGGCAAAGAGAGACAGGAAAGTGCTTGGGGTCCTAATATTCCCTTCGAGGGCACACTGCCAGTAACCTAACTTCCTCCCCAAAGGCCCCTCCTCCTAAAGGTTACACCACATCCCAAAAGCACCTGCAGGCTGACAACCCAGCCTTTAACACATAAACCTCTACATCCAGACTATGTTGTTGTTGTTAGGTGCCCTCGAGTCAGTATCTGACTCATAGCGACCCTCATAGGGTTTTCAATGGCTGACTGTTTCGGGATTGCCTTGGGACTGGATTGCCAGGCCCTTCTCCCATTTTTGCAGTGCTGGGAATTGAACTTGGGACCTCAGAGACTGCAGCGCAATGCTCCACCAATTGAGCTAAATCCCAGCCCAGCCATCCAGACTATAGCAATGAATAACAAGGACATTCCTATCTCTGGGGAAATTCCAAGGCTTTAAAGGTCACCTTCCTGGAGTCAGGACAAAGGCCAAACCTCTTTTTAGGTGACACCAAATTCCTTACTACTCATCTATCTACTCTCCTACTACAACACATACTGGGTTGCAGAGACTAGATACCTGTCCTGTTCTCCACCATGGCTGTAGCAATAGACACAAATCACACGCTTGCACACACACAATTCTGTTTTACTCCACCCATTTGAGGTAATATCAAGTTACATTTCATTTAAAAGCCAAATAAATGATTTTAAACTCTCATTTCATCAATCATGAGCAATTCATCCTTCCTTCCTAGATGACTCCCTGGGGTAGGTTCTTCCCGAGGCCAAAAAAATCAGTTACTATTGTCCTGTCCAAGACAGAGACAAATGAAAATGGAAAGTCTGGTCCCTGTGCCAAAGGCCCAGTTCTGCAGCTATAGCTACTGTCACCTCTGCTCAGTACCTCAGGAGGAGGTCCCCATGTACTGTGTCAGGACAGCAGGAGCCACCCTGTGACCAAGAGCCTGCTCACCAGAGGAAGTGCCGTAACCCAGGCCACAGCTGCTCTTGGGCTAGCTGTGGTGGCTCTGGGTTAGATGCAAGATGATAAGTCTTTCCCCAGAGCTCTGCTCAGCTTCCTGAGCTTCATGCTAAGCAGGCCTGGCTTCCAATGCTGAAGCTCTTTGGAGAAATAATATTTTTAGTGAAGCCCACACACCACCTTTCCCCAACACATGATCATAGTCCGGAGAGTAGGGCAGTGAGGGTGCTGCTCTGTGGTCTGGACAAGACACCTCCCTTCCTCTTTCTTTCTCCATCATCTAGGTTTCCATCAGTCTACACAATGTGTGCTAATGACCTTGGACCTCAAATGAAAATGTAGAATTGCTTCTCTTCTCTACAAGGCTCCTTGACTTCTTCATAAATTAATGGAGGCAAAAGCAGACTGATAGAATTTACTATCTGATTTTACCCAGTGTCTGAGCTTTAGGCTCTTGTGAAACCAATACATAATCCACTATGGTTTTCACCTACAGCAAAGGACAGATGGACATTAGTCTTAAATCCATTATCTCAGAGAACTTGGTCCCAGAAAAAGAGAGTCTCTTCCTAGTTGATTTGAAACAGAAACTGCTAGAAATTTTTAAATAACTTTGTTAGGTGCTATAGAGTCAGATCTGACTCATAGAGACCCTATGTACAACAGAACGAAACACTACCCAACACTGTGCCATGTACTCTATCTTTTTATGTCTGAGCCCATTATTGCAGCAACTATGTTTCTTCTTCTTTCCAGTCATGCCACATCAACAAAAGGAGGTCCCAGTGGGCTTACTCCATTCCCATCATTAAGGTTGACATTACTTGGAGGGGTCTGGGGTAGCTCAATTGGTAGAGTGCTGCTCTACCCTCTCTGAGCCCCTCAGTTGTATCTTGAGAAGGATGTAGCAATCCATTCCTGAAGCAATCAGCCATTGAAAACCCTACAAGAGTAGCTACAAGTCAGACACGACTTGATGGCACCTAACAATAACAACAACAACAACTTGGAGAGGCAACTCTTCCCCAGTCATTTCTTGAATGCCTTACAGCCTGTGGGGGCTCATTTTCTGGCATGATACTTAACAGTGCTTCTCTACTATTCATAGTGTTTTTAATGGCTAATTGTTTCAAGGCCTGCAGCTGTAGCCCTGTGGCATCCGATCCCATCAGATCTCGGAAGGTAAGCAGGGTCAGGCCTGGCTAGTACCTGGATGGGAGACCGCCTGGGAACACCAGAAGCTGTAGGCTTGGGAGAAGGACCTGGAAACCCCCTCCCAAAAATCAATCTGCCATTGAAAACCCTATGAACAGCAGAGAAACACTGACAATAGTGTTTCCCCTGTTGTACAGAGGGTCGCTATGAGTTGGATACCGACTCGACGGCACCTAACAACAACAACAATTGTTTCAGGAGTGGGCTATCAGGTCTTTATCCTTAGTCTATCTTAGTCTAGAAGCTCAGCTGAAACCTGTTCACCATGGGTGACCCAGGTGGTATCTGAAATACTGGTGGCATAGCTTTCAGCAACACAGCAACACACAAGTCCCCCACAGCATGACAAACTGACAGATACAAGGTTTGTTTCTTTGTTTTAAATAACTAAAGGTACCAAAAACACATGTGTATATATATATGCACATATAAATTCAGAGAAGTTGGTGAGGAATAATGATCACAAAAATATTAGCATAGGTTATTTCTGATCAATATGATTGCATGTGTTTTTTTTCTTAGTTATATCCTATCACTAGAATATTTTATAATAACCATTTAGCACTCATAGTAAGAAGTAAACATTGTTGATATTAAATAAAAAGCTGCAAGGAGATAGCAAGGTGGGCAGATGATTGAATCATCAGAAGCTTCAGTCCATGGACCTTTTCACTCATGCTTGCTTGAAATCCAGGTCTTCTTTGTGCATGTACTGATTCCTTTCCTCCTCCATTTTCCACCCTTGATCTCCTTGAGGAAATTTCTCTCACAACTTGACATATATCTTTATATGTGAGTATACTCTGATATGAGCTGGGGTTTAGCTCAGTTGATAAAGTGCTGCTCTGCATGCTCTGGGGGCCTGGGTTCAAGTCCCAGCACTGCAAAAATGGGAGAAGGACGCAACAGCCCACTCCTGTAACAATCCCGAAACAATCAGCCATGGAAAACCCTATGAATAGCAGAGAAGCAGTGACCTAGGGCCAGGCATGGCACAGTGTCAGGGAGAGTTTCTTTCTGTTGTACATAGGGTCAGTATGAGTCCACTCAACACCACCTAACATCAACAACATCCTCTTATACAAGTACATAGTGCTGTTTTGTGTGAGTGTATACTTTTATTTACATAAAGGTTTTTATATATCTATTTCCCCTAACATATTATAACATATGCACTCCCAGAAAAGATTACCTACATTTAGAATCCCATGTAAAGTATGGTACTTGGCGTGGAGGGACAGCACAAGAATCTTTTGTTGGACTGAACTGAAGTCTTTTTTGTTTGTTTGTTTTGTTTTGTTTTGTTTTGCAGGCCGGGGGGGTCGAACCCAGGACTTCATGCTTGCATGCTCTGCAAGTGCTGGACCATTAAGCTGCACCTTGAGCCCATTTTTTTTTTACTTTTTGAGACAGGGTCTCGCTAAGTTACGCAGACTGCCTCTGGTCTCGAACTTGCGATCCTCCTGCCTCCGCCTCCCGAGCCACTGGGATTACAGGCGTGAGCCACTGCGCCCAGCTGCTTGAACTGAAGTCTTAATATGACTTTTCTCAAAATCTCACATTTCCTGAACCTCAGAGACAAGTCAGCCTCCTAGGTATCCCCCCTCCCTCAGGCTTCTTCACAGGCTCCACCCACCTCCTCTTGTTTAAGGTATTACCTAAGGTTTGGACTTGTCTCTCTTCTGCTTCACTCTGGCTGATGTCAACAGTCAGTCTCATCCAATGCTTCTAGCACTTAGGCCCAGATGTAACTATAGTATGAATGATTTTCCCATCCACAACCTACATCAAAATCTAACTGCCATCATAACAGTAATAAGAGGTGAGACCCTTAAGAGGTGATCTGTCCTCATGCATGGGATTGATGCTGTAATTAAAGGGCAAGCTCAGCCCTCTTTGGTCTCTTCATCTTTCCATTCTCCTCTATGTGAATATGAAGCAATCTTTCCCTCCAAGGACACAGCATGCAAGGCACCATCTTGGAATGAGAATCACCAAACCTGCAGGTGCCTTGATCTTGGAATTCCCAGCAGCCTCCAGAAAGGACACCCAATTCATTTCTGCTCATTATAACTTACACAGTCTGTGGTATCCTATTACAGCAACACAGAACAGTCTAGCTCTATGTTTTCCAAGTCTGTATCTCTAGGCTTAACTTCTTTACTAAGCTATGGCTTTTTAGATCTTCATTCAACAGCTGGAAATCCTACATGCACCTCACACCTACCTTGAGATTGGCACTTTACCTCCCCCGCCCAAGCTTCTGCCTTCTCTGTCCCTTCTCTCTGGGACAGGTATTGGTATTCGTCAGTTTCTTCAGACTCATCCTTGATGAAATTCTCCCTTCTCCTTCACTCTGCTCCCTACATGGGACAACTCTCCAGATTCTTTCATTTCTACTTCATGTGTAACACTGCGGATTCACAGTCGGGGACTGTACTGGGTGCTGAGAATACAAGGGTGAGCAAGACAGAGTAATCTCAGGGGACAGAAAATAGACAAAGAAGTGCTGTGTTGCAGACGGAGAGCAACACTATTAAGGACATAAGCAGGGTGCAGTGGCTAGTGGGGCTTCAGAGTGGTCACAAAAGACATCTCCTCAGGATGGGGAAGGGACTCACTAGTAAAAAGACTCAGGGGAGGAGCAAACATCCAGGTTCACAGCCAGCAGATGCAGAGGCCACAGGGAGAAAAGAAGTATCCCATGGTCAAGGCCAGCAGTGAGTTCTCTGCGGCAGAGCTTCCTGAAGAGGGAATGACCATAACTAGATGAGGGTGAGAGTGGGCAGAGGTCACATCATAGAAGACCCTCGAAGCTTCTCAAAGCATTCAGACTTTCTTCTAAGTGTGGCTGGAAATTAAAGAGCACTATTTAAGCAGAGGAGGGCTCTGCCCTGATTTGCAATTTTACAAGTTGCTTTTCACTCACTGATGCATGAAGAATGAATTGGGAGAGAAGGGGCAAGAGGCAGAGCAGGAAGGCAATTTCAAAGCTTTTGCACCAAACCAGATAAGAGGTGGTGGCAGCTTAAACTGTAGGAAGCCAGTGATGAAGGTGATAAAGGAGCCAATTGGAGATATACGTTGGAGGTAAGCCTGATAGAAGTTGTTGATGGATTGGATATGGAGATGAGGGGAAGGGAGGAATCAAGGATGACTCAGGAGTTCTGCATAAGCAACTAGATGGATGGTAATGCCGTTTCTTGAATTGGGGACATAGGAGGAGGATGGGAGCCAGCTGGCAATTGGGTACAGCAGGGAATTAAGAGTTTTCTTTTAGACATGCTAAATTTAAAATTCCAACGAGATGCTCTGGTAGAGATGTCAAGTTGACAGTTGGGTAGAACAACTTGGTGTTCCATGAAGAATGCTTAGAAATGGAGATCCATTCAGGAGCCATCATCATAGAGGTGGTATATATGCCATGAGAGAGAATAGATGAAGGCACTCTTCATAGATGAGACAGGAAGGCAAGAGAGGGGAGGGGAGGGGAGGGAAGGGAAGGGAGAGAAAGGAAAGGAAGGGAAGAGAAAGGATCCTATAGCAAAGTCCTGAGACACTTCAGCTTTTGGAAGTCCTATCTAGAATGAGAAGTCAGTAACATTGTAAGAGAAACAGGTCAGTAGTGGGGGGGATTAAAACCCAGGGAACAAGGTATGAAACTAAGAAAACAGAGTATTTCAAAAGGGAGATTGGGGCCAAATATGGCAAAAAGACCAATATAAGGCCAGAAAACCACCTATGGGTTTAGAGTGATGGAGAATGAAGAACAATTTTGGCAGTGCTGTGAAACAGACCAAAGCAAACTGAATAGTGGTTTGTAAGTGAAGAAATGGAAGCAGTATGTGCAGACTTTGGAGACTGTAGAGGGCTATCATATCAGTGGAGGCTGTGTGAAGATGGGGAATAACTGAGCATAGTTGTACATTGGTTGGAATTAATTTTTTTTTTTTTTTTTTAGACAGGGTCTCTCTATGTAGCCTAGGCTGGCCTCAACCATAAGTTCCTCCTTGAGAATGAACTTTTAAGGAGGGATGGATGACTCGGGAGAGAGGAGTCATGAAGAAGAAAAGCCCTTGAGAAGGGCAGAGTGGAAGTACTGACCTTTGATCAAAGGCGGGGGTGGGGGCTGATTTCCATCTCAAGAGGGAGAAAGATGGAGAACGTGCACGTTGCGTACACACAGGTACATGCGCAGACCTGGTGTTTAGGAGAAGAGGGAGCCCTCCTTCAACAGTTTCCACTTCTCAGTGAAGAGCTGTGGGAGGTGGCCAGCTGTGATGGAAAGTGGGGAAGCGCGTGGAGCCAGCAGGAAGCCCCTTCTGGTTGCTTTTCACATACTCTTCCTGCTCCTGGCGCAGTAATGAGCCCTTGCTATCTCCATCTATCCAACCACAATGACCTTCCATGCCCAGCTACCGCCCAGCCCAGAGATCCTTCATATTCCTGCCCTTTTGAGCCATCCCCCTAAACCACAAACCCATTGTGCCGTGGAAACCGGCACTGGGCCTCACTCTATAGAGGCCAGTGCTCCAACGCCTCATCTGGGCAGCTAGAAGCCTCTATTTGCTGGTTCTAACTGCGCACACTTATCCTCAATACTCCTCTTCCCCTCTACCTTTTACCAGACCGCTACAGCCTATTCATTGCTCCCTCCAAAGGCTGGGAAATCTCTCACTGGTATGTCTTTGTTCAGGCTTTTTTTACTGTCTGGCCTGCCTTCTTCCCTCTCACAGAAGTCCCATCCATTCCAGATCCAGGTCAGATCCCACTTATTTCACATACTATATCCTTTCATCAAAATTAATTGTTCCTCCCATAGTGGCTTACTTCTTTAAAACTTATAAACAATTATAGTCTGTCTTGTCCTATGCTGTTGTTAGTTGCCAATGGGTCAGACGCATAGGGACCTTCACAGGGTTCTCAATGGCTGATTGTTGTGGGATTGCTTTGGGAGTAGATTTCCACATCTTTCTCCCATTTTTGCAGTGCTGGGAATTGAACCCAGGTCTTCAGAGAATGCAGAGCAGCGCTCTACCACCTGAGCTAAACTCCAGCTTGTCTTGTACTATAGGCATGCACATGTGCATGTATATTTGTCTATATATGTGTTCATGTCTGTCTCTAAGGAAGCAAGAAAGGAATGAAGGAAAGGAAAGAAAAATGGGAGGGGCAGGTGGAGAAAAGAGGATGGAAAAGTAGAGATGTCTTATGAGCCCCTCTTGTTCTGCTCAATGGCTTAAATAAAGCTCCATGGTGCTTCCCAAGACTGGCAGCAGCACAGCAAACCCCCAGCTTCTCTGAGCTCCTGGCTTCTCATCAGCTTCCTGCAGGATCCTGGGCTGGCCCAGCCCTGGGCCCTCGGCCTTGCCCTCTTCTCTTTCTCTCTCCCTCTCCCTCTCCCTCTCCCTCTCTCTTCCCCTGTGCCTCCATCTTAGATGCCCAGTAATCGCACCAAATCTTAAGCAGCAGCTCCATCTCGCAGAAGAGCAGTGGCAGGGAATTGAGAGAAATAGGCCACAGAGATGAAAATGTAACGTTGAAAAATTCATGCTAAAGGAAGCACACGTGCGCGCTCTCCCCTCCACTGCCTCCCATCTGATCGGAGCCTAGCAGGGGCCTGGCTTTCAGGAACACGCAGAGACCACGGGAGGGTCGGCCAAGTCTGTCTGAAGGCGACCTAGACATCGCCGGGAGTGGTGATCATCCATGCGTGTGCAGGGGAGAGACACTTGCTTCTGGGCGCCTGGATAGGTGGGGGTAAAACAGGGACAGTAAGAGGCCAGCTGGGGGGGAGGAGAGGTGTCCATCCACACCACTACCTCCTTTCCTGCTGATGAAGTCAGCCTGGCGTTGGCCTCCACAGACTCGCAGGCCCTGGGTGGTTTCCAAATCTTATTCCCTTTAGAGCCCTGAGAGGCAGGCACGACCTGGGGCCAGAGTGAGTGGCCCTTGCTCCACTCATTCAGCCTTGTTTGCTCTGAGCCTGGAGCAGATGGGTTGAGGGGACCGAGCTCTAGTTGCTTGAAAATGCCCGATCTCCTTTCTAACCCTGGCCTCTTACTCCCCTCCAAAAGCATTGCAGAGGCTGCGGCCTGATTAACGCTGCGCGCTGATATATACAGGAGCTGGGCTTGAGATTCCCGGCAAGAGGCCCTGGCCCTGCGGAGAGGAGGCTCCGCCTGCCCGACTGCGACCCCTGGCGGCCGGCAGAGACTCTGCAGAGCCTCAAAAGCCAATGGGCCACTGGATGACGCCAAGAGTGAGTCTTTAAAAGAAAAAGAAAGAAAAGAAATGAAAGAAAAAGAGAGATAAGACGGTATATGAGATACGCACCCCCAGATGGTGCAGGGCGGGACGTGAAGAATGAAAGGAAAGCGAATTTTGCTTTCTTATAAACAGGAAGGAAGGGAACAATCTGTTAGAGATGGTGGGGGCTGATGGAGGATAATTGGAAGAGGGAAGGTGGAAATGTGAAAATCTGTTTATAATTAGAATGGAATTTGTTTAACATAATGCTTACACAAAATAACATATAAGTTTTTCTTCCTGCTCTGAACGTTGATTCCCTTATCTTCATTTTAACTAAGCTCTGATCCATTTTCTCTTTCATACTTCCAAACCAGGCTGTATTTTCAAAGAAAAATACAGGGAAATAAAACATATTTTGGCTGCCTCCAGTACCTTTAGCAAGCCTTAGTCCCAAGAATCAATGTAATACAGGAGTGAAGCGCTGTTGTGGGAAGGAAACCCTATAAAGTCAACATATGCCCCGAACCAGCCGTGTGACCTTGAGCAATTTGCTCAGCCTCTCGGAACTTCTTTTTCCTTGTCCAGAAAACAAACTATAAGGAAAATATAACTCTAAAATTGTGGTGATAAAGGAAGCCTCTAGGACAGAGAAGTCGTCCAATACTCGCACTGCATTCCCTCCCCTGGCAGGACCTCATTGGGGCATGACTGTGATGGACGCAGGTAATAACAGACCAAGGGCCTGAGAGTAGCAGGGGGCTGAGTCATCCATCAGTTTCCCTGACTTATTCTCTCTCTTTCTCATCAGTGCACAAAGTCATCAAGCCCGTCCTTGACCATTCAGGACCACCAGGCAGCAGCCACAAAATGCTGCCCATGGTGTGGGTGTGCTTGTCATACAGGCAGCCACTTGGCATGCCGCTGATCTGGCTTGAGGTGGAGCCTGATGTCTTCAGTCAGTTCTCAAAGACTGCAGATCCATGCCCTTCACCTTGGTGTTACCACTGCAAATATTCCATGCTACTGTGCGCAAAGCTCTCTCCTATGGGCTCCCATAATGGAAGAAGTTCTCCAGGAAACCCCTTCCCCTTAGGAATACAGTCTAGTCCAGGCCTTCAAACCCCTTGAAAAATTGGGTGCAGGCTCTGGTGCAAGTTCAGTATGCTAAAACTTAACTTTTGGTAGTTCTTGTTTGGTTTAATCATGTGCATGGCACAGTGTTGGGTAGTATTTTGTAGTGTTGTATATTGGGTTACTATGAATCAGATCTGCCTCAACAGCACACAAAACAAGAAGTTTGGTTTGAGATCAAGTCTACAATTTTGATTCTATGTATAGATAACTGAGTAATTTTTAAATTTTAAATAGCTACTGAATAAAAAAATTAAAAGCTGAACCCAATCCCAATTTTTCACTGGGTCCAGCTCAGATTAGAGTTTAGGTAGTTTTGGTTGAGAAAAAAATTTTTAAATGCTCGAACCAAAACAGGTTCAGAGTTCTAGGTCACATTCACTTTTAAGCCCTGCTACCTACACATAGTATTTAAATCCAAACCTATACTGAACCCAAACCCCCTAAATTTTAACATATTGAACCAACACCAAAACCTGAACCCAATTTTTCACAGTTTTGAAGCCCTAGCCTAGTCAGAAAGGCAAAACATACAGGAACAACTAAATAATAAACAATGAAATGGTAAATAGTGATTATAGATGGCATGTGTGAAGGGTCAACTGTGGGGCTTCCCAAGCACCATAAGAAATCAAAGGATGGGACACTGACTTAGACCAATGGCAAGGGCTCACCTGAGCAAGGAGAACTACAGAAAATGGTCCTCATGCCTTGATGCAGTGGGCAAGCCCTCTAATTCAGGCTCTACCACTAGAAGGATATGTCACAGGGTATGCCATCTAGAATGCAGGAAAGCGTGCACAGGAGACCTGTCCCCTCAAAGCTAAGAGTCTCCTGGCAATGCTTCACCATCTTTAGCCTCAGGATCTGAGAGCTTATCTTGGGACTCCCATCCAAAGCCCAGGGTTCACAGTCTGACTGTCCTCTCCAGTGCTAAGTTCCCAGGAATGAGCAAGAGGAGAAAAGATAAGGCCTGGTTACTCATGTTTCTTATCCACTCACTAATCAAATTCCTTATGTAATCACCTATCCATCCATTTATCCATTCAATCTTTCATTCAATCAGTGTATATTTTGTTTTGTTGTTGTTAAATGCCCTCAAGTTGGGTCCAAATAAGTACAACAGAACAAAATACTCTCCAATGCTGTGCCATGCCTGGCACTATGTTAGTGCTTCCCTACTATTCACAGTGTTTTCAATGGCTAATTGTTTCAGGGATTATTTCAGGAGTGGGGTACCAAGTCCTTCTTCCATTTCTGCAGTGCTGGAGATCAAACCTAGGGTCTCAGAGAGCACAGAGTGGCCCTCTGCCAACTGAGCTAAACCACAGCCTTGGTATTTTATTTAGCAACTGTTAAGTACCCAACAGGGACTGGAGTTTAGATCAGTTGGTAGAGTGCTTGCTGTGCATCTTCTGAGGCCCTGGCTTTGATTCCCAGTGCTACAAAAACTGGAGAAGGACCTGGCAGCCCACTCTCGAAACAATTAGCCACTGAAAACCCTATGAACAGCAGAGAAGCACTGACATAGTGCCAGGCATAGCACAGTGTCGGGGAGCATTTCGTTCTGTTGTACATAGGGTCACAATGAGTCAGACCCCAATTTATGGCACCTAACAATAACAACAGTTACCCAGCATTGTGTCCCATGCTAGGAGAAGTACAAAATAATTACGTACTTCCCTTTCCTCCTCCCCTAAGCAAGATTCAGTAATGTGCTAGTCAACTTTAAAGAATCTCCTCATTTGTCCCACATCTTCCATAGGATCCTGTGAGATTCACCTGGCTCGTGCCACTGCAGAAGCAGAGCCTGGTCATCACAGATTCCCACTACTCTGATCAACAAAGCCTTCCCATTGAATCTAATTATTTAGACTTTATAGATGTACCCACCCACTTCCTAAAGAGACAAAGGAGAATCGGACTTAGTGTGCTGACCCCTTAGGATGGGTACAAATATGCCAGTTTATCCCTCTAATGACTGGCATATGAGCTAGTTCCACTGTCTCTTGCGCATGCCCATCTCTTGGGTGTTCACCTCGAATCATTCCAGTTGCCTTTTTTTCTCCCTGCCTGCTGCTCTCTCTCCCACTCCCTGGTTTCGTGGGATTTGTGATGATCCATGCTCTTTAAAATATTTTCTGGAGTGTATCTGTGCGTCCTTAGTGGTGGCGGAAGGCTGCATAATTATCTCCCAATTCATCAGACTCCTTAACAGGCAAATGTCGTTTTTTCCAATAAGTTTCTCTGGCTGAGGCACCAAATCGGCCTCGTTGCTACGGAAACCAGAATGTTTCTCTCAGTGTTTTAATGGTATGTTGAAAGCGCTGCATGTGTGTGCATGCACACATATGGTGGCTGCCCGCTTTTTCAGCCCTTTATTCCTTTCCTACCTCTGCTGACCTGCCTGGCATTCTCCCTACGTCACATGGCTCAGCACAGTCCCCCTCATCCACAGCCCGGCTTGTCCCCTTCCTGCCTTTCACCTCGTCTCCACCTCCCCCTACCCTTCCATCTGGTGCTTTCAGCTGCTTAAAAAGAAATACCAGTTGGCTTTGCATGCTATCTAAGGGGGAGAGGGAAATGAAAGGTAATTGTGGAAACAAGTCTTTGCAAAAGGCTTTGACCAGCCAGGTGTTTCCTGCTGGAAGGCTCGTGGCTTCAGCTGGCCATCTTCCTAGAACATGGGTGACTTCAGAGAGGGAGGAACAGGGCAGGGGAGCATGGGCTCGCTGCAGGAGTGAAGGGGGAGCGGATCCCAGCAGCACCATCTGCTGCTCCTGCTCTTGGGCACGGGCGAAGGCACCTCCACCCAAGTCCCAGGGCTTGGTTCAAGGACTGTTGCAGGTGGGGAGGGCTTTGTTAAGACTTATTTGTTTATTCATTTATTCACCAAATATTTCCTGAATGCTTGGTATATGCCAGACACTGTTCTAGACACAGGTGGTCCCTGTCCTCAAAAAACATGACATGCTCCCAGGGAGTTGCCAAGACAGCATGGTAAGTGTGAAAGGCAATGTGACATTTGGGCTCTGAAGTGAAACCAACGAAAGACTGAGCCCCAGGTCACCATTTCCTAGCTGTGACCTTGAGTAAATTACCAACCACCTTTAAGGCTCAGTTTCCTTATCCCTAAAAGTAGCATCATAATAAAATTGTTTCTGAAGTTTAAATAAGGAGTATTTATTAGCATACTCAATAAGGGTTTGTTGCCACTGTTGTCATTAGCATTATCATTACGACTGTCAGGGTCATAAGAGGATCATGATAATGTGAAGGTGACCAGAGAGGCAGGAAGGAGTCACAAAAGAGGAATGTGACTGGACATTTTCTGGGCAGGTAAAGTGGGAAGAATCTTCTAGTCAGAAGGCCTAGCCGTGTGAAGGCCTGAGGTGTGGATGGGGGCATCACCGTGTAGCTGCAGTGTGGCTGGGTCAGGGGCACAGTGGACTTGGGCTGGGCTGTGGGGACACTGCTGGCTACCCTGCAGGGACAGAGCTAGGCCTTTCAGTTGCAGGAGTGAGCAAGAGGGTTTCAGGCTCCAGATGGGCACAGCAGGGCAAGGGATTACAGAGAGGAGATTGTCCTTGTGATACACAACACACTGACAGTAAGGGGCTCCCGAAACTTCCGTTGCTTTATGTCAGTGATGCCAAGTGATCTTGGCCAGCTCCATATACCACGTGGCCTCTTGCTCCACTTTGGCCCATCCTCCCAGTGCACCCTAGGCCCCACATCCCTAGATTCAGCACACTGCAACTATGAGCCTTGAACTACACACTGACACAATGGGAGGGTAGATGAGATGACCCGGAAGTCTCCTCCAACCCTCCACAGCACGACCGTAATATAAGGAATTTAAAAGATCAGTTGTTAAGCACTCGTCGTGGAGTGGTTGGCAAAAAAGAGGGACCCTGTGGATGTGGGTACAGTTGCTTGGGGGACAGCAGAAATGATGGAGAAGCATGCAGGGTGAAGACCGGGTGTGGATTGGCCACCAGGCTGGGGCTGGAGGGGAAGGAGAGGGACAGGTGGCAGTACTGAGGCTCTGGGGCTGGCTGGCTAATTCTGTTTTTCTTGGAGTTTGGGGAAAATGGCAAGTCAAGAGGAGGACTGAGTGCTCTGGGTTTGGCCTTATTAAGAAGGAAACAAGATCTTCAAGAGCTGCTCAGAGTCACATGGGGCGTCCACCCTCCACTCCCAGCCCTGAGCAAGCATTCTTGAACTTGGCAGTCTAAAATGATGCCACATTTATCTTTTAACTTGTGTTGAAAATTGACAATGGTATCTCTGAAAATAAGTTCAAAAGGACACTGGAGCTGGACAAAGGTAACAAGGCAACTAACCAAACGCATTCCATCTCTATGCACACCTCAGCTTCTGCCCATCACGGGGCTCTGTCAGGGCTAGAATGAACATGTACATTTTGGAATGTTCATTTCCTCTTAACAACTCACAGGGAAATGGAGATGTTGATTGATTTGTACTCTGCATTCTTTCAGAAGTATTAGAAAGGATTACTTCTGTAATTAGGGGCAAAATACAAGTATATGCACATATTTTAGTCAGTTTAATAAAGCTTCAAAAGATATATACATATAGGTAAAAAAAAAATTTTTTAAGTGAAGACAAGGTAGAGGAGAATGGGGAAAAACATGAGTCTTACTATGTTCAAGCCTACAGCCATAGCACTGTGGTGTCCAATCCCGTCAGATCTCGGAAGCTAAGCAGGGTCGGGCCTGGTTAGTACCAGGATGGGATACCACCTGGGAACACCAGGTGCTGTAGGCTTGGGAGAAAAACCTGGCAACCCACTCCCCCCCCCCAAAAAAAATCAGCCATTGAAAACCCTACGAATAGCCAAGAAGCACTAACAATACTGTTTCGCCTGTTGTACATAGGGTCACTATGAGTCAGACACAGACTGGCTGGCACCTAACAACAACAACTATGTTCAAGGCACTAGACAAAGCTCTCCATTTATATTACCTTTTCTGGGCCTCACACACTGGCATGAAATAAATATTCTTATGCCCTTTTAAAACACACTAGGAAATTGAACTTAAAGTCAGCTGAGAAACTTGCCAAAGGTCATGCATCTAATCCGCAAGGGGGCCA
Organism: Pedetes capensis; assembly: GCA_007922755.1. Taxonomy (NCBI): domain Eukaryota; kingdom Metazoa; phylum Chordata; class Mammalia; order Rodentia; family Pedetidae; genus Pedetes; species Pedetes capensis. The sequence continues at coordinate 110,826 of VMDO01000887.1, forward strand.
GCAGTCACAAGTTCTCCTGGCTTCAAAGCCTCCAACCATCGCATCACCATTTATATTCCTGAATAGAGAAATCTGAGGATGGTTGCTTGATTAATAGCAGAGTTGACTTTTGACACAAATTTAGTTAACACTTTCACCTCCTGGGGCCCCTCAATAGAACCTGGTTGCTTGCCATGTCACTTTATTCTGTCTTCATTCTCCAAATATTCCCAGACTCTAAAATTCCCTCTCCCTCTTTCTCCTCCTCATCTGAATTCCAGTTCTGTCCATTTGTACTTTCATTAAATCATTATAGTAATCATTAAAAAGTAAGCACATTCGCTTCACTGACACAAGCGCATGAGGATCTGTTGGCTTTGTTTTTATTCTCGCAATACTGTTTGCTTCATAAACTCTGACAGGCCAGTGACTGTCTGACTGGTGAAGTCAATGACAGTGAGACAAAACAAAATGATTAATTTCAGATAGAAGAAGAGGATAGATTTTGGATTCAGTGAGGTTTTTTTCTAAACAGCTTCACTGAAGTGCATTTGCTATATGGCAAACTCCCTATGTTTAAGGTGTAGCATGTGAGGATGTTGATGCATGCAGCTATCCATGAGAAATCACTGCACACAAGACAGGAAACTTGCCTGTCACCCTCAAAATTTCCTCTTGTTGGAGCAGTTGAGGTTTTGAAAGCCCTTAAATTGGGTCAGTTCCTAAGCAACATGACTTTGTGGATAAAGTGGCTGCAGTAACCATAGCAGGGCTCAATGACATTTTTGTGAACTAAATGTGCTTCACAACCAAGTGATTTTTGAATTCGGTTCACAATTCTGGAAGTAATTCTGGAAGAAAAAAAAAAAGCTGGCCTCAGACATACTTGCCAATGAAAAGCAAGTGGGAATGATAATCTCCAGAAAACATGCAGTGCACCTGAGAGCATTTTCTACACAGGCCCCGGTCAGGAAAATATGTTTGCATTTAAGATGGGAAAAATTATATTGGAAAATTCCAGTGAGTTCACCATCCATACCCATGGGCCCCATCAACAGATGTCACAGTAGGTGACCATACCACAGATCCAACTGGGCCAGGAGGGCAGAACTGAGGTGGACCCCCATTTCAGACCACTGCAGAAAGCCCAAACGTGGGAGTGGAATAAAGTGAGGATTGGCAAAGTACCTATTACTAGGCTGCCAGGTCCTCAAGGGCAGGAAGTGTGCTCTTTTCTTTTGGTGTCCCTAATATCTATATTTCCTAGTATAGGCCTGCTGGTGTTTTTTGGAAAGAAATGCTGAATAATTACTTGGGATACTTATTTGAAACAAAATGCCTTCTGGCTTCCCATTCAAATGGGAGTTCTCAATATGGCTACCCATGGAAACTCAATGACTCTACAGATGAGATGGCAAGAGAGTTCCTTGAAGAAAAGTGCTCACAAGGGCCTCTCAGCATCCTGTGGGCACCACTGAGCACCTACTAGGGTAGACACTACATGAGGTTATGCTTTGGTGATGGAGGTATCCAGGCACAGGATGATAAGAATTCTGGTAAAGGAAGACTGCACAGCACAGCAACACCTAGAGAGAGAGCTAACCTATCTCAGGAGTCAGTGGGGACTTTCCAGAGGCCATGACCTCCAAGCCCTATCCCAGCTACCTGAGGGAATACTATTTTCAGCTGGGTGGTTATATGTGTGGTATAACACCAAGCTCAACAATTTAGCTTCTTCACCTGTAATAACAGCCCACTTCATCCCACTAGTAACAAATCTTAGGATAAGTAATCTTAGCCTGGAATGAAATAGCACATAAGATGTGTGCCTGGGGAATAAACAATGTGGGACATAGAGATGTGAGCCAAAATGGTACCCAAAGATTAATGGGGAGAGAGGGTTTCTTGGTAAAAGGTTTCTGCTTCAAGTTCTTGTTCCTATCAGAGTACTAACATCTGTCTCAAAACACATTCAGAGACCGCTTCGAGGAGAAGAGACAGAAAGAAAAGCATAAAAAAAAAAGACACTAGAGTAGAGAAATTAGGGCGCTAACAAGGGAGGGAGAATGAAAAGTAGAAATGGTGGATATAACACAGGGAAGGAAAGTTTGGGGAAAGAAAGAGCAGACTGGAGGATGCACTAGAAGTTGGAGAATCAAAAGCCTGATGGAGAAGTAGAGACAAGAAATGCAGCAGGAAGGGTCTAGATTCACAAATACACATTAGGAGAAAAAGCAAAACAGAACAAAGGGATTGAGGGCATGGGTGAACAGGTGATGAAGAAATCAGCACCCAGGAGGGCCATCTACTGCCCCTAAAGAGAAATGTGGCACTCAGGAAGTGAGAGAGAATCTGGCAGATGCAGGAGAACATTGGACAACCCAATCTGGTTTCCACTCCCACCGGGGGCAAAGTGGGGACACTACTTGCATCACAATGACCTCAGTGAGCCAAGCTCCCAAGGACATTTTTCTCTATTCTTCACCAATTTCCAGAAAGTACTCCAGGCTCTCGGATCAGATGGCCAAAAGAGTACAGGGGCTTCTAGAAGTCTTCAGGGGCAGGCCCCTTGACACTGCAATGAAATATGCTGAAGTAGCTTTTGTTCCATATATTCTGACCAATCTCCGGAACAAGTGCCCAGGAAGAATGTCTCAAATGTCCCCTTGATGGGAGGACTGCCTGACTTAATCGTAAAACATCCTCAGGCTACTCAAGTCGTGAGATAGCAAATGTTCCCCTTAACAATCTGCTTGGCTTTTTTAAATTTATTATTTCCTTAGCCTATTTTATTTTCTGTAGAAAGCATGAAAGGCATTCCCTGAATGGTAGTGAAGTTTGAGAATGTGTGTGCTGATATAGACATGGTGCTTACCATAATGAAGAGCTTGCATCCCAAGTCATCAGTACATAAAACAAATAACAAAAGGTGAAGAATGTGGCTGTGTTTAAGCTAATATGACCGCTGCAACTAAATTGAGGACACTAATATAATTAACCAAATTTACGAGCCCTCATGAGACCATTGTTGCTCAAATCTAAGGTACTCATGGGATAAGTCAAGGTCTTCACTCCACCTCCAGGGAGGATGGTAAACATCAGAGATAATATTAAGTTCTCAAGGTCATATCATAAGCTCATCACATCATGAAATGGAGCTCTCACTGGACAGACCAAGGTGGGTATCATTTCTGTTATTCACTTCAGCTCATTCCTTTGGTTTCTTCTCTTCTTAAGAGTCATTAAGACAATACCCAAGACTGCCCTCTCTTTTGGATTGTTTACTCTTTGAATCCCCCAAGTGTCTGCCAGTTTGTCATGCTGTGGAGGGTTTGAGTGTTGCTGTGATGCTGAAAGCTATGCCACCCGTATTTCAGATACCAGCAAGGCCACACATGGTGGACAGGTTTCAGCTGAGCTTCTAGACTAAGACAGACCAGGGAGAAGGACTTGGCAGCCCATTCCTGAAACAATTAGCCATTGAAACTCCTATGAATAGCAGAGAAGCACTGTCAAATAAAGTGCTGGAAAATGAGCCCCCCAGACTGGAAGGCATTCAAGAAACTGCTAGGGAACAGTTGCCTCCTGCAAGTAGAGTTGACCTTAATGACGGTAATGGAGTAAAGCCCCTGGGACCTCCTTTTGTAGATAGGGCATGACTCAAAATGAGAAGAAACATAGTGGCTGCAACAATGGGCTCAAACATAAAAAAGATCGTGTGCATGGCACAGTATTGGGTAGTGGGTAGTGTTTCATTTCTTTTGTGCATAGGGTTCTTATGAGTAGAATTCAACTCGACAGCACCCAACAACAAAGGTACTACTATATATATGTATGTATGTATGTATTTTTAGACATTAAATTGTTCTGAGCATATATTGATTATACAAAATATTGGATTTCATTGTGACATTTTCATACATGCACATAATATACTTTGATCATATTCACACACATACCATTATCCTCTTTTGTCCCTCCCCACCTCCCAATCCCCTTCCTCTTCCCTAATAGTTCCCCTTCTAGTTTCGTGTCTTTTAAGAGAACTCCACAAGGTAGGGATTATTATGCTCAATGTACAGATGAGGAAACTAAGGCTCAGGGAATCTGACCAGGCCACCTAAGTTTTTACAACTGGTAAGTGGCTAAGCCAGTTCAGTGTGACTTCCCACTTGACTGCCATGCTGCTTCTCTCAGAGAATACCCACATGACGCGATTGAACCTGTCACTTTGGTCCCAAAGCCTCTCCCCCACAGCCCATACAGCTGCAGGCACTTCTGCCTCTCATGGGAGGACTTTTTCCCGGTAGGTGTGAGCTGCCTGGCCAAATGAGACAAGATTGGGAATAATTGTGACATGACATGGTTTGCAATGAGGAGCAGATGGGGCCTGAGTGCATGCAAGCCCTGTGGGGTCTGATTGCAGGCAAAGGAGACATGGCTATCTTAATGACTTCCAGCTTGCTTTGGCAGAGGAGGCAGAGAGGAAAGGTGACAGCCATGGCTGATGCGGTGGCAACAGCTGAGGCTGAAAGTCACCTCCTGCCTGCAATCTTAAATCATCTTTCTCAACATGACCAGCCCTGGGGCCTCATGTGGACCAGGCAGAAAGGGAAGGACAAAGATGACGTCTCTTTGGGAAAGAGTCCTAGCCAAGGCTAGGCCAGGCCCACAAGCACTCCAGACCTTTTAGCAGCAGTTGGGCTGGAGGTAAACCAAGACAGTGGGGAGGAGTAGAGTGGTTTTCAGAAGACCAAGTAACTAGTCCCAGCACAGTCCTACCCACAGCTATGTGACTATGCAGAAATCTTCATGCAAAAGAGTTAAGTCCTTTATAATTCTAAAATATTCTGCTTTTAATCTGAGCCCACCAAATATTCTATTTAAAAGTATCCTCTTTATGAAAACCAAAAACAAAACCACCTTTATAAGAAATACAGGAATGAGCATATGCCTCAGTTGTATAGCACTTGCCTAGCATGCGTGAGGCCCTAGGTTCAATCCCCGGCACCCCAAAATCATAGGTAGGAAGGAAGGAAGGAAACAAGGAAGGGAGGGAGGGAGGTGTTGGGTGGGTGCCAGGCTTCTCCTCCCCTCTGAGAGAACCACCAGGAGACTCCCAGATAGCCACCCACACCCCGCAGAGCGCTAGGGCACACCAGGCTGAAGTCTCCAGTGCCTCCCAGAGCACAGCCCCAAGGGCATGCCCCACATTGGGACTTTGCACTCCCAGAGGGCAGGTTCCATGTCCTGGTTACCTTGGAGACCTGGGTCCTTGTTCTCCTGGCTAGTAGTGCAATGTCCATGTAGCTTGTCCCCTTGCTTTTGTTTCTGTTAGGCAGGACCTATTACAAAATGGCTCCTCCCTATAAGGGATGTCTTCTACCCACTATCCCCCAGTCCTCAAAAACCCACCAAAAGTTGACTTGACTCTTCCAGCCTATCAGAACCCTCCATGCACGCGCTTTCCTACCTATCCTGATGCGATAGGTCAATCACCCCTTCCCCCTCCCACCTACAGCCCATAAAAGCCTTGCCCCTTCCTCCCCCAGGCGCTGCTCTCTCCTTTGCTAGAGACAGCCTCAGCAGCTTCTCCCAATAAAGGTCTGTTGAGTTTACAGGTTTTCAGGAGGGAGGGAAGGACAGGGGAAGGACAGGAAGAAGGAAGGAAGGAAAGTAAAGGAGGGAGGGAGGGAGGGAGGAAGGAAGGAAGGAAAGAAGGAAGGAAGGAAGGGTAAATGGTGTTCAACTCAGGGGGTTCTACAGTCATAGGCCGGCATCTGTCACTTCCTTTCTCTCTCTTGCATATCTATCATGAGGCTTTAGGCTTTAGATAAGAAGATCCCCTGAGTGAACAGGCTTAAGCACCATGGAAAGTCTGGAAGAAGGCCAGCTCCTGAGTTGGCCAGTTCACTCAGATTCTCTCCATCTCTCCCCTCTGCCTTCCCAGGTCCAACTTTCTCCACAGTAGCAGGTTCCTCAGAGGGTTACAAAGATGGGCTGGAATTCCAGGACTCACGGCCAGACAATGCAGGGTAAAGTAAGAGAAGAAAGTGGGCTTCTTCCCCTTCTCTGGAAAGGGCAAAGCAGCCTATCCCAGAAGCCCTCTCCTGCCTCACTGTGCAGAACCGGTCCTCTGCTAAGGACAGCCAGTCAGGTGGCCGGGGCATTGCCACCAGCCCTGCCTCACCACTCAGGGCTACCTGAAAGGCTGGGTGGGTAGAATACTGGCTGAAAGCAGTGGTCCAGCAACTGGAAGGAGCTGGATGTAGCTATGGGGTTGGTGACTACGAGAACAGAAATTTGCCTTCCAACATCCTTCTGCTCTTCTTCCTTAGTAACAAACCCCAATGTTTAGCTGGGCAGTTTGTGACCCAGAATCCCTCCATTTTTCACTCTCCCGAAATGTGGGGCCGTATAATTAAACACTGGTCAATGAGATATGAGTAGAGGAGCTGTGTGGCACTTCTGAAGTGCTTTTGAAAGGAAGATATCTCAGCTTGGAGACCTGCCAACTATATTCTACTTCCTTCCTCCTTCCAGCCTGCAAACAAATGTAATCGCCGGATCTCCACCAGCAATGGTGGATCATGAGATGACCTCAAGGATGGAAACCACATCTAAGGAAGGCAAAGCCCAAAGAAGAAGCTAGAGTCCCTGGTGACTCCAGAGCCACCCTATCTGGACTGCATCTCTGTGCGTAAGAGAATAAATTTATGTGTGTTTAATCCATTATTTGTCGCTCCTGTTGCTCACCACTTAGGCAATTCCTAACTGTTATAGCAACCAGCAGTGAATGCTACACCAGGAACTAAATTATTTAGGTTAGCTGATGTTATTCTCCCTCTTTGGGAGTGCATGAAAGACAGAATCAGGCAGCGAGAAGTTTTGGAATCAAACCAATCCGAGTGCAAATTCTGGCTTTGTCACTGACAAGCTGTGACCAACAGTAAGTGACTTCATTTCTTTGAGTTTACTTTTCCCATCTGTAAAATGGAGCTGGGAATTCCTACCTCAGAGGGCTGTGTGAAGGTCAAGCAAGGAAACCTTTGCAAAGTGCCTTGTGTTGTAATGCGTATAACCAATATGAGTGGTCCTAACACTCACAGAATCGTGTTGTTGCTATTAGGTGCCCTCAAGTCATATCCAATTCATAGCAACCTTCATGGGATTTTCAATGGCTAATCAGTCCAGGGATTGCTTCGGGAGCAGATTGCCACATCTTTCTCCCATGTTTGTGGTGCTGGGGATGGAATCTGGGTCCTCTGAAAGTGCAGAGTGGCACTCTACCAACTGAGCTAAACCCCAGCTCACAAAATCATAAAGACTCAGAAATGACGTAGCCCACAATTCTCGTTTTTGTCAAACAAGAAAGTGAGACCCACAGATCTAGAATCAGGTTCCCAAAGCATCTCTGAGATTCCCTGTGGTAAGGCACAGTTGTCAGGGTCACTCACCACAAAGGCTACTTTTACCATCCTGTGCCCTGCGTAGCAGCTATACTGCCCAAGGTCCTGGAGCTCCAAGCCTCCTTCTGAGCACAGTGTCCAGTCCCTGATGAGAGACAGATGCTCAGCCTTGAGCACCCTGCACGGAGACGGCATTCTTCTTCTGCACTGACATCATCAGTCGCATCATGTGGTACTACTTTAATTGCTGCCCTATTTTTGGAAAAGTATATGGCTAAACATAAGCAATTTTTTCCTACTTTTTTTTTTTTTTTTTTGGTTACTGAAGCAAAGTACTCAGAAAATAAGGACTGATTTGCATGACATTTCACATGAATAGTGATGCTGAATGAACAAGGTAACAGACTTCAAACTTTTCTAGGCATTCTATTTAATTTGAAAAAAAGAAATTTGTTAATTCCCAGTAGATTTCCATAGACATTAAAATCAACCACAATTCAGGAGGCCCCTGATGGTTATAATGGCAAAATATAAAAGCGATTATAAACCTGTACATGTTTGTTTAGCAAGGTAAAGTGAGTCCTTATTCATGTACATTTGGCTGTGCAGATTTTCCAGGAAATGGAGATCCTAGTTATACTCCAAACCCCAAGTAGTATCAGTTTGGGACACTATCAGGGTCTCACTCGGAGCTACAAAGGACTGACAATGGGCTTTCCCAGGTCAAAACAATACCCAGAGAAACCCAAGGGCAAACCTTATGTTCTAGATATAGCAATGTATTGCAGTTTGGGCTTAGGTATTAAACAGATAGTGGGTTCCACACTAACATAGCTAAATAAAAAAACTTTTCCACTAACAATCAGAATGCTCAATCACCCAGGAAACTTGCTTGGTGTCATTGTTTGTTCACATAACTCACCCCAAGGCATAATTGTAGAGCATAGCAATGATGAATGAGGAGGAAAGAAGGAATAGAATATCCTAACAATCCCACCCTGATTTAAATAACGCTTTTCCTCCCCAGAGCACTAAGTGCTTTCACATGGAGTAGAAAGTAAGCTATTATTACCTCCACTTGTAGATAAGGAAGCAGAGGCAGAGAGGTGAGTAGTTAAACCAGACTTAGAATAAAAGTCTATTAGAGATGAAATTATTCACACAACTGCCTCATCTTTCAGATGAAGAAACTGAAGTCCGGATGATAATGTGGCTTTTTTTTTTTTTTCCTGTACTGGGAGGCAGGGGGGTTTACCCAAAGCCTTGCTCATACTTTGTAAGTATTCTACCTGAGTAAATGCACTGAGCTGCATCCTCAGCCCATTATTGTTTATCTTGAGACAGGGTGTAGCAAAGCTTCACAGACTGCCTCTGGCCTTGACCTTGTGATCCTCCCCTGTGATCCTCCGATCCTCCTGCCTCCACCACCGGAGTCCCTAGGATTACAGTATGAGCCATCGCACTCAGAGTTGCTGTGGCTTTTATAATACTGTGTCATTAGTGGCCAAATAACAACATACCTCACCCTTTATGGAGCGGGAAACAAAGCCCAAAGTGCCTGACAACCAGTGAATAAGTCGTTCTCATCTTTCACCCACTTTTCCAGGAAAAATGAACCAATTCTGAAACTGCCCGCCTTGCAGTGCAGGCATCTTGCCTCCTCAGGATCACAGTCAGACCTGACATCTGCTTACAGAATCCCAGGAGTCCTACTGCCTTCACAATGAAGAGAGCAAGAGGCACAGTAACTCACCAGAGTGAATTTTCCCAAAAAGTCATTGAAATCTCCTCTTCATATTATAAGAGTGCTCAAATTTCCTGCCCAACTCTGTTTCTCCACCATCATCAGAGTTACCCACATTCCATAATAAGGAGAGAGGATGTGTCCAAGAGTGTGGGAGGAGCATTTGTGGGTGTTCCCCACTGGTGAGCGTGTTACTCCCTTTCTTGGGTTATCATAGCAAGCTCTGAATTCCCCTGACAACAGGGGCTGGGGCCATGCCCCACTCTGCCACCACCGCCAGGCATTGCTCCAAGAGGCCACAGTAGCAGCTGTCAGAGGAAAGAAGTCACAGAGCAGAGAAGGACCCGCCAAGTGCTACAGGGTACAAGCCCCGAGGCACCTTCCCCTCTCCATGCACTGGCTGTCAGAACAGTAGATGACATCTGGGCAGAGTCCCTGAAGCCACCTTCCCTGCCTCTCTCCTCCTGCCAGGTGGTCTTGGCCTTGCCCTCTCTCTCAGTCTCTCCTGACTCTCTGGCCCCAGCCTGCAGCAGCTGCCTCTGTCTATATAAGCTCCAAACATCAAGAAATGTGGGAAGTGCTTACCTCCCTCTCTCCAGTCCTCTGCTCCATCACCCCCACTTACAACCTCCAGATTCAGCCAAAACCTCTTCCCTTGCTGATAGGAGAAAGGAAAGGGTCCCAAGAAATTGTGCACCAGGCCCTCTTCACTCTGGTACAGATACTCTTCCCAAGGCCCCTCACCCTCACATCAGGAGTAGATCCTCCTTAGCAGAAATGAGCATGATTAAGAATTGATTCTAGACCACAGTATGTTCTAAGACACAAGGGCATGCATGACATCACCAATAATTCAGATAGTAGACAAATATTTACCAGACAAGAACCACCACCCACAAGAACAAAGGGAGAAAGGAATAGTGAGAGGTACAGAGCGCCCAGAGTGATTCACTGAACACCTTTTCCCAATGCTCAGTCCAGCTCACCCCAATTTTGTACCTACTATGTTCTCCACATCAAGCCTCTCCCAGTAAGAGATTTTTCTTCTCCTTTTCCTGTTTCATTGCAGCTGCTGTTCTACAGTAGTGGTGGTGGGGCAGGTTGAACCCAGGGCCTCCCACATGCTAGGCAAGCGCTCCACTACTGATGTGCACCCTCAGCCACTTTATTTTATATTTTGACACAGCCTCACTAAGTTGCAAAGGCTGCCTTTGGCCTCAAAATCTCGATCTTCCTGCTGCAGCCTCCAAAATTGTTGGGTGCGTAGGCATGGGCCAGGACACCAGCCTTTGCTTACTATTAACAGGATATTTTTCAAGCCCTTCTGGACATGTAGCCTTCGTGGAGTGCCCTTGAGTCTCTGCACTTCAGTGACATCTGCAGCTATTATGCCTCAGATGTCCCCACATCTTGTCTTCTGTCCTGCCTCCTGCAGCCAGCCACAGTGGCCTTGGCACAAAACCATCCCCAGCACTCAGGTCCAGGTTTCTGAGGAAGGTAACATGAGGTAACATGTAGGTAGAGGGTTTCCCAGCCTCTGCATTCCCTCCTGCGGTCCGCATCTGTGCCAGTTCACTGCCTACTAGCACTTCAGATGGAAGACCAAAGAAGAAAATGGGAAAATCTGATTAGCCAATCTCGCTACTTTCCAGAAGCCATGGTGAAAGACAGGTTTCAAAAGAAGAAAACACCATTAGCTATTGAAATCTGCAGATTTCAATTAACCTTATTTCTCACAAATAATTGGGGAGGAGGGAAGTAATTTCCTTTGCAACATTCTTTAAAATTCTTCATTTCTGATTCCATCTTCATGCCAGTTTTTCAAGACCTATAACCAATTCATGCCCTCTAGGAAGCACCAGGAACTGAGATCTGGTCAGTGATGCACCAACAGAAGACAACCCAAAGGTCTCTGGGGTCATGAGGAGGTGAATCACACCTTGCCCTCCCTTTCCTGTTTTCTCTGTGCAGGCATGTGCCATTATTGAAGCTGTCATTGAAGCCCACCATCTTGACAGGCTTCACAGCCCTGCCCCTCCACCAGGGGCCAGTGCCCCGAGCACAGGTCACCTCACCTGCCATCCCTATTTCCCCCCTCTACCTGCCTGCCTGAAATGCCTGACTCTTCCTCCAGGCCCAAGGCTTCAAGATCTGGCTCAAGTCCACCAGCACTAGCACTTCTAAGGCCTCAAGGTGCTGCCATTCAGAATGGTTCATTATCCTCCACTGATACCTCATTGTGCCCTCTGGAGACATACTATGGGCAAGTGTAGTTGTTTCCAAAGACTTAGATAGTCACCAACTCTCCAGGTGAGCAAGGATGGCAGCAGCCAGGTGCCCATCTGGCTTCCAACCAGCTCCAGCAACTTCTTAGCTCTGTCTACAGTTAACTCAGGCTCCGTTTCCTCTTCTATAAAATGAGATTGAAAAATAGAATCCACTTTGTAGGTTTTTTTGAAACCTAAGTGAGATGACTAATGCAAGGCATTTAACATAGGGCTAGGCAGAAAATCAGTTTGGGCGTGTGGTCATGACTGCCATTGTTAGCAATGTCTCCACCGCCCCTAGTCATGGCCCTGGGTGCCAGGTCAGCCGTTACCTGGGATCTGCTCTGGGGTTACACTCTGCTAGAAGAGTCCCAACCTAACAACAACAACAGAAGAGTCCCAAGGCTACGTGGCTTGGACCTTGATGCTTTCTAGGATTTTTAGCTTTTACATAGATTCATCTTTCTGCCCTACACAATATAGGCTTGTGTTCATGGGACTCAGGAGCCACTTTCAGGCCTTTGACAGAATTAGCACTTAGGGATTCAGGACCAAACTCTTTCTGGTCCACCTCAGTAGCAGCTGCTTCTCTTAGGATGGGTTCTTCCCAGGAGGGTCCTCAATTCTCCTGCAAACAGGCTACTTAGGAGATCTGGCTCATCAGGTTTCTTGACAATCCCAAACACATTTGAATGTACTTAGGTGCAATTACAATTAGCATGGAAATTAAGATGCCTTTAAAATTAACAATTCATACTTCTAAAACCATTAGAACTCAGACCTCTGCCCATACAGAATCCTTGCTCCCTTCTCCTCTGACTGGCTCTTCACATCCGCCCTTACTAATCACTAAGGCCACTAACTGGGTTGTGCAGCCAGCGCCATCTTCTGGACAGGGCCTTGCCCCTACCTTCCCCTGATCATTTGGGGTGGGTGAAACCAGGAACTTCCCCTCTTGGCTACATTTCATTAGTCAGAGAACACTGCCTTGGCTCTGCAGTGGTTACTGTCTCCTCTTTCAAAAATAAGGAGACAGTTTTGCAAAAGGAGTGAAGGGCCAAACGTAAACAAGACCCATAAATTAGGGGAAATAAATTCTATTTTAGACAGCCTTTTACTTTTTAAAAAAGTGAAGTGTTAACAACAGTGATGCACATTTACATGTCTTTTTTCATCTTTTTTTTTTTTGTCAGCAGCCTCACATGGGGAAATGTCAGCCTTATAATTTGATGTAATTGTACACCTTTTAGCCTTGGTATAAAAATAATTACCAGTCTAGAGAACCTTCCTCAGTAAAAGAGACAAAACAATGTAAATCCCTCTAGTGATGCCTATGAGTGGGCCTGGCTTCCTCTCCCAGTTGGAAGGTCTTGCTATTATGGGAAAAAATCATATTATAGACAATTAGCTCCACTTCTCACTGGGTCTCGGGAAAAAATTCAGGATGACATTCTACCTACTCTATTAACCTAAAATTCCTATTTAAGAATAAATCACCCAAAGGATATTTTTCCCTTTTTTCTTTTTCTCCCTGGAAGGTGATTTCTAGTTGACATTCTCCTCTTACTAAGATTGAATTTATCATTTGTAGTATGACATGTTTTGTATATAAGTAACTATATTATTGGTCCATTTAAATCATCAAAGTTGGTAATGGTAGAAGCTAACAGTTACTAAATCCTTACAAAATTTATTACTCTGAAATCCATATGTACCTTAGTTTATTTAATCCTTAGAGCAATTCAAGATGATAGTGCTATCCTCATCCTCATTTTAAAGATGAGGAAACTGAGATACAGACAGAATTAATAGCCTAAGCCACCAATCTGGCTCCAGAGGCAGTGAATCTAACCATCATGATTCTCTACCTTGTAATAGATCAGCATCTGCCAGGTCACACGTTGGCAAACTCTAGGAAAATAAAAGTACCCTTCTAAATCCGCAACTCTTTCTAGTCCTCTGCTTTTCTAGCCATCCATCCGTCTAGCCTCCACAATCCTTATCCTTCTCCTGAACACATTAGTCAAGTAGATGAAGATAGAGAACCAGAGAGACACAGACAAACAGAAAGACAGAGAGAGCATGTGAAGACAGAGACAGATAGTAGATAAGGCAATTTTAACCCAGGGTTCTTAGTCTGCAATCTGTGGGGTCCATTAGCTCCCTACAAGTATATGAAGAGTGTCTTGTGTATGGGCATTTTTCTGAAGAAAGAGTCCTTAGGTTTCTTCATATCCTCAAAAATGTTCATGTCCTCAAAAAGATTAAGGGTCATCAATATTAATAGACAGCAGAATAGCACATAATAGCCACCTTTTCTGTTTCTTCATGCAGGAGCACCTTCTACACAATCTATATTCTGCCTTTTGGTAAAAAAAAAATCAAAAAAACAAAAACAAGGAAACACAGAAGCTCAAGAAACATTAAGAATGCCTCTGGAATGCACTAGCATACTTTTGGTTATCTTCAATAGTTAATGCACAGTACTGTTGCTATTGTTGCTGTTACATGCTGTCGAGTCAGTATCCAACTCATAGTGACCCTCATAGGGTTTTCAATGGCTGATTGTTTCGGGATTGCCTTGGGAGTGGATTGCCAGGTCCTTCTCCCATTTTTGCAGTGCTGGGAATTGAACTCAGGACCTCAGAGACTGCAGCGCAGCGCTCTACCAACTGAGCTAAAGCACAGTACACTCGATTTTAATTCAAACATGGATAAGGGAAGAGTATCAATTTTGACTAAGGACCTACTATATGTTAGGCACTAAATTTTTCTAACACTGTGTTACAGATATTGTTATTGTTGTCCTCATGTAATTTATTTAACAAAAACAGGAGGCTTTGGGAATGTAAGAGTCATGACCAAGTTGAGGCAGTTGCCATCTAAATCCAAGGCAAAACTATCTGAAACTATAGACCTGGTTCTTTCCTCTGCTTTAGAAAGGCAAGCAAGGGCTAGTTGCTATATGTCTCTCTAATAACCTTGCTAAACCTTTCCAGGGCCTTCCATAATGAATATGGAAGTGTGCATACATAAGTGCTTGGGGTGGAGTGACCAGGATCCATTAGCTCAGTTCATGTCTGATGTAATAAATATTCAGGGAAGAAAGCTCATAATTTGGGGATTGAATGACCACTACAATTATTTCTAGCTCCCAATTCCTCCCATTAATTCCTCACCTTATTCTATGAATTACATTGAGCAATTCTCTATGTTTGGCATGGAGTAGATCTAGAACACTGTCTTGCAGTATTGTCTCCAGTAGACCCCACAGTCCATGCCCTCAGAAGGCTCACTGTCTGCCAGAGATGTGAGTAAATAATTGTGGTACTGTGGAATGAGGATTAGCATATAAGAATATACTGAGGCTAGTGGTGGAATTGAGAAGGAGCTTGGGAAGGCCACGATGTTTTAGGCTGGACCTTTAAGAATTAGGAGAGGTTAAGGCTGCATATAGTGGAACATACCTGTGGTCCCAGCACTTAAAAGACTGAGGCAGGAGGATCACAAGTTCCAGCCAGATGGAGATATAGAGTAGAACCTGTCTCAAAGAGAGGAGAGAGAGAGAGAAAGAGAGAGAAAGAGATGGAGGGGGGCGGGGAAGAGAGAGAAAGAAATTAGAAGTTGCCAGGCAGGGAACATAGGCTGGCTAATGTTACTGTGCCAAAGTGAGTGGGTCACAATACCCAGATATTAGGTCAAACATTATTATGGGTATTTGTATAAGAGTATTTTTGAATGATATTAACTTAAATCAGTAGACTTTGAATAAAGCAGATTAACTTCCATAATGGGGTGGGCTACATCCAATTAATCGAAGGCCTGACTAGAATAAAACTTTGATTTTCTCTGAGCAAGAACATTCTGCCAGCAGATGGCCTTTGGACTTGAACTGCAACATCAGCTCTTCTCTAGGTCTCCAGTCTGATAGACCACCTTGCCAGTCTCCATAATTACACAAGCCAATTCCTTCAAATCCTGTATATGTGCACACCTTATTTGTTCTGCTTGATGTACAACATGAGTAAGGGTATCCTGAAAGGCAGAGGGAAGAGCATATGCAAAGGCACAGGGGCATGAAGTAGCAAGACAGCTCCAGAGGACTATAGTTCAATTGATCTGTGGTGCAGTCCATTTATTTAGTCCTGTGCTGGAGCCCAGTCCTATTGGCTGTCCAGATCGCTCTGTGTGTGACTCCTAAAACTAAAGTCTAGAAATATGAACTTTGTGGTCTGTTTGACCATCCAAGCGCTTTCAAAAGTGTACACATTGCTTACATTTTTCTAAAATAATGACTTTCCAGGACGAGTTCTAAAAACTAGCAGTTGGAAGAAGCACAACTTTTTTCCACCACCTTGGCAGAGGAGTGCTATTATGGTTTGAATTTAAAATATCCCCAAAGGTCATGTGTTTAAATGCTTGGTCCCTAGGTGATGGTGGTATCTTGGGAGGCTGTGGAACTTTGGGACCTAGCTGGCAAAAATAGGTCACTGGGGGCAGGGGACTTCACAGGAAAAGAGTGAGACACTGGAACTGGGCACTCATGTAAAATCTCCAAAGCACCCTCCTCCAGTGACTCACTTCCACAAGCTATGCCCCACCTCCCAAGGTTCCACAGCCTCCACAAACAGTGCCACTATCTGGGGACCAATTATTCAAACACAGGACCTTTGGAGGGCATTTTAGATTCAAACAATACACTATAGCTACTAGGGTTAGGAAGCACCATATGCTCCCGCCCATCCCAGTCTTTTTGCCACACTTTTAACATTAATCCCCTCAGAGGTAATCTGTGTCACCAGGAGCATCCAGAAAACAGAACCAACAGGATGCTCAGAGAGAGAGAGAGAGAGATGATAGATGGATAATTGATTGACTAATTGATAATAGATAGACAGCTAGTAGATATGTAATAGATGATTGAGAGAGAACTGAGGATAGATATATGAGCGTGATAGATGCTAGATAAATAGATAATAGAGATGATAGATGACATGAGTGATAGGTAGAGGGATAGATGGAGAGGTTGATTAATAAGTTTAAGGACCAGATTCCCATGATTGCAAGGGTTGGAAAGTGCAGATCTGTGGTGTGCTGCAGGCTGGATACCTGGGGAGAGTTACAGGTGCAGCCCAGGGCAGGCTGCTGGCAGAATTCCTTCTTGTCCACCTTCCAGAGATTCCTGGAGACTGCTGCGGTAGGTCACCATCCTATTTTGTCAACTTCTTTAAGCCACAGCATCTCTTTGTTGTTGTTATTATTAGGTGCCATCAAGTCAGATCCAACTCATAGCGACCCTATGCACAACAGAACAAAACACTATCCAATGCTGTGCTATGCACGTTATCTTTTAATGTTTGAGCCTATTGTTTTAGCCACTGTTTCTTCTCATTTTGAGTCATGCCACATCAGCTAAAGGAGGCCTCAGGGGCTTTACTGCATTCCTGTCATTAAGGCTGATTCTACTAGGAGGAGGCAACTCTTCTCCAGTCATCTTTTGAATGCCTTACATGCTGGGGTGCTCATTTTCTGGTACTATATCTGACAGTCCTTCTCTGCTATTCATAGACTTTTCAACGGAATTGTTTCAGTAGTAGGCTGTCCAGTCCTCTTCCCTAGTTTGTCTTAGTTTAGAAGCTCACCAGAAACTTGTCCACCATGGGTGGCCCTACTAGTGTCTGAAATACCAGTAGCATAGCTTTCAGCATCACAGCAGCACACAAGCCCCCATAGCACAACAAGCTGACAGACACATGGGCGATAACATCTCTTTAAAGTCATCTAAATGTCTTACTTAGGTCATTAATGAGATTCAAGAAGTACACAAAACCCCTGAAAATGGTTTTAAATTTGTTTAATGTATGGACAGTTCTGCGGAGAGAGGTCTTCAGCTTTCATCATATTGTTCAAGAGACCTATATTCCACTCCACTTTAAAAAAAAAAAAAGATGATGACTGTGTGCTTTAACAGATAAGCAGTCATCTGGATACAAGGAAAATCATAACTACAACTCTGTGACCCAGGTAACTTGACAAGTACGGTTCATTGACTGTCCAGAAATAATAGCAGAGAAAATTGATTCCAAACATCCCTCCAACTTTGTTCATATTGAATTATATCTCCTCTCAAACTATTTGGCCAAATAAGCACAGTTTGCTTTCATCCCCATTAAAGCAGCCTCAGAATCAAGAACTGTCAATGGAGGAACTCTGACATAGCGTGATCTTGCCTTGAAGGCTGACCTGCTGCCTGCTTTTCACGATTCCCCCACTGCCCCAGCCCCTGTGACATCACAAGGTTTGGGCTGGATGATCTTTAAGGTCCTGTTCTCATGGCAGAGAGTTTGTTTGACTCTCACGGTGTCATCGGTGTCTCTGAAGTCCTGTCACCTGCCTGTTGGTAGCCACTCATTGCTTCTGGCCACTTATCAATGCTCTGAGCAGGCAATATGTCCTTAGTTTTCCCTTCCACCTTCTAATGGAGCTGGACAACCATGACTATCAGAAAGGGCTGTGAACACAAAGTTGCCTGGGAAAGAAACACTGCTCTGCAAAAGGAAAGATTTTAATGTAATTCAGAATTGTGAAGTGCAGAATTTCACACGTGGTGCTCTAGGGTATAGATACCCATTGCTGTTAGAAGGGGCATTGCTAAATGACTAGGGATAAAGACCACCAGCAATCTCACAGGACAGTGGGAAAAGTGTTCCTGCCTATTATTTTTATCTCCTAGGAGTCATTAAGGCTGTTTAAAAGACTTTCCAGAGGAAGTGAGCTGCCATCATTTTTATGAGCTGTGCCATATCTCCTATGTTAGCTACATTTCACACATCAGGAAATCAGTTGCTATAATGAAAGAGAGAATTTGACACAATGAAAAAAAACCTTTTGCCTGGAAATCTATAGATCTGAGTCATGATCCCTGTTCATCCATTAAGCAGCTAGACTTATATATACTACCCTGGTACAATTACTAGAATGAATTTACTATCTTTCTGTTGACCTTGATCAGGAATTCCTCAAGGTCAAAGGCCAATCTCACTCCATCCCTATAACCCCACTTCTAGTGTGATACTTGTTACACTGCAAGCATTTAGGCTGTGTGAATGGGAAGGTAAGTAGATAGGTGAAGAAATACAAGGTACAATCTCTTTTTGTACTCAATTTTCTTGCCTATAAAGCATGGGCTGGGATTTAGCTCAGTTGGTAGAGTGCTGCGCTGCAGTCTCTGAGGTCCCAAGTTCAATTCCCAGCACCCCAAAAATGGGAGAAGGGCCTGGCAATCCACTCCCAAGGCAATCCCAAAACAGTCAGCCATTGAAAACGCCATGAGGGTCTCTATGAGTCAGATACCGACTCGACAGCACCTAACAACAACAATAAAGTATAGTCTGCCTTACATGGCGGTTTGATCAATCAAATGAGATTCTACACATAGACTCCATCCTGTTCTAGCATCAGAGGAGGAGAGGCAAGCCAAGAAAAACTATTCCAGCTGATGGACCTGAGGGGATATTGGCCCTGTGTAGAGGTCTTCATCCTCCCAGACTATGTCAGGGGATTTGATCCACTGGAGTAAAGTTGGATTTCCATAATTTTGGGTTGAAGGAGCTATTTGGGGATGGATATCCTTCTAATTGCTCTGCTGGTGAGCACCACCCAGGACCATCTCATCATCTCCATATCCTGCATGGTGCTTACCTGAGTTAATTGTAATTAAAATGACTGATCATCAAAGACAAAGAAAAAGAAAACATAGGGAAGAGTTGTGTTGTCACAAAAGGGAGCATCAGGGTGAAAGGCTTAAAAGTGATTTTTGACATTGGAGACATCCTGACC
The DNA here is from genome assembly GCA_007922755.1 of Pedetes capensis. Taxonomy (NCBI): domain Eukaryota; kingdom Metazoa; phylum Chordata; class Mammalia; order Rodentia; family Pedetidae; genus Pedetes; species Pedetes capensis. Next base: position 130,064 of record VMDO01000887.1, read on the forward strand.
TGGTCAGAAGCACAGGAATCCTACAGGGCCGCCTCTCACTTCCCGGCCAGTGTCTGCATCCTTCAGCCTCTCATGGGCTGGGCAGAGACACAGGTGTCCTCAGAGCCAGGGGCATTCGTGGAATGTGCCCTTCCTTGGCTGGTAACTAAGGGTTACAGAAACCACAAAGAGCAGAGTGAGTGTCCTGGAGTAGCATTGTCCCCAAGAGAGCCGCCCAAACTTCTCTCTCTGAAAGGGTTCTTGTGAGAGCTCCAAGTGAGCCCCAAACTGGCCACAGCAGCTGCCTTGCCTGTCTAGGAGTGGTTTCAGGGCCTGAGAATAGGGCTGAGAGTGGCATCCCTCTCTGTCACATACAGGGAGATGAGAGCAGAAGGTACTGAAGAGTCAGCATGTGGATGTCCCAGTTCAGGACTCAGCGTGGACTGGATTTGAGTTCACAGTGCCTTCCCAGCTCAGAGACTGCTATAGGAAATGCTCCTTGCCTACCGGAAGGTACATATAAATTACAGAAACCACCTCCTCAAGGGGCAATTCTGTGCTACTGGAACCTAAAAATAAAAAAATTCCCATCAGTGCTACAGATGCCTCTGAATGCCCCTCTACTTTCCCTTGCTTTTCTCCCCCAGGGCATCTTTGAATATAGATAGTAATGTTCTGGATCGCTTGCATGTCTGTTCAGTGCCCAATTCATTTGTGCAGAATTTTAATCACTAGTTGGTTCATTCATTTTTTCATTCCATTCAAAGCAACTGTGTGGCAGTGTATCGTTTTTTTTCTTTCTTTCTTTCTTTTCTCTTCTTTCTTTTTTGGGGGGTATTTTACAGAATGACAAGTGGTATGTTTTAAATGAAAAGATTTTACTAGAAAGAGGAGGGAAGAGCAGGTATGTTATTTCATTGACTTTGTAATATGGCCAGTTAGCACATATGAGTAGGAGTGCAAAGTTGGTTTTGAGGGTAACTATTCTTGCTAGACCCCCTCTGAATCCTGGTAGTGGCCACTGGATGTGCCTATCAACTTTTCCAACCCATCACCCATCCCCGCTGTATAACAACCCAGGTGTTTGGGTTGAATAGATCCCACTCCTAGCTCTCAGAGTGGGCCTTGATTGGAACCATTCACAGCGAATGATTCACTGCCTAGCACTGAATTGAGACATTAACTCAATCAGTCCATGTCAATTCCTTGAGCGTGAGGATGGCATAAGATACAAGATGGCTAAGGAAAAAAATGGTTGGGGGACGAGTCCTTCTCTCTAGACCTAGAAGAAGCATTATTCTTCATTGTTGTTGGGAGTCAGTTCTTCATTCATTCTTCTCTCCAGCCACGTCTTCCTGGTGGCATGTGTTGCAAGCACAGCACAGTGTAAGTGCTAGGGACACAAGCCAACAACATCTTACAGCTTATAAGAAAATAAGCAAACATAAATATATACTGTATATTGTCAAGTGCCAAGACCTAAGAAGAAAAATAAAGTAAAATAAGAACACAGAGTTATGGGTTGTGATATTTTAGAATTTAGATGGCTCCGTTTTTTAAGAGAGCTACAACCACAGTTGCTTAGAAGAGAGGGAAATTGCCTCTAGTTTAGGAAATCTGGATAAGCTTCCCAGTAAAGGTGTCATATGAAAGAATCAGCGAGAAAATTGGAAAAATGGTTGGATATGAAAGACATTTTGATAATAAACTCATGACTTAATGGCTGATTAGATCTGGAAATTAAAAGATTTTTAAACCACAATTCATATACCCTTAGTGGGTTGTGAAATCAATTTCATTCACAGCCAGTTTTTTTCAATGAAATGGAATAGATTTTAATAAAACAGATTATATCACCTGTAGTAATGGTAAGTACTATGTTGTGAAATTTTGTCTCAGTTATATGTGTGGGGGGGGGTTCCTTGCATTTGTAAACACACCAAATCATAATGTGAAATATATTTCTTACAATATGGTTTCTTACCATATGGATAACGTTTTTTTTTAATTTTTTTTAATTTTTTTTAAGAAATGTTTTTTAAAAAACTGAAAACATTGATTTAGAAGTTTGAAATCTGTGTTAATGTAAGACTTTAGAATCATTGTTGTTGTTGTTGTTAGGTGCTGTCGAGTCGGTATCCGACTCATAGTGACCCTCATAGGGTTTTCAATGGCTGTTTCAGGATTGCCTTGGCAGTGGATTGCCAGGTCCTTCTCCCCTTTTTGCGGTGCTGGGAATTGAACTTGGGACCTCAGAGACTGCAGCACAGTGCTCTACCAACTGAGCTAAATCCCAGCCCTTAGAATCATTGTTGTTGTTGTTGTTAGGTGCCGTCAAGTCGGTATCTGACTCATAGTGACCCTCATAGGGTTTTCAATGGCTGTGTCAGGATTGCATTGGGAGTGGATTGCCAGGTCCTTCTCCCATTTTTGCGTTGCTGGGAATTGAACTCCGGGCCTCAGAGACTGCAGTGCAGCGCTCTACCCACTGAGCTAAATCCCAGCCCTTAGAATCATTAGTGAAAAATAATAGCACATTAACAAATGCCAGAAATTGTGAAGATGAAGACTTGTTTGAGATTAAGGGTTCAGCTGAATACCTAAACAGAAAGGTGCAAAGACAGTTGAGAGAGTGAATATAGACAAGTGAAGTGTCAAAGCTAGACACATAAATCTGGGAGTCATTTGCAGAGAAATTTTATGTGAAGCTATAGCAGCACATAGGTTACTAAAGGAGAAAGTGTAGGAAACATAGGGGCGAAATGTCAAAGACAAAGCCTTGGGCCATAATATCATCTGGAGGAGAGGAGAAGGAAGAGAAAACCACAGAAATATTAAAGAAGGCTTAGCGTCAGTGCTGGTTAATCTTCATTTTCAACCTGACTGGATTTAGAATCACCTACAACAGGGGTCCCCAACTTTCAGGCCACGGACCTGAACCAGTGTGAGCGATGGGCAAGTAAGTGACCACTGACCTAGGGTATCACTGAGGTTTGCCTCTGGGGGTGTCTTGAGGTCGTCTCCGGAGAGAATCAACTGAGAAGGAAGACCTATCCCAAATGTGGGCTGCAGCACCCCACAGGCTGGGGGCCCCCCAGAGGGAACAAAAGAGGGAAAAGGAGGCCCACTGAGCACCCACTTTCTCTTTCTCTCTCTACTTCCTGGCTGCCATGACATGAACTTCTCTGTTCTGCCACACCTTCCTCACCATGGTGGCCAGACACTTCTGAAACCGTGAGCCGAAATAAATCTTTCCTCTTTTAAGTTGTTTCTGTCAGCTGTTTAGGCACAACAACAATAAAAGTAACTAATATGGGGCCCCATCCGGGGAAGGGAAATGTGAGGGTTTGACTGATGTGTTTCCCAAAAGCTCATGTGTTAAAGGCTTGGCCCTCAAGGCAGCTATGTTCAGAGGTGGATTGAATCATGAGCTCTCTGACCTCATCAATGGACTAAATCGTTGATGGATTCATATCTTAATGGGCTGTTAGAGGACGGGGAAAATTTTAGGAGATAGGGCCAGTTGGAGGAAGTAGATCACTGGGGTGTCCTTGCAGGTTGTATTTTGTCCTTGGTCCCTTCATCTCCCGCTCTGTCTTCACTTCCTGGCCTCCATGAGGGAGGAGCTCTGCTCCACCAAAGCACTCCTGCCATGTTCTTCCTCACCACAAGCTTGAAAGCACTGGAGCCAACTAATCATGGCCCAAAACCTCAAAAGCCCTGAGCCAAAATAAACCCTTCCTCAATTTGTGTCAGTTATTTTATCACAACAATGAAAAAGTGACAAACACAGGAATTAAGACCATGAAGACCTCGGACTCCTAAATAGCGACAATAAGAGGCTTGCCTACTCTGGGGATAGAGATTGTCCTGCTATTTATCCCTTTTTGGCTGCCTCGGGACTCATAAGTTAGAGGCTGTAGTCCCAGATATGAGAGTAAATGGTAGATGAGAGGAATGTGTGAACTAAGGAGCAATGGGACTCCAAGAAGATGGAGAGGAGACTAAGGCAAAAGATAACAGGGGCATTTGGATCAGCAAGCAGCTGTTGGATTCTAGGAATGACAGTATCTGAGATTCAATTTTACTTTGTTTATTCTCAAAGCAGTAGTTTTCTTCTATCTCAAGCTTTCAGTAGAGTTTCCTAACCATTGCAACCTTTCAATATTGTTGTTAGGTGCCATCAAGTGGGATCCGACTCATAGTGACCCTAAGTATAACAGAATGAAACACTCCCTGACTCTGTGCCTTGCCTGGCACTATGTCAGTGCTTCCCTGCTATTCACAGAGTTTTCTATGGCTGATTATTGCAGGGATTCTTTCAGGGGTGGGCTGCCAGGACTTTCTCCCATTTTTGCAGTGCTGGGGATCAAACCCTGGGCCTCAGGGTACACAGAGTAGCACTCTAACAACTGAGCTAAACCCAGTCTCCCTTTCACTAATAACTAGCATTTATTGAGGCTTACAATGTGCCAGACATTCTACCAAGTGCTCTCTATATTATTAACTTATTTAATGCTCACAGCAGCTCAGCAAAGGACCTATTATTATCAGCCCCATCTCATAGAGAAACTGAAGTGCGGAGAGGTTAAGTAAATTGCTTAAAGTCATACAGACAGTAAGAGTCAGAATCTGAATTTGAATTCAGAAAATTTAACCCCAAGGTTCACCATCTTAACCTCTACTACTCTATGTTTCTTTATTTGTGTTTGTGTTTGTGTTGGCTTGGGAAATAAAGGGAAGAGCTTTGTGAAATTTTGAATATGAAATGTGCCGCAAAGCTTATGTGTAAAAGGCTTGATCACAAGCTGATGGTGTTATTTTAGGAGATGGAAATTCTAGGAGATGGGGCCTGGTTGGAGGCAGTAGGTCACTGGGAGTGTGCCTTTTGAAGGGTATTATACCTGGGATCTCTCTCGCTATCGCTATCGCGCTCTCTCTCTCCCCTACCACCATGATATTCTGCCTCCCATCAGGCCCACAGCAATGAATCCATCCAATCTTGCACTGAATCCTCTGAAACCGTGAGCCAAAATAAATCTTTCCTGCATTTACATTGTTTCTCTCAGGTATTTGTCACAGCAATGAAAAATCTAACACAATCTGCAATGACTTTTTGCAGTGGAATGGATCAGAACTCTCAGTGTACCATGAAGAGGTGAGGATGAGCCCAGAAGAAGAAACCTGAGAGAATCCTGCAGCAAGCATGTGGCAATGACACTAATAGAATATAAGCAATTCCTAGGGATGCCCAGGAGCTGTTGGGAAGAACTCCAGAGTTCCTGCAGTACCATGGGACAGGGACTCTCACCAGAGAACATTCATATGAAAAAGGGCAGGTCCAGCTTCTGTAAAACTCAATAATATTCACACATTGTCATTGTTCTCGGATGTTCAGTAATTGGTCACTGTATATGTCAAGTCTTCCTGCCATTTTCTGATACTCTTTCTAACATCCTTTGAAGGACAATCCAGATTTTTGCTCAATGACTGTGATTCCGCTAAGATTCACTGTCTGTTACATGTAGGTACACAAGTTGACTCTGTCCCATGTGATCCCCTTTCCTGTCAATGCTACTTCTAAGCCACACTTGCAGCCTCCCAATGTCCTTTACATACTGGGAAATAATTTTATTTATCCAGAGATAAATAGACCAGAGTGAAATCAATGTTCTCCATTAATTAAAAAAAAGATTCATGTGAATATTACTTTGATCAAGGTACCTGAAAGCAGGTGATAGAACATGATGTGTATATGAGTACTTGGTAGTCAATTCAGGTGAGATGAAAATATGTTAGACCGAGACAAATATTAGTTGGAGCCCTATGTGGTCATTTTGTCTCTTTGGAGGAGGAATGCCAATGAGAAACCTAGGTGTGGAAAAAGAAGATAACTGCCTTCCCCCAACCCAAAAAGAAAATAAGCTGCTTATCAGGCATGGTGAGCCCATGGTATATGGTCAGCCTTATTAGCATATCTTAATTGAGAATTAGACTGTCATCGGGAGAACACGTTGTAAGTTTAGAAATTTGGGGGGCAAATATTCCATTTAAATTCCAAATGCACATTTTTTTCTCCTGCTTATTCCTTGAAGTGTTTTGTTCTTTTTTCTTTCCCTCTTTTTTTCCTGTTATTTATTCTTCTTTGTCTTCTATCTGCTTTCCTATTCACTGTCCTAATACCTCCTTCTCCACAATTATATTTGTGATATAGTCTCACAATTGTCAGCAGTTACTTCATTTCTATTCCTTCTCCACTTTATGTTGCTTTTCCCTTATCTCTACTTACGATTATTCATTCTTACACATCTTTTTTCAGTGTCTTTCCCTCTTTCTCCTCTCAGTCCCTCTCTCTTTTCCTTTCTACCTCTCTGTCACTCTCACAAGCTTGATTGTACATAAAAATTAACTTATAATCAAGCATTTCTTTGCCAGTTTCTGGGCTACATAAATTCCATTTATGTAGCTCATGCGCAGGGGCTTAGGATTGCATAAGATCGGATGCATCTCACAGCCTGTTGGTCTAAGCTGCAAACGTTTTTTCTTGACCCTCTCCCACTTCACACAACTAGTGGAATAGCATTAGCTGTTATCTCCTCAGAACAGGGACAGGAGAAACATACTGTTGAATATACATTCAGTCGCGACTGTGTCTAAATTTTGAGAGACGTGGCTCATTCTCAGAGCAGAGGACATCAGGACCAGCATTGACAGCCTCATCTGCAAAGTGTGTTTCTGTCACTCTGCAAGTGCTAAGCTCAGACCAGCGACCACCCTGGTGAGCCACCCTTCCCCAACACTTGAAGGAATACAGTGCAAGCTGTTGAACTTGGCCCGTGTTATGGTTCGAATATGAAATGATCTCCACAGGCTCATGTATTGAAAGCTTGGTCCTTAGTTAGTAGTGCTATTTTGGGAGATCCTGGAAACTTTAGGAGGCAAAGCCTAGCTCAAGAAAGTGAGTCACTGAGGATATATCATTGGGGGTTATATCTTGTCCTACCCCTTCCTCTCTCTTTCTCTCCCTCTCTCCCTCTCTCTCTCCTTCCTGGTTGCCATGATGTGAGTAGCTCTGCCCCACCACATGCTCTCTGCCATGATGTTCTGCCTCACCACAGCCCAGAAACAGCAGAGCCAGCTGACCTTGGACTGAGACCTCTGACTGTGAGCCAGAATAAATCCTTACTCCCTTTGAAATTGTTTTTCTCTGGTATTAGTCACAATGATGAAAAACTGACACAGCTCATATATAGCTTAGCAATGTTGTTGTTGTTGTTAGTTGCCATCAAGTCAGTAACCAACTCATAGTGACCCTATGTACAACAGGCAAAACACTATTGTCAGTGCTTCTCTGCTGTTCACAGGGTTTTCAATGGTGGATTGATTTTTTGGAGTGGGTTTCCGGGTCCATCTTCCAGCTTAGCAATATGTACCCCAAATCATTCCAGACCTGGTAATAGTATTGGTGGATGGTACCTTTGCAAAATAATTTCAAATAAAACAAAGTAACTGTATACTATAGGACTGACTCTTTATTCCATAGACCTGGTTCTGCTGTGAGAGGAGTACAGTGAGGTGTGAAGTACTTCCCAGAGCACATATGCAATGCTGTTGATATGGGTTGTGGCTTTATTTTCATAGGTGGTTAATAGTCAACACTGCAGAGCCATACAGGGGTCCTTATATTTTCCAGGAACATGACGTTAGTTACATACTGTCTTATGGACAGTGGCTGGGACTGTTGGAATAATTCTATACATTCACACAAGCATGAAAGATCTGACCCAGGGTGGAGGTTGGGAAGCCCTTTCTTCTCATGATAGGCCTTGAGAATGTCAAGTTCTAGTTGGAACTCTCAAGAGACCCATGAGCCTTGGCCCAAGGATGACTTTCAAGGTCTCTAACATCTCAGTGTCAAATGAAAGGTGCCTCAGGCAGTCATGGACAAGCCCAATTAATTGGTCTTCAAAGTACCTAAAACCCAAGATTGCTAGGATTATTTAGACACCTCAGGGAATGTGGAAACATGCCCCAAGTCCACCAGAGTTCATTCACTAAACCATTTAGTATACATTTACTATACATTGTTCTAAACCACAGAACTGTTTGCCATATGGCATATTCTTCCCATTAAACCACATTGCTCTCTCATGCCTGTGTGTTCTCTCTCTCTCTCTCTCTCTCTCTCTCTCTCTCTCTCTCTCTGCCTATGGGAAAATTTATTTCTCCATCCAAAAATAGAGACAGAGACCCCGAGACAGGCTCTGGCCATCACCAGTCTCCACAGTGGCTTTGACTGAAGTTGGGTTATTGGGGCCTGGCCCTCCCTAGCCCCCTACCCAGAACTTAGCAGTAGATATTTGAAATGTAGTCACCTGTTGTTCTGTACAGAACAAGAAAGGTAGCTAGTGTGCAGTGATAGGTATCTAATCAGCCTAAGAACATGAGAAAGTTTGTTCTTTGAGCCAGAACAATATCCTTCCTACCACCCAAGAAGACTATAAAGCCATACACCCTGCAGTACTGGTCTTGGAGTGAAGTTCTGTGAGACAGAAAGACAGATCTCAAATACATGACTCTGAATTTAACTTCCTCTAAGATAACTGGCATTTTTCTGAAAATTGTTCAAATTTGGGGGTGTGACTTAATTGATGTTTACCCAATACTTAAGTGATCAGTAATATTGGAGATCAGATATTATTTCCAAATTTCAGATAAGAAAGCTGAGTCAAAAAATCATTAAGAGATACAAAATGACTCAGGAAAAGGATGAACTTCTGTATCTGGCTACTGAATCTTTGTGACCGTGCTGGATTCACTGGATATTACTGAGCTCTTGGCTCAAAAGCTGTTGAGAAGTTACATGATTGCATCGACATTGTTTATCTCCACCACATGTACATACAGCTACCTTGGGACACAAACCAAAGAAATAGAAAACTCAACTAAATTTTGGAAAAGAAATAGTGTTGCAGGAATACAATTTCCCAAGTGCATGATAGTTCATATCCTAACAATATCAACTTTTACATCTTACTTTTGATATTGACACATGAGAGCACAAAAGCCCTTTTCCCAACATCCTCATCTTCATCACAGATTCCCCAACACCCCTCCAACTTCAAAGTTCTGTCCCAATATCACTATCTGGGGCCTCTCATTTCTCATTTCTCATACCAGCCTCACTGAGCTCCAGAAAACATGAACTTTAGTGTAGATCTTCACATTCATTTATCCATCCAGCAAATATTAATAACCTACTATGCATGTAGGCTGGGGTTCAGCTCAGTTGGTAGAGTAATGCTCTGCACTCTCTGAGGCCCTGGGTTCAATCCCCAGCACCACAAAAAATGGGAGAAGGATGTGGCAGCCCACTCCCAAAACAATCAGCTATCAAAAACCCAATGAATAGCAGAGAAACACTGACACAGTACCAGGCATCAGGGAGTGTTTCTTTCTATTGTACATAGTATAGCTATGTGTCAGACCCAGCTCGATGGCACCTAACAACAACAACAACAATTATGCATGTGTCACTGTAAAAGTAAATGAAACACCATCGTGTGGTGACAAAAATGTGAATGATGGTCTATGGACACAGTATAAGAGGGTATGGGGCAAAAGGCAGCTGTTGAAGTCAGAGCCTGAGCTGGCTTTGAGTAGTGTGGGATTCAGCTGTCAGGTAAGAATGGGAAAAAAGAATTTCAGGTGGAGAGAACAGTATGAAGGTTGGCACAGCTTTGATAAAATAGAGGCACCTTTTCTTTTCTTTTCTTTTCTTTTTTTTTTTTTTTTTTTTTTTTTTTTTTTTTTTTTTTTTTTTTTTTTTTTTTTTTTTTTTTTTTTTGTTGTTGTTCATTTCTTTTTGTTTTGTTTGTTTTTTAAGTACTTGGGGGTTGAACCCAGAGCCTCTCACATACTTTGCATGTGCTCTACCACTGGGCCGTACCCCCAGCCTATTTTTTATTTTTTATCTTGAAACAGGTCTTGCTAAGTTACACAGGCTGCCTCTGGCCTTGAACATGCAATTTTCTTGCCTCCACCTCCCGAGGCACTGGAATTGTAGGTGTGAGCCACCGCGCTAGACATAGAGGCATATTTTCAAGGAATGGTCAGGATGCCTTGTACATAAACACATAAAGATGGGAGAAGCCAGGGGGAAGTAAAAGAGATTGAAGCCTAGAAATGTGGGTTGAGCTCAGGCTTTGAGATGTCCGGGGTGCCAGGCTGCGGATCTTATTCTTCATATAATAGGGAGCTATTGGATGTTTTTGAGCAGAGTAGTAGCCTGAGAAAATCTGCACTTTAGAAAAATGACTGTCTTTTTCAGGGAGAAGAATGTGTGGAGAAAAGTCCATTAGAGCCTGGCATTTCAGACAGGAGGAGGCAGTAATCCAGAGGGAGTACCAGGACTCTAATGGACACTAGGCAGCAATACCATAGAGCCGGGTACAGGTTCAGGAGCAAGTGAATATAGAGGTCATAATTTCTGTTGCTGTTGTTAGGTGCTGTCGAGTCACCATACATACAACAGGCAAAACACCATTGTCAGTGCTTCTCTACTGTTCATAGGGTTTTCAATGGCAGATTGATTTTTAGGAGTGGGTTGCCAGGTCCTTCTCCCAAGCACACTGCACCTGGTGTTCCCAGGCAGTTTCCCATCCAAGTACTAACCAGGCCCAACCCTGCTTAGCTTCCGAGATTTGACGGGATCAGATGCCACAGGGCTACGGCTGCAGGCCCATAATTTCTGTAGTCTAGACTTTTATCTGAACCACAGGCTAGTATCTTCCATCTTGAAACTACTTGCAAAAGACCAAAAACTGGTCTCTCTTTCAATAACATCCTCCCATGCACCACAGAGGCACATTTGAGGTGGCCACTAGGGGGCACGGTTACACTAACAACTATAATAAAGACCAGATAAGGCACAGGCAATGTTAAGGGTGTAGACCAGAGAATTAGAGCAGAAACCAGATGGGAAAGGGTGGGAGGCCATAGGGTAATAGAGGGGGAAACTGAGTCTAGAAGCCTGAGGTTTTAGGAACATGAGATGAGTTTGAAAAATGAAGGGGAAAGAATGGAAAATCACATTGAGTTACTGATACAGTGTAACCAGGCACAAGTAATGATAGCCTCTCTGTTATTTCTAATCTGTAGATGAGCTGTATGCATGACTATGCATAGTCTCATTTTATAGTCAACAAGAGCAGGTCTGGGGAGTTCATTCTCTGAGCCGTCCTTTGAGAATCTACTTTGTGCCAAACATTCTTCAAAGCACAAAAACGGCCCTGCTCAGGAGACACATGTGACTTGGGGGAACAGGGGGTGAGTATCAAAGACCAAATGGACAAAGGAAGGAGTTCATTCAAATAGTGGTAGCTTCCATGAAGACACTAGTGTGGTAGCACAGCAGAGTCTAACAGGAAGGTGGCATTGAGAAAGACTTTATTTGGCTAATGGATAAATGAAAGCATTTCTGAACAGTTAACACTGATTTGAAATCTGAATGGTGAGAATAAACCAATCTAATGAAGCCCTGGGGAAAGAAAGTTCCCGGCAAGGCAGAGCAATAAGTGCAAAGCCCCAAGCAGACAATAACCTTGACATTCTCCTGGAACAGAAAGGCCTGAGTACGGTGAGCTGGGTGCAGTGAGGGAGGAATAAATGGCTCAAGATGAACTGTAGAAAGGGGTGGGGGTTGGTTCCCAAGGACCTTGGAGGATTTCACAAAATTTGGACTGTACTTTAACTTCCGGGAAATTCCAACCTAGACCTGACCCATGCCTAACATCTGTGGGACCTCGTACCAGAGAGTAAAGGGAAGTCCTGGGCTATGCTATAAAAGCACTTCATCATCCATACCTATTGCTCAGTGAATGTTCTGGAAGAGAGACAGTGGAGCTCATGTCCACTAATGCCTAGTGCATAGCTCCATGGCCAGGGAGATTAGATGGACAGCTGGTAGCAAAGAGGCTACATAAGATGGACTATGAGGGCAGAAAGAAAATTATCAGGACAAACTTAACTGATTCTACTTGTTCTTGGAGCAGAATGGTCTATGAAAAGTAGAGGCAAGATAAAGGTGTAGCTTGACCTATCAGAGAAAGAATAAACAAGGTAAAGTATATTAGTTAGTTATTGCTGTGTAACAAACTATCCCAAACCTAGAGGGGTCAAACCACATAATGAACTTATTATCTCACTCAGAAAAGTATGGGGGGCTGGAATTCAGAAGTGCTCAGCTGGATGGTTCTAGCTCAAGGTATCTTATGAGGTCCTAAGTCAAGATGTCAACCACAGTTGCTGTCATCTATGGGCTCAGCTGGGCCAGCAGAGTTGCCTCTAACTCAGCTCTCACACAGCTAGCTGGCAAGTTGATGTTGACTGCAGCAAGGGGTTTCAGCCACCTTTGGCATCTCCCCAGGGCTGTCAAGGGTAATGATGACATGGCAGCTACCTTCCCCCAGAGCCAGTGACCAATGAGAGGAACAAGCAGGAAGCCACAATGTCTTTGTGCCCTGACCCAGGAAGCCATATTCCAACCCTGCTGAGACATAGCCAGTGCTACAGGAACTGCTCAGGGATGTGGCCACCAGGAATGAAGAATCAGTGGAAACAATCTTAAAGACTGCCTTTCACAGAAGAATGCGTGTCAAGAGTATGGAATTTTACTACCCTATCTCCTTTATTCTCTCAACTGCCATAGGAATCCATTACTATTATTCCTTAAGAAAGACTAGGCTTAGAAAAGTTAAGTAGAATTTGTCCCAAACTCATACTTGCCAAGAAGTAGAGTTAATTGTCAAATAACAAGCTGCTAAACTGAACAACACTCTCTTCCTAGGTGAAAAGAAAAAGCCTAAGCTGTTAGGTAAGAGTTCCAGTTGGGAAGAAGAAAAGGTAAGTGAAATGGACTCCCAGGATCCCAACCGTACTGATGAATTTTTGGACAAGTTACTCTACCTCTCTGTACCTAAGTTTACTTATCTGTAACCCAGAGCTAGTACTGGCACCTACTTCGTAGAGTCGTTTGAAGGATGAGATGGATTGATAGTTATAAAATTCTTAAAGTGATGCCTGGCACCTTGTACCTGCTATATGAGTGTTCTCATGAGTAAATCAATTACTCAGTCAACAAATCAATCAATAAATCAATAGTACTGACAGCTGTCCATATGTTCATACTTTTCTGGATAATACTCCGATTCACGTTATGCTACGAAGTTGCCTTCGGACCACATCAGTCTTTATCAGAAAGAAGTCATCATTGTAGATACCTGGTATGGACGCTGGCATGATTTTTCAACGTGGCTCTCTCCTGCCTTCGTGGTGAGGTTTCTGAGAAGTTGTATTCCTGGCATCTGTGCCTTGCTCACTATCCAGCTCACAAATGAAGGGCACACCTATGTGATATTAATAGTGCTATTTTGGGTGATGATATAATGGCTTTCAGAATCACCAAGAGGACTTCAGCCACCTCTTCTATGGGCGGAGTGGGCCTTCTCTTGGGGGCTCCTCCAACCAAGGGGAAGGGACTGTTAATTTTGCCTTTGGGGATGTAGATGACTAGTTATTTCCAAAGGGTGGTTGAGAACACAATGACCATGACCCTTGGGAATAGGGGGAAAATGCACACAGTAAGGAAAATCGTGAGCTCTTTTACTGGATTTGCTTGTTACCGCCATCCTGCCTGATTCCAGTTTGTTCACATTGCCTTCTTTCTGGCAAAGAAAGAAGGGAAGAGGAGGGCAGGGAAGGGAAGGAAAGAGAGGACAGGGAAGGAGAGGGTGGGAGGAAGGGGGAAGGGAGAAGAAGGAGGAGGAGGAGGAAGGGAGGGAGGGACAGAGGGACGAGCGAAGGAAAGGATCAGTAGGTGTTCAGATGTGCCATCCATACTAATGAAAAGATCCATGATTTTTATTATCAGAAAGCCTACTAAAGTGATGAAATCCTTAGATACCTGGCAACATCACTAAAGCAGGTCAAATTTTAGTTGCTCTGCAGTAAAATCACATTTTAATTATCATTTAAAACAAAATGTCATTTTTGAAAAGTGAAAGACTTCTACAGAATATCTATCAGAATGATCTTGTGAGACTTTTCACATCATTTTTAACTGGTTTGACTGTTCTCAAATTTACTAGTTAAATGGATTATAAGAACATGACCATGTTGTACCTTTTGTCCTTTTTTAAAAGTAAAATTGAACATCATATAAACAAAATTCAAAGAGTAAACAAATGACTCTCATTCCTCTCCTCTCCCCCAAAATCTATTTTTAGGAATTGACCTTGACTTATTCCATTGTGTAAATGTGCTCTAAACAGCCCCAAGAGCACGTCTAACACGACATGAGCAGGTAGTGATGTTTTGGAGCAAGTCTAGTGGCTCACAGCAGGAAATCTGCCAGTTGTGGATACCTGATCTCACCGGCAGCCCTCCTTGATGCTAAACTGGTGAGACGCCTGCCAAGTAGAACACTAAGTCTTTCCCTGACATCTAGTGTCAGCATGCAAAATGACAGACTGGGAAGCAGACACTCACTAGGCCTACGACAAGGGGCCTCGCCTCACTCCTTAACTGGACTGACAAGCAGCATTCCTCAAACCTGCCTCTTGGTCTAGTAGCCCTGAAGGGTCCTTCAATAAGCAGCTGCCACTTCCCTGCCTCAAAGTTAGCCCGAAGACAGAAGGAGCAGACAGATACCTAGAAGATGGAAAGGTGTCATTTTTCTCATTGTAAAGTGCGCCTGTTTGACCAAGGACTGATAGCGCGTTCCCTGTGCTTATTTACCTCCCGGTTGTAAAGAAATCAGAAATCTTTGCTTATATCTTGATAAACTGTCTTATTCCAAGTTCTGTTCCTAATCCTCTCCAGTTACCTCAATGTATTCATGTAACTTTTTTACTATTGATTGTTTTGGCATATAGAATTTACCCAGAATGCACAATATAAGTCAACTGATCAGTGCAATAAAAGAAAGTGAGACTATCTTCTGACTTCTTTTTCTCAACATTGCTAGCAATGGGATATAATGACGCACTTATATTTTTTGGCACACGGGGGTCCTCGGATCCTTCTCACACTTTAGCATTTTAGGCATCTTGGCAGATGATGCCACAAATGTATTTGAGAAAGTATCTCTGCTCTAGAAGACACTTGCCAGTGGGATATTAGTGCCAAGTGCCAGCAATGCTCCAGGACCAGTGACTGCAATGCAGGGATGTAAGGAAATTATTTTTTTAAAGGAGTTGGGGATATACCTTAGTGGTAGAGTGCTTGTAAAGTACATACAAGGCCCTGGGTTCAAAATCTCAGGACCATAAGAAAGAAAAAGGAACAGAAAGAAAGAAAGAAAGAAAGAAAGAAAGAAAGAAAGAAAGAAAGAAAGAAAGAGACAGAGAGAGAGAGAGAGAGAGAGAGAAGAAAAGAAAAGGAAGGGGGAGAGAGAGAGACAAACAGACAGAAGGAAGGAAGGGAGATACAACATCAATGTCAAGGGAAGGAGCCTGCTGTAATAACCAGTCCATGCCCTCCTCCAGGCAGCTAACTAAAATCATTTCACAATTGTTGAAATTTGTTCTGATCATGCATTTTCTTAGATTACGTGGAACTTCCTCAATAACCCTTAACAGACCCATAATACAGCAACAATTTCCCCGCCAAGACATTTCCTCAAAGATTTCCCTATACCACTGATATTTCAATGTAAGCCCATTTCTCCTTCATCCAAAGCCAAGATTCTTTCATCCTTTCATTCATTTCATTTGTTCAAAGAATGTTGACCCAGTGTTTACTATGAACCAGGCAATGACGTTGGTTCTGGGAAAACAATGGGGGAACCAGGCCTCAAGATACTTGCACTCAAGGGAGGTACCTTACTTAGGTACAATCCTTACTATGTCTGCTACAAAGCTCTTCCTCCTCTGAGCTAACTCACGGGGAAGCCTGTAAGTTGGCCAGGTGAACCTCCCATCAGGATTGTGGAGTGGGATGCCACAAGGATAGTCTTACAGATTTCAGGACTTTAAGGCAAAGAAATGATGACTTGGAGGGGCTATGTCTTAACTTCAGATAAAAAAGCCTCCTGAGATATGATCTAACCAACACTCAAGTTACCTCCCTTGACTGTGAGCTACCTCACAGGGAAGCCTTGTAAGTTGACCAAGTGAGTCTGCCACCAGCAGGTGAGGGGGATAGGGCCACAAGAAGAGCCAATTCCTCCTTCTATAACTGCAATTCCCTAAATGATCGGGCCTGACTTGCTGTATTTCCCTATATAAAAGAATTTATACAAAACACAGAAATTATAGTGTAGAATATAGACAAAGTTTATTAAAAATAGAGAATATAGGCATAGACTGTAAAGAAAGGTGTTACACTTAGGGCTTTTACTTAGCATGGGTTAATAGAGCCGCAGTGTCTTCAAAGAACTGGGCTCAGAGGCAGGCATTTCAAAAGTTTAGGAATCTAGGCAGCCACCCACCTTCATAAGGGAGCAGAATGTGCTAAACAGTGTCATTTTTGATTGCTGGGAGTGGTGTGTATCTCATACAGTCTGTTGCATCCTTCCTGGATGAATGTAGATGTGAAGAATGACTTCATTTCTCTACTTCCTTCTAGCAAGTATGCTATTTGTAAGGGGATTACCTATCAGGGAAGCACTGACCACCAGATCAAAGCCTTTGCCCCACAGGAGGCTTCCGCTGTTACTGTATTACAGATGGCTGGGAAGCACATGGCTAGGCTGGGAGGTGGGTGGCAGCAGAGGCCTCTATTTCCTTTCTTCCTGCCTACTATGTCCCCTTTCAGTGGGTACATTCTCTAGTTAATCTTGGCTCTTGAGACCCCTATTGGTGCTGGTCCTACAAGCTACCATATGGCTGAGTCAGGTAAGCTGCAATAGAAGGGCAATATGCACGTGTGGGATGGGCTGCAACAGGTCTAGCATATTTCTTCTGATTATCAGTCTGATCAGCAACTACAAAACAGAGGGTGTCCTAACAGCAGCCTATTAGCTCAAATTTCAGGAAAGGACTCCACTCTGTGTGTGTGTGTGTGTGTGTGTGTGTGTGTGTGTGTGTGTGGTGCTGGGGGTTGAACCCAGAACCTTGCAGTGCTGGACCACTGAGCTGCACCCCCAGCCCATTTTCTTTTTTCTTTTTCTTTTTTTCTTTTTTTTTTTTTTTTACTTTTTTGGACACAGGGTATCACCAAATTATGCCTCTGATCTCAAACTTGCGATCCTCCTGCCTCTGCCTCCCAAACTACTAGGATTACAGATGTGTGCCACAGGGCCCAGCTAAGATTCTATTCTTTTTTTAAAGGGAGGTATCAATAAGGAAATTGCAGGAAAATCAGTAAATACTAAAGGCAAACAACTGTCATAAAAATGGAAAAATATTTTGAAGACTTTTTCTTTATTATTTTTCAGGTGTGAAATTTCAAGTTACTACATGTAAATATCTGATTTGGTGGCACCATGAATTTGTCTAAAAACTGATGAGTATTGTTGCTGCCCTTGTTGGAAGAAGTAGCTTTTTAAAAATCTGCTTTACATTTGTTTCTCAAATTTGGTGGCTCGGGAATGTATGCTTGTGAGCCAAGGGGCACTAAGAAAGACTGCTTAGAATTAGGCGATCTTTGAGGGTTTTTTTTAAAAAGCAGAGTTTCAATCTTTTATTTTATTTTCATCTATTTTGTGGTCCAAAGGCTGTCCTTTAACAAAGCAACCTATGCTAGTGATCATTATAAAAGTTAGATAAATTTGATATTAGAGAAAAAACTCAGATAGTACCAGGGTTAGTTACCTGCTACCTTTTTAATTGGTCTGATATATCTTCCCACATGTTTAGAATATATATGGCAAAGATAGCAACTTAGACCTGCAGAGAGAAAGGGAGTTTCAAAACAACTAAAGTTCAAATAGCCTGATTGGAAAAACAACATCTGTCCCTCTCTTTGAAGGCTTCTCATAATTCACTACAGAGTAACAGCAAGTATTGATTTCTGTCCTTCAGCTTCCTGAGCCACCATTTATCACTGTTTACCTCCCAGAGACTCCATGTCAGAAAAACCACTGTTCATTGGGGTTTTTCATAGCAACCTGTGAAGAGCTACAGAAAAAGAAGAGATTTCACTTAGTTTTATTAGAGCCTCATGATGCCTCTGCCTAGAGCCCAAATTTTCTCTCCTGGGTCAAATTGTTGTAGTTGTTGATGATGATAATGATGTTGTTGTTAGGTGCCTTCAAGTCAGGTCCGACTCATAGCAACCCTGTATACAACAGAACAAAATACTACCTGGCCCTGTTCCATCCCCAGCTCTATTGTCAGTGCCTTTCTGCTATTCATAGGGTTTTCAATGGCTGGTTGTTTTGGGAATGGATTGCCAGGTCTTTCTCCCAAGCCTATAGCACCTGGTATTCTCATTCAAGGACCAATCAGGCAGATGCTGATTACCTTTTGAGACCAGATGAGATGAGATGCCATGTTGTTGTTGTTGTTATTGTTGTTGTTGTTGTTGTTGGATGTTGTGGAGTGGAGTCTGACTCACAGCAACCCCGATAGGGTTTTCAATAGCTGATTGTTTCAGGATTGCCTTGAGAGTGGATTGCCACATCCTTCTCCCATTTCTATGGTGCTGGGAATTGTACCTGGGACCTCAGAGACTGCAGAGCGGCATTCTACTGAGCTAAATCCCAGCCCTCAGACACCATAGTACATTGAAAACAGGAGGCCTGGTAGAAATTCTCTTATATTAGACTTCTTCAAAAATAAATTTTTGTTGTTGTTGTTCAGCATCATGGGATATTTTAGACTACTTTGTGAAGAGTTTTAGAAGTCAACTGAACTTTGTATGTTAAAATAGTAGCCAAGTATTCAATTCCTTCACTAAAAGCATCCCAAAGATGCCCTAGTTTAGTCACAAGTCCATTATCATTCACAAATAAGGTTATTTCTCTTGAAACTCATTTAACCAAGTGATTTAGTAGAATCACAGTGCCAGAAAGCGCTTTGAGAAATCATTTGGTAAACCTCAAGCTCTCAACATTAAGTGTCTAAAGCTTGACTAGAAAATGAGTTTCTTCCTCAGTAAAAATTTTGCAAGACTGATAGAGGCTGCCTGGAGTTCCATATGGTGCATTGGGGGTGGGGAGGGTTCATTTAAGCTCCACAGAAAACATTGTTATGATTAATTAGTCATGGCTATAGGAAATGGCAAAAAGTTGGCTCTGGTCTAATTTATCCCAGACAGAGCACTTCTTTTCTCTTAGGTTCACTCTACAATCTTCCTTTTACATTGTCATGCTCTGTCTATTAACCATCTCCTTAAAAATCGTGGTCGAATCATGTCCCACCTTGGTCGTCTCTTCTGGAGACAGCCACAAACCTTTTCGTCTTTCATCCTGGGACCTATTTTCCAACCCTTTAATCATCTTTGTGCTTGTTTCTGCAGTTACTCCCATTTCTTCATATTCCTTTGAACAGTGGTGACCCACACTCTAATTCTAACTATAATCTGACTAATTCCAAATATAAAGGGATTATTACCTCTCATCTTTGTGTTTCTTCATACCCCTGTTATCATGTGGGCTTTCTCATAACATCCTTTGACTAATCTCCATGCCCACTCACTATTACCTATGTGCCGACAGCACCCCCAATCTCTCATGGATGAGACTGAGCCTCAAAGTAACTTGCCCAAAGGAAGTCTTCGCTTTGGAGGTAGGAAAGTTTGGGCAAAATGAAAAGAGGTTTTTTAGAAAGAAGAAAAAAATAAGGCAACTATTTTAAAAGCAAAAACAGATGTTAAGTGCTGTTGAAAAGGGAAATTCAGTAAAAGGCAACATTTTTGAAAAGCAATTTTAAGCAAATCGGATATTTTAAACAAGTTACATGGGGTATAAAATTAAAAGTCCAAGTATGTTCCAGATCCATACTCTGCCCTCCTTTCACCTCTCCATGCTGGTCCCTAGAAGTTCCGGACTGGAAGCAATATAAACAGAAAAGGGGATGCTAATTTGAGGAAGTTAAAACTGGCAACAAGACAGCTGAATTAAAAGCAGATATAAGGAAATTCAGTGTAAGTAAGTTGACCCAGGATGATAGACGTGCTCTGAAAAACTAGCTAGAATTTAAACATGGGCATTATGCAGCCTAGTGCTAGGGAGTTAGATATTCAGTAACCTATAGGATTACTCTGGAAAGGAACTCTTCAAGATTTTCCTGGGGTATCTTCAGACTTGAGACCTAAATGTCCACTTGGTTCCTTGTACTTAACCTGGTCAAATCTGAGCTTATCCTCTTCTTCCTAAAATTAATTCTTTCCTCCCTGCCCTGATTTCCTGTTTCATTTATGGTTCACCAAAGGCCAGTCTTATGCCATCCAAATAATCTTTGTTGCCTCCTCTCTGAAATCTTGCTGAATAGCATGGTGTCTAAATCATAGCTTTGGTAACAATTGCTTCCATTTTCATCCCACTCGTTTTACTAAGTTACTTTTTTTACCCATCCTCTCAACTCCTGCAGTAGGGTCACCCTATAGAGGGTCCCCCACCTTCTTCTACTTTTCCACTTGTTAGTCTGCCAAATTTCTCCTTTCAGAGGACCTTCCCATCACATCACCCCTTATTCAAAAACATTTTATCGCTCGTTATTATCCCTCCAAATCATTGTGGAGTTTCTAACTAGGAGAGTCAAGACCTACACCAATAGAGTCCTCAATCTATCTTTCCAAATAGGTCAAGTACTCCACCTAGTTTTTCCATCTCTATGATTTTCTTGGCTCATCCTCCAACTTTTCACTTTTTTACAACTTTCAAAATTTTAGTCATCCTTTGAGATCATCTTAAATTCTCATTCCCATGGGGCACAGCTGGACATACCAGAGCACACTATCTAAAAGCTGTACTACTTAGAAAAACCATGGGTGGTTCCAGAAGAGTTAGGTTTTATGAAAAAAAAATGTGCATATACCTTTTTACAAAGAGAATGTAAAATCAAATTTAATGTCCCTAACGATATCAAAGCCTGCAGCCATACCACTGTGGCATCCGATCCTGTCAGATCTTAGAAGCTAAATAGGGTTGGGCCTGGTTAGTACTTCGATGGGAGACTTCCTGGGAACACCAGGTGCTGTAGGTTTGGGAGAAAGACCTGGCAACCCACTTCCAAAATTCAATCAGCCATTGAAAACCCTATGAATAGCAGAGAAGCACTGACAATAGTGTTTCGCTTGTTGTGCATAGGGTCGCTATGAGTAGGGCACTGATTCGATGGTGCCTACTGACAACAACAAAGATATTAAGAAACACTCATGTAGAGATGCGTCCCTCCCTTCTTTCAACATCACTGGCACTCCACAGGGACAGGAACAAACTTGATCCCCCCCATACACACAGCGTCCAGTGCTGTAGGGGACAAGCTCTGACACCCATCACAACATGCCCCAGCACCTTCCCCAGCATTTCTCACACACCGTAAGAAACACTGGCTAATTGCCAAGCCTAACGCTAAATGCTGAAGGCAAGGAAGTGCAGGACGAGTTTCCTGCCCTGGTGGAGCTCATAGTCTAGGGAAAGAAGCACACAGTTTAACCTGCAACTAAAACATTCTGTGAAAAATGGCCTGATGGGATATCCACATGGTATGTAAGCATGGGTAAAGCTCATTCCATCTGCGCTAGGGCAGATAGGCCACCTGGCCAGGAGTAACCAGTGGGCTGAGTCTAGAAGAATCGAGAGGAGGTACCAGACACCGAGAAAGGAAGAACTTTCACGAACAAGGAATAGCATGTGGAGAAACGCTCTCCCAAACCTAGCATATGTTTTCACTCAAGGACAGAGTGGGCATGGGGAGAAAAGGCAGCGATAAGCATTTAGGACTCTGAATTTTATCTTGAACAACATGAAGGACCAATGAAGGGTTAAAAGTGGGGGAATAGCACAATTATATTTGCATTTTAGGAAAATCACTTTTTGCAACAGAGTGGAAAATGAGTTAGAGCAGTGAAGTCTAAGAGCCGGTTCAGCTACTTTAAATAAATGTTATTATAAGTCGAAACTAAAATCATAGCAGAGGAGATGGAAAGAAAGAATGAACATAGAAATATTTGGGAGTTAGAATCAGGGAGATACGGTTACTAATTAGATGGAAAGAATGAGGGAGGAGAAGGATTTGTGAGTGACGCTTGGGTCTCTGATCTGCGCATCTAAGTCACAGGTGGTTAGTTTCTGAGATGGGGAGATCAAAGAGGGGGAAGGGAGGCGCCTGATGGTTTCAGAGGAGTTTGTAGCTCCTGTGAACCTGGATCCAGAAGGTTGGTCTGAGTCAAAATGCAGATTTTGGATCCATTAAAAGACAAGTGGTCTTTAATTATTTGAATTTTCATTGAGTCACTCATGCAGAATACAGAGATAAGATGAGCAGGAGGCCAAGAAGAGAACAAAGAGGTTCAGGCTAAGAGGACTTGAGAACAGAAAGTTGTGTTGCCTGATCCTTAGATGAGCGATCACTTTGTTGTGCTGAAGGCAGAAGTGAATCAGCTGAGTGCAGCCACAGAGGAGGGAGTTAGAAGTGACATTGGGAGTCCAGTGTCCTTGCCCCAGGCAGGAGGGGCCTTCATTGGGCTTTCAAACTCTATCCCAATCCTCCTCCAGCCACAGGTTCCCCTAGACAGGAAGTCCTGGGGCTCAGGGCCAAAGGAACACAGCCACCCACAGCCTGCCCCCTCCTTCCAGACTGGATTCTAATTATCCAGGACCCAAAGTTCCCTGTTCAAATGTTACTCTCTGTGTTCACTTCTAGGCACCCTTCTCTGGGCATGTCATAAAGAAGGCAGACTCTCTCCAGAGGTACATGCACTCCTAGCCCAAAAGATACAGAGGAATAGTCCATCATGGTGAGGGATGGGACCAAAATGTGAACAATAAGGAAGGCAGGCAACTTTCCCCTGTAAAACCTCATTCTGCCCTAGAAGTCCAAGGACCACAGGCATCTTAAGTGGGATCCTGCTCATCTAGATATGTTTAGATGTATGACATGCAGGAGTCAATGTGTGCTCTTACCCTGGGCTCCACAGATGGCCAGAGAGGGCCTAGTAGAGATAGAGTCATTAGGCCACATGTTCAAGCAGTTTGCCTACAAAGAGATGGCAAGAGATGAAGTCTGAGGGCAAAAGGGAGTGTTTCATTCTATTTTTTGTTTGTTTGTTTTCTTTTACTTAAGACATGATAAATTTTATACGGCCCACAAAAGAACGTTGCCTTAGAGAGGTTAGAGATGTAGTGAGAAGGGGAAAACCCACAGAGCTGTCCTGAGTTGCTAGGAGAGCGTGGAACTCAAAACCTGGTGGTGGTAGTGCTGCTGACCACAGAAAGAAGGGACAACACTGATCCTTCTGAGTCAAGAAGCAGCTCTGGGAAATGGGAGATCCAGGCCAAGGTCAGGGAATGAGTGATGAGAATGAACTGGAACCAAACAATTAATAGTTCTCTACATTTATCTTTTCTCTCTCTCACTCCAGAGGCTCTGACAAGTATTAACTACATTAAGACGTATAGAATTTTACTTACTCTGAGAAAAGAAGTTAGTAGGGTCAGTTCTGGTATGCCATGTTGAAATGTGTTCCATAACTTGGTTTATGGAAAGAAATATTACTGCCAGAATGATTTTAACTTTTTTTAAAAAACAAGATGATTAAACATCAGATTCATATGTGAAATCTATTTCACTCAGCAAAGCCTATATTATAGCTCTCAAGCTTCATTTTGCAATATGTAGTTACCTCAAGAGCTATCACAAAATTGTACACAAGTATCACAAAATACTTGACAGGTTTAATTTCAATTTGTGTTAAAAAATTAAATAGCATATGTGTTGTACATCCATATTTTATAAGACAGAGAAGTTGTAAAATCAAATTATAAGTGGTGAGGTTTCAACCTGTAAATTACAGTACTAAGATATATGTATCATTCAAAAGTTCCTAAGAAAACTGAATTTAAGCTATTGATATGATAATGCAAGTGGAAAAACTATGAAAAATTTTAGATCATAAGGTTAAAAAAATAAACTGAGCAGTACCAGCTTGGGAACACCCAGTTTTCAAAATTGCGCGTGCACACACACACACACACACACACACACACTGGAGGTGCCAAAATACATATATGTACATTTAAAGAGATTTTATCTGTGTATTACTTTTTGAAGTTGCATTACGGTAGTAATGTGTAGTATGACATTCTGGATTCTATTTCTACTATCACATCAAAATAAAGGTGATGCATTCTTAAAACAGCAAAATGGGAAGTTTTCATTCTAAGATGTGTATACATTTGTTGGCACCCTCTGTGTGTGCATACACACACACACACACACACACACACACACACACACACCTCCA
The DNA here is from genome assembly GCA_007922755.1 of Pedetes capensis. Classification (NCBI taxonomy): domain Eukaryota; kingdom Metazoa; phylum Chordata; class Mammalia; order Rodentia; family Pedetidae; genus Pedetes; species Pedetes capensis. The sequence continues at coordinate 154,454 of VMDO01000887.1, forward strand.
TCCAGAGTCATGCCAAGCACTATGCTCTCCCACATTCATTGGCAAACTGAACACATCAGGGCAAAGCCATTCCCTGTCCTAAGCAAGGCAGGTCTTCTGAGGAGGGACCTATGTTCACCCTCCACCCCACCCTCCACAAGACACAATCCTCTTTCTATGATGGGTTTGGAGGAGAAACAGAACATTCCAGGATTTAAACTAACCCATATCCCACTGAAATAAGGTTAGTAATCGCTGAGATTCCAAGATAGGCTACCAACATCTTTTTAGCCCAGGTCATAAGTGAAATCATTCCGAGTTTTCCTTGTGGATAAAGATGCTGAGTTCCCCATAAACGACTTAGGAAAATAACTTTTGGAATCAACCAATTACTAACTTAGGAAGAGCTCAACAATCTGTCCTTCCTGAACATACTCCGTTCAGGTTCTCTCTTAATATAATAAAATCACTCATTTGCCAGGCGGGGACAGTCCTTCTTGAATCAGGGCTCCCTTTGTAGGCTCTTGTAGCTCCACAGTTCATCGGGAGACTGAGAATAAGCCTGTCATAAGCATGTAATTGTGGGGCTGGGTGTGACACACCCCTGTCATCCTAGCCCTCCAGAGGCAAAGGCAGAAGGATTGTAACTTCAAGACCAAAAGCAGCATGACTTAGGGAGATCCTGCCTCAAAATAAAAAAATAACAAAGTGGCTGGGGGTGCACCTCAGTCGTAGACCACTTGCAAAGTATGTGTGAGGCCCTGGGTCCAACCCTCAGTAATAAAAGAAAAAAGTGCACATTGACATCATGAGTTGGCCTCCTCCCAGCCCTCACCGTGAAGGAAGCATCCATCAATGCCCATCCTGACATCAGCACAAAACACAGGCTGCGCAGACAGTAGACAAAGGCAGGCAGGCGGTTGGAATGACTCTCTCCTGCAGCTATACAGACAAAGAGGATCTGGAAAAATGAGTGGAATTTGTGGCAGGACAATTACTTTGTAGCAAGGAAGAGATACAGCTGAGGTCAAATCCATAAGAAGCCTCAGCTCACTGCTCATGGGGGGGAGAGGGTCATGAGGAAGGGCTGAGGACTAGAAATCCTTCTACCTTCCCGCAGGCAGCAGGGCCCACATTGCCTCTAGGCCCCCACAGAGCTGCCTTCCACTCTCTCTGGGTATGAGACTTGTCCCCAGACCAGACTGCAAGCTGGAGGGGGACAGAAACACATCTGGTTCCCTTTGTGTGCCCTCAGCATCTGGGGCAGCACCTGGAGTCCAGAGATCCATCAATGCACGTCTTGACAGTCATACCCCTGTCCCAGGAAGGGGTCCCAAATGGAGGCCTTAGAAAAATAGAACCAGGTGGGAAATCTCCTCCCTGCCATCTCCACATCCCTCCTTGCCTTGTGCTCTCAGAGGTGCGCTCTCCTCTCAACTGAGAGCAAATCTTTAAAATGAGTCTCCTCTCAGGATCAACTCCAAAATGCCCAGCAATTTTTTTTTCCATCATGCCTCCCACCGTCCTTCCCCATTCCCCTCAATTCCCAGAATTAAGCCTTTTGCAAACACATTGAAACATTTCTGCTAGGACATTTTATCTACATTCCGGTACATTTTGGCTATTTCTTAGTAAACATTGGAGAGAGCTCCTTGTTCTGTTCAAGTATGGAGTCCTGCCCAGTACCCTCTTTGTCTCATTTGCCTTCTCTCAAGGCTTCTCTGATTGCTTAAGCCAGTGGGGGTTTGCAATGGCTGAGTCCAAGGCAGAGAGATAGAGTTGTCATTCACCATGTACATCAAGGTTTATCACCTTTATGAATGAATGAGTTTAAGGAATTGGGTCACGTGGTTATGGAGGTAGGCAAGTTCAAGATCTGCAGGGCAATCTAGCTAGCAGCAGACACAAATAAGAGCCATGAAGCAGCTCAAGTTCCAAGGCCATCTGCCGCAGCACTCCCTGTGCCTGTGAGCTCAGTTCTTGAGTAGGAATAGAGAGCTCTGTGGCTCATACTCCTCATTTGGACCAATTTTACCCGAGTATTACTCAACCACTTTAATTCAGTTTGACTCTACCCAAGAAATTTAATTCAACAAATATTTATTAGGTGCCCCTATGAACAAGACTTCAACAGCTTTCTCTCCTTCCATAGGATATCCAAGCTCACTACCTTAAATGTCAGCCTTGAACACAGGGTTTCTGCTGCTTAAGCTTCTTTTAAATCATTTCTGAAAATGTCTAGTAAGCTGATACCTTACCCTGGATAAGAGTGTTCCCCCATGATGGCTAATTTTAGTGTCCCGATATGTAGCCAAGCATTTTTCTGGATGTTCCTGTGTAGGTTTTTTTGAATGAGGTTGACATTTAAGTTGGTGGATGTTTAGTTAACCAGATTGTTCTTCATGATGTGGGTGGGCCTCATCCAATCAGTTGAAGGCATGAGTAAAACAAGGATTAACCTCCCCCAGCAAGAGGGAGTGCTGCGGCAGATAGCCTTGGAACTTGAGCTGCTTCAGTGGCTCTTATTTGTGTCCGCTGCTAGCTAGATTGCCCTGCAGATCTTGAACTTGCCTACCTCCATAACCACATGACCCAGTTCCTTAAAATAAATCTCTTTCTATACACAGCCGTCTCCTATCTGTTCTGTTTCTCTGGAGAATCCTGACTAATACATCCCCACTCACCATCCAGGCTTTTAACAGTGAAGATTCCATCTTTGCAGGAGAGCAGATCATGGGTGGGGCTGGAAGTTTGTTAGAGATCCTGGCTAAAGACCTCTCTGGGGAGGGGAGGGAGGAACAGTTGGGAGGTTTGATCCCTGACTGAGGGGGGGGGTATGACCTGCAGGAAAGGAGGCTGCAAGAGGGAAGGAAACCCCCTATGATGGTGTTCCAAAGGCAGCCTAAGAAATTATATGGCCCTCTGAGAAAGCATCAAGAATCAATGCAATGAATCAATTGATTTGAAATATGTTGAAGTTTTATTTTCGGGTTCCATGGTATACTTTTGGTGCATTTCTCAGTGCAGTTTCTTCATCCAAGACCAGAGGAGATTGAAGTGTGCCTTCTTCACAGTGAAACGATGCTTGTCAGGTTGGTGCTGACATGAGCCTAGGACACATGAATCCACCCTGCTCTCCACCGTTGACACCAGTCCTTATGGCTCACAAAAAGCAGTTACATTGGCCTTTGCTCACATGGCCCACACAAGAAGACCCCAGCAGATGCCATGAATGGATTCTTGCAAAGATGTGTGATGTGGGCTTTTGTGAATCACTATATGTTCTGAAGACACATTAGAGGAGGTGGCTATTTCAAGGAAACTTTACAAGTGTCTCATTTCATAATGTCACAAGCCAGTCTGATTTAAGATCATAACCTCTCTTTTACCCTGTTAGCTTATAAAATTCCATCTTTTTGCCTAAGAGGTTTAATTAAGGCAAGACAAAACTATATTTAATACCATTCAGTCACCTGAAAGAATTATTACAGAAATCCTTAAGGTGTTGCCAGAAAGCCACTTAATGTCTCAAATAAATGTCAAGTTCCCCAAATCAAACTGATAGGCAACTTAGTAAGGGATAAATGCCACCATTATCCATATTTTGTCACACATTTTAGAAAGAAAACATTCACACAGTGAAGGGAATCAAAATCTGTTTTTATATCCCTAGAGTTATAAACATTTGTATCAAAATATTTACAATTATAGCATATGAAATAACCTATTAGCAAAGAAGCCAAATACAGTACTAGAATAACCCACCAATGTAATGCAAATTACACGAGACATAAATGTCACAAAAAGAAGTAAAAGATAAGGGAATACATGGTTTACTCTAATTATAGTTCAACTTTTTTTAACAAAATGAGAGTATCTCTTTTGGATATAGCTGACATGTAGTTAATGCTTCTGCACATAAGACAATCATGTGATGATCAGATCATAATTTAAAAGTTCACTATTTCACTTTTTTTCAGGCCAACCTCTCTACCCTAAGACCAGGTAATTTAGTGACCTGCCTTCAGCATCCCCTTACCCAGAATAAACATAGAGAAATATACTTAGTAATAGTCCCTTTACATAAATACCAGCAATTATGGCATCATAGCTCCCCCAAAAGGAAAGATATATAAGAAATGGATGAGGAGAAGGCCAGACGGAAAGTAGGCAAGATATCTCAGACTCTTCCTGGGGTAGATCTTCTAAAGGCAATAAAGGAAATGACTTCCAAAAAAAGAACCCTTTAGACAGAATCTGAGATGGCTTACAATAGCTGCTCCAGGGCAGAGTGTTGCCCGCTGAACCAGGAATAACGTACTACTTCTAAGTTCTATATAGCAAAACTTCTGTGGCCACAGACAGCTCAGCAACCATCTGCATTTTCACTTTTTTAAAAAAAAAAAAAAAGAAAGAAAGAAAATATCTGCCCATCACCTGTATTTTTATTCATCTCACGGGATTTTCTTATTTTCCTGGGAGCAGGCACTCTGTCTTTATCATGACTGAAATATAGCATGCTTAATACTTCACGATTATATAGCACCTTTCCCCCAAGGACCTGCTATTTGGTTTTGGTTCATGTGTGTTTTAATTAGCTTCCAGAATTGCTGTGTCTCACCTGGGAAGCAGGGTGGGCAAGGCTTCTGAGAGGTGGTCACTCCAGCCAAGTGACAAAGCTACAGTGACCACTGAGGCTAAAAGCCCTGATCCCCATGCGGATCATTAGACAGAACTTCCTCACAGGCTCATAACTTAGAGGAAGAGTAACAGGATGAATCTCAAGGAGCCATGTCAATCTCTCTCCTGCTATGTCCTTAAAAGAAACATTGACTGCATTGGGGGGGGGGGATCCTAAAAACATAACCCTAATGTAGCACTGTGCCTAGTGCCTTGATCCCACAGTTTGTGGGTGCTTTTACTACTAAATTGGTCGGTAGTGGCCCTAGACAAATTCCAGAAGAGTTTGTCTACCTAGGCTTTAAGCAGGAACCTTGCAGAGTCCAAGGCACCAAGTCCCCATGAGGGACAGCTGTGTGAGGTCCAGCCTGGACTCTGCCCATCCCCCAGGCCTTCTGGAGAGAAAAGGTCGCTTTCTTGGGTTAGTTAACCCACCAATTTGGCCTTGTAAACTATCCCTCTTCCTCCCCTTTTGTCACAAATGCTGCCCAATTTCAAGGAAGTGAATACCTGTTCTAAAGAAGAGCAACAGCACCTGGCCCCACCCCTCCTTGTGGGTACCTCAGCTTGGAATGTGAGGTTTTGCTTTGGGTGGGAAGGAGGGGGTGGCTTCCAGGGTTGCATAGTCAGCACAGAGGCGGGACCTGCTCTTGCCAGGACTTGTACCGCTATTTGAACTTGGTGCCCGTGATCTGCAAGACCTCGGGGTGCGGCCCAGAATTCACCCTCAGAAGTGGAGCCTTGGCACAGCAGCTGACTGGCCCAGGCGGTGCAGGTAACTGCGGATGGCTGGGCGCCATATCTGGTGGCTGGAGGGAGGCTCTCTGGCTAACGCCAGGGAGCATCAGAGCTGGAGCCAGCGACTTCCTCATGAAGGCAGGCACTTGATGATAGAAAGTGGCCCCAAAGGTATGGGCTTGGGTCCCTTCCCCCTTCTCCCCCCCTTCCCGTCCCTCCCGCTCGAGGTTTTTCCTGGACAGTGACTTCTGCTTCCCTCCCAGATTAAACTGCTTCCTCTGCCCCACCCCCCAGACCCCCAAGCGCTGTTCAGCCTCATTTCTTCCTCAGGACCAGGTAGAGAATGCCAATGATGAAGCTGAAGCAGAAGCAGATCCAGGTCAGGATGAAGCAGTAGCCATGGTGGGTGTTGGAGGCAAAATTCTCGCCGCTGTTGGCATAGTGATGCGTGTAGATAGACACGCCGACCAGAATGCACAGCCCTGCGGGGGCACAGAGGTTCAGCACGGTTGTGACTGTAGTTTTAATATGAACAACAAGCAAAAGGATTTGTAATGCTTTAAAGATCCTATTTCCCTCGTTGACCAGGAGAAAGTGAACACTGGCTATTTGTCCCTAAATGGCCCTGACCCAAGCTTGATGGTTGTGTTATGAATTAGAGTGGACTCACAGCCCCCACCACTCCTTTGTGTGGCTACAAGTGTGAAGTGAAACCTAGAACATCATGTTCCCCGCCTGCCTTTCCTGGCTAGACACTCACATGTTTAGGTGGGCTATTCAGGGAGGCAAAAGAACATGGCCTTAGCCAGGTGTGGTGGTACATGCCTGTAGTTCCAACGACTGGGGAGGCTGAGGCAGGAAGATCACAAAGATGAGGCCAGAGGCAGCCTGTGCAACTTAGTGAGACCTTGTCTCACGATAAAAAATATATAAAGGGCCCATGGGTGCAGCTCAGTGGTAGAGCACTTGCAAAGTATGTATGAGGCCCTGAGCTCAGCCCCTACTACTAGAAAAGAGAGAGAGAGAGAGAGAACATTGCCTTTCACCAAAGTGAGGGTATGTGGAAAGAGTGCAGAGGCTGAGCATTGCAGTAACTATGTGCGTCATGACGGTGGGTGCATCTTTCTGAGGACTCCCACCTCCTTCCTCTCTTCTAGCATCTTGTCTAGAACCACTACTGATGGGTGGGCCCCAATCACTTAGTAGCTGCTAGGTGGGCTAGTTTTTTTAAATAATGAAGCAGATAAGGGTTCTGAATCCAAGCAGCAAAACTAAGTGGTCAACAGAGAGCAATCAACCAGAGGAGAGTTTTGTGCACAAAGCAGTTTCACAGAGCCCTGTGCTGATCTGCTCGAGTCCCTGGGAGCCGCACGGGAAGGCCCACTTACAATCTTCTCCAGTGTCAGCCAGAGTCTGCCCTGGGATACTCACAGCACACCAGCATGGTGGCTCCAGAGAGGAAGAACCGGTTCCCCTTCTCCATGGTGAAGAGCTGGAACACGAAGACCACAAGGGAGATGACGGAGAAGATGATGGAGAGGATCATGAAGGCCTGCACAGCCTTGAGGGCATCTGGAGGCACAGGGTGGGACAACAAAGGCATTTGGCAACCAGAGAGGCAGGACATTCCCAACCACACCCCACTGGCTGGGGCTGACTATCTTTATGCATACCTTCATTGCCATATGTCAAGTCACCCCCACAGTCACCACCGGTACAGTTTTTCCAAAGACCTACAGATGCATTTACAAAATCTGAAACCACCCAGACCTGAAATCAGAAGGGAACAAAAAGTTCATTAAAAACTGACCTTTTGCTTTAAAAAGAAAAGACAACAACAAATCAGCTTGTGTCAGAACCAAGGCTTAATCAAGATACCCTCTGTAGCTGTAAGTATAGCTAAGCAGCCTATCTCTCAATGAAAACAAGGTCCACTTAAAGTCTCAAAGGTTTAAGAGATAAGAAAGAGAGAGTTGTGAGCCGGAAAAAAAGTTACTGTCCCTCTTTGGGCTTCACATTCTTCATGGTTTAATTTTTTTTTTTTTAATTGGAAGTAATTCCACCACAGTGGTTTAAAATTCTAAAGTTCTAAGAAACAAAAACTCTGGTTGAAGAAATTGGTTCTAAGTATGCACAATTCAAACACTCTATCACAACTATTTCACTTAAGTGCCTGGCTAACAAAGAAACAAACAAACAAAAAAAGATTTAAGAGAAAATGCTAAGAATCACGAGGGCTCCTGGGAAAATAAGAATGAATCGGGGTGGCTGATAAGCCACTTTCATCTGTATAGAAGGACCAAACTTTGTCACAACCTACCAACCAATTTCATAGTAAAATAGTGCAGCAAAAGCTTTAATATGGGGGCCAAAATGTGTATCCCCAGGCTCACCATTGTGCCAGGATCCCTCCCTGCACAGCCCAAGAAAAACAATTACCTTCTGGAATAGAAAACAAAGGCAGAGCCTTGTCTAAACAAGCAGTAGGTGCACGTACTAGAAGAGCAGAGCCAAGAATGTACAGTCACTTTCTCCCCATTCAGTAAGCAGCTGTGTGCTGAGTCCTATTTAAGGGCTGATCATACAGATATGCAGCATGCGGGCCCTAACACACTTCGAAGTTTTCCAGACTTGTTAACCTCAGAGACATGGGGATTGGCATACAGAATGGCTAAATCACAAAATCCAGAAGAGGTAGCTTGGGTAGAGGTTGTGTCTTATCAAATAATGTTTAAATTAGCCTGGCTTGTAATCACACCTGCTGATATTTGCGAAGTTCTTCTCTCTGAACTTTAAAAGACACTTTCCCTTTGACTGTAGCAGGGACTGACACAGATTCTGGAAACTTTGTTTGTTCACCTAGTGATCAGTGGCCTTGATTTGTAAATCCAAGGAGCTGTCTGGTTTTTTCTGAGACAAGGACAATAAAAGCAAATTGGGTAGCCGGGTACGTGGCACACACCTGTAATCCCCGCAAGGCGGGAGGATCACGAGTTTGAGGCCAGAGGCAGCCTGTGCATCTCCACGAGATCCTGTCTCAATGTAAAAAGGAGAGGGGGGTACTGAGGGTACAGCTCAGTGGTAGAGCACTTGCCCAGCATGCCTGAGACCCTGGGTTTAATGCCAGTACTGAAAGAAAAAAAAATTTTTAAAGCAAATTGTGTGCTAAACACTACCACTAGAGGTCAGAGCGGCCCCAGCTTAGAGAGAAAACACTGGCTATGGCCATATAATGGTTTAATGTTGTTTTGTTTGATTGAGTTAATTCCGTTGGCACCAGGTTCATCTTGCAAAATTCCACTTTCACCTGCTACTCTCTGCTCAAAACTTGAATTTGTCAGCCTGGCAACCAAAAGCTCTCAGCCTCTTGCTTTCATCTACCCTTCCATTCAAGGTTCCTGGAAAGGGGAAGGTCTGCTCCAGACACAAGGATGTCTTTATCCCTGGAACAAAGCAAGTCTTTCCCTGTGGGTGCCTTTGCCAGCACTCCTGCCTGGGATGCATCCCTATGTTCTTCCATCTTCCGTCTTTCACTTAGAGAAGCCCTGCTGACCTATCAGTTCTCCAAGTGCTGCCTACACCAACCTCTGCAGCAGAACCAAAGCCTCCAGCAGCTGAGGAAGCCTCCCGGTGTGCTGCCTCCCAACACCAACAGCACTGGCAGGATGGCTCATGTGGATACTTGCTTGTATCCTTTGGCTATTTGTTTGATGTATGAGTGTGTGTTTAATTTTTAACACAACTAAGATGGAAGCTCCAGGATGGGTGGGCATTATGGCTTAAACCTCTTTAGTAGCACTTTATGTAAATATTCAAATAATTCCTCAATGAATGAATGGATGAACAAAACTCACATTGGCAATGGTGGCAACAAATAATATAGTAACTGTGGCAATGTGGACCACGAAGATACTAGCCAGTAGCACCAACATCTTGGCTTTTCTGTTGACCTGTGAGCGAAGAGAGTTCTGAAAAGAAAGACAAAAAGAGACAAAAAGGTTACTGTCAGATTCAATAAGAGAATTCATTTTTTCACATGTGAGCTCTCTGCTCAAATGAGGATGCCTTGCAAAAAAAAAATCACAATTTCACCATAAATTCCTGAAAGCAGCTTTCACCCTAGCTCCTAATATTCCTGACTGCCTATCCATCTATGTAAATGTAAACATCATTCCTGTTGTTTCCGCAGGTGTTTATATACTCATTTCTCTAATACAGTCTCTTTCCCAGAGTGAGAGACAATGTTTTATGACAACTGTTAATATTTTATTATGTTTGTGCTTTAAAGGCCAAAAGCAGGACTTTGATTTTTAAAAGGCTTTTGAGCCATGTGCCATGGTGCACACCTGTAATCCTAGGGAGTCCAGAGACTGAGGCGGGAAGATCGCGAGTTTGAGGCCAGAGATAGCCTGCACAACTCAGCAAGACCCTGTCTGAAAATTAAAAAAAAAAAAAAAAGGGGACTGGGAGTGAGTCACTGGTAGAGCACTTGCCTAACATGCTCAAAGCCCTGAGTTTAACTCCCTAGTACAGCAATCGATCAATCAATCAGTCAAAGGCCTTCATAATTTCCAGGTCTCTTCAGCAACATCACATACAGTTCCATCTTCTAAAGAAGTGTCTATGTTTCCCTCAAACTGCTCACCCAACAGTTTTAACAGAAGTGATGTACTCTGCGGAATAGCAACTATTACTTAATTCCAATAGTGATTTGACTACTAATTTGATCCCAGGTGAGATGTAAACTGGGAGAGATACAACTTCTATTATTATAATATTCTTTGGTATTCGATAATTATAACAACCTAATTACAGTTTAGTGGTCTGATCACCTGCTGTTTGAACATTGATGAGTAGTATGCTACAGCTGAGCTTTTGGCCGATGTGTGCCTCTTGCTGGGGATCCTGCTATGGGGCTGGGGCTGGGTTATATTTCCTACAGCTCAATATGAGAGCTCCAGAGCTTCAGAAATGTGCAGCTTGAGATACACCAGAAGTGCCTTCTACTCATGCATGACTTTTACACAACTCCCAATCCTTCAAAACCCAACACAGAAGACAGGCAGATGCATGAGCTATGGTAGGAGGACTGGGAACTAACATAGATTGTCAATGTGCGTGGATAAAAAAAGACTTCAGCCATAATCTCAGCACAGGAGAAGAGAGCCGTCGATGATAAAACCTAGAAACTAAAGGAAGTAGGAAGAATGCACGTGGGGAAAGCTATTCTGACTTTCGTAGCAGGAATACTTTGTCATGCTGTGACAGTTATGATGTTGTGCATGCTCAGAGGGACATCAAAAGGAAAAGGCTGGAGGTTATTCACGCCCCAGCCAGGCAGAGTGTGTGGATGCCCCAACCTCGGAGATGACTGGGCTCGTCTTGCAATTGCCTCCCTTCTCTCAAGCCCTCCACCTAATTTAATTGACGCTTTGAGTGTGCGTAAGCCACTTTCATGCCACACCAGGTATTTATTAGAGCATGGATACCATCATTATTCCAACACTTCAGGTGTCTTTTCTCACCTCTCACTTTCCTCATTAGGCGCTCAAAATCTAGCATGATCTAGCACATGCAAGGACGCTTTGCAGATACTGGCTGGTACTGTCCATCCTGACCTCCAATGACCTCTTCCCCCCACACCCACCCCAGGGCACTTCCCTCCAACCCAGGCTTTTATTTCAGAATGTCATAATGTGTCCAATGTAACTGAATGACAGAAACAATAAAATTTATCCTGCTGCCTCGGGAAAGCTTGGTGATTTCGTGCCTGTTCTTAATAATCTCTCCACCCATCCAAGTTCATTTTTGCTTTTCTAAGGCTCTTCCACACCTCCACAACTTTCTCCTTGAGTTCAATCATGATGAGATGGGTGTTTTTCAATCAGACAAAGGTTACTTAGAATCATACAAAGCTATTTGATCTCTGCCTCAGTTTTCTCATATATAAAGTGCAGGTTGTAATGCCAATTGTACAGGGAAATGTCAGGATTAAGTTGGATCCTGTAAGTACAGCACCTAGCACAGTATCTGTGCTAGGAACATGGTAGGTACTAATATTAGGGTTGCTGTAATTATTATCATCATTATTGTTAGGTGCCCTTGAGTTGTGTCCAACTCATAGCGACCCTCATATGGTTTTCAATGTCTGATTGTTTCAGGATTGCCTTGGGAATGGATTGCCACATCCTTCTCCTATTTCTGCAGTGCTGGGAATTGAACCCAGGATTGAACCTCAGAGATTGCAGAGTGGTGCTCTACCCACTGACCCATTCATATAAGAAGCTGAGTAGCTGTTGCCAACTCAACATGTTTAGTCACCAGACTGCCCCATGTTAAGTGCAAGGAATAAGATAGCTACCATTTAGATCAGAAGGCAGCATGTATAAAATACTTTGTCTTCTTAGAAATTGTCATTTTATCTACTCCTTGCCTCTTTAATGGAAAGACTACTGAGAACATACCCTCAGGGATGACCAGGAGAAAGCTGACTCTTCTCAGCCCATCCTCCCCAGTCTCGCCCCTGCTGGGGGAAAGGAACAGGCTGACTGCAGAAAATCACAAGTATTACATCATGAGCACTTATGTTTAATCCTCATTGGGCTCTTTAAATGACTCTCTTATGTGTTTTGTTTCTATTTCACAATTGTCCTCCTCTGAATATCGAGAAGTGGTTGAGGGGCTAAGAATGGAATATAATACACCAAGTGAGGCCACTTCAAGGAGTTGCAGAAAGCACTGTGAGTTGTCAGCAGACAGGCTGTTGGAATTCAGCAGCACTTTCTGTCTCCTGGGCTGCTGTGTCACCCTCTCCAGTGAAGTCTGACTTTCACCCCTGTTCATAGTCTTCCATCAGGATGACCCCTCCATCACATCCTCACAACCAGTGAGTTCTGACCACCATATCTCACCCAAACCAAAGCCACACCCCCATCAGGTCATTATTCCATGTCTTCTGCAGGCTGGAGGCGCAGGGGGAGGACTCAAGCTAAGAAACAACTCTCTTGCATCTTAGATTTTTGTGATTGTGTTGTATGTGTATTGTCACCATGGAAAGAAGCAAAATCTCTCAGATCAGCAAGTGTTTTTATTGTATAAAGGACACAGTTCTCCCTGCTTCTGGCTGCTGAGTCCAGCCCAAAGTAGAGACTGTTTAGTTGGAGCTATTGCATAATATATGTAACTTCTTCTTTTCACTGCTCCATTTTTGTCAGGTTTTATCAAGATCATCCATCATCAGCTTAGAGGAGCATCCATTATTTTCAATGGCTCTTGCCCAACACACTTGGAAAAAGAACAAACCTATCTTCTTTAAGTTCTATGGTGGATCATCCCTGGGTACACAGTCTCTATGTTACAGACCCCACTCCTCACCCCTCACGCCCTCAGTCCATGAATGTCTGGGAATCTACCAAATAGTGGCGTGGAAGATCCAGTGCTTTTGAAACTTCTACCCACACATTACTTACAGTATAGCTTTTGGGTAGACTCATTCCCTGCCCACTGTGTACTTTGCTTTATATAAAGGCACTAGAGAAAAAAGGCCATTTCTGAGCATTTACATCATTAGAATAATGGTTGCTACAACGTTTTCTTAGCAGTACGTTTCACCAAAGCAATAATAGATTTCTCCCTCATGCTTCTCTAAAATGCTTTATTCTCCAGTGGAAGGCCCACCACTCACCACGGCTGGGCAACTCAATCCAGGAAGCAGAGAATACAACATGGCAACCCTGAAGACTCTGGCACAACGTCTGCCTCCCACAGAACATTTGCCACATATTCAGTCCCAAAGTGTATCATTGGTTTCTGGGGACTCCTATACCAAGAAACGTTATTAGCCACATATGGGGGTGCACATCTATAATCCCAGCAACTCCAGAGACTGAGGCAGGATGATAACAAGTCCAAGGCCAGAGGCAGCCTGTGCAACTTAGAGAGATCCTGTCTCCAAATAAAAATAAGAAAGGGGCTAGAGGTGCAGCTCAGTGGCAGAGCCCTTGCCTAGCGTATGTGAGGCCCTGAGTTCCACCCCTAATAGAGCAACAACACATACACACACACACACACACAAAAAAAAAAAAAGCAAGAAAAAAGTAAGAAAGAAACATTGTTTATGGTGCCAACATTTCCCAGCCTGGGCCACCACAGCTGGTCAATTTGTAGTGTTCAGAAAGGGTAGGATGCCCACTGACTTCTGTGGATGCCAAGAACACATCTCTGCACCCACCACTGTCATCGGGGCAAAAGCCTCACCCACCCAACATGCTTGGCCCAGGAGTCGATGGGGAATGGGTGGGAAGCCAAGAAAGGTATAAGAGGCATGAATGTTGACTCTAGAAAGAAGATACTGTTGGGAGAAATGGGGCTTAGAGACGTGGAGCCACACAGAGATCTCTGTTATCCCTTTTCTGTTCGTCTTTCTTCCCTAATGGACAGACCTGCCAGCTCCCTTTCCACACTCCCATCTTTCCTCTCTGACCACTGTTTCTCCTTTTCTTCCCACATTGCCCACATACATGACAGCAATGGTCTCTTTGTGCTCCTTTTTTTTGTTGTTTGTTTGTTTGTTTGTTACCTGCAGTATCCAGACTTGAACACAGGGCATGATGCAAGCTAGGCAAGTGTACTACCCCCAACACACACCCCTTTTTAACTTTTTTTTTTTTTTTTAATTTTGAGACAGGATCTCATTAACTTGCACAGGCTGCCTCTGGCCTCAAATTCACGATCCTCCTGCCTCAGCTTCCCAAGTTGCTGGGATTATAGGCATGTGCCTGGGCATCTTTGTGCTTCCATCTCTAGTACAAACCTCACCATCACTTGGGCATTCTGTATTTGCAGTGAGATCTTTGCTAATAGAAAATGTACTGCAGTAGTGGGAGCAGCTATCTGGGCTCTCTCTAGTTCTCTTCTCCCACTTAACTCTTTCCTGGCTTCTTGTCTCCCTCTTACAACTGGTCCCCACCAAAAAGGTGAAAGAATCAAAGGAACATAATCTGAAGGGTGCCTTGCATTGGCTCTTTGCCTTTTTTCAGGTGGACTAATACTTACAAGGTGCTCTGAGCAGTGAGAAATTAATCAGGACCACATGGAAGACTTTCCTTTGCTGTTGTTGTTAGGTGCTGTCAAGTCAGGTCCAACTCATAGCGACCCTATGTACAACAGATGAAACATTCCCTATCTCTGTGTCCTGCCTGGCTCTTTGTCAGTGCTTCTCTGCTGTTCCTGTTTTTGATGGCTGATTGTTTTGGGATTGTTTTAGGAGTGGGCTTCCAAGTCCTTCTCCCATTTTTGCAGTGCTAGTGATTGAATGTAGGTCCTCAGAGCGTGCAGAGCAAGCGCTCTACCAACTGAGCTAAACCCCAGTCCCTTCCTTTGCTGAGGGGTAACTAATTCTGCAGAGCCTTTAAGAATAGGGCTGCAAAGAAACAATACAGAAATCTAGCTGTGCAGAGTTTGGCTGCATGACTGCTAAGCTAGGGATAACATCTTCCCACCGTGTTTATTGAACTGCTGCAGAAGTCTGGGGCAGCAGTTCTCTAGGGGTGGCCTAAGCCCCCCATAATTGGAGTAACAAAATAGAATATAGCAGCCCAAAACTCACTTCTCCAGCAAAGGAAGTAGTAGAAATCCTGAGACTTGAGTCATGAAGAATCAGCCTTTGCCTGGGGGAACCCAAGGGCTGGGAACAAGGGGAGCAGCACAGGAGCCCCACAGTGCTCAGTTTCCCGTGATTCACTTGAGAGCAGGTAGGACGCTCACCAGTGAGCGACTAAGTGCAAATATTCTCTATGGGATGGCAAGACAGTGCAGAAGGCCTCCTGCACGTGTGTGTGGGTCTGGTGGGCTGGCTGACGCCAGTTTAGGCATTTCCTGGGTAGGCTACCATAGCCCAGGCTTTCATGGGAAGAAGAGAGCAATATGGCCATCTGCCAAGTTCCCTATCTGCCCTGCCCTTCACTCTAATTTTATTGCCCTAAACATCACAGTTCAGTCATGAGTCCAATACCTCCATTATTCACCTCACAACCATTCCTCACTTTCTCCTCCCATTGCCGGTGTCCAGCTCAGGTCCTACCCTGGACCTTGGCATCAGCCCCTCGTGTGATCCTCTCTCTGAACTCCCCCTTCCTCTACACTGCCACTGGGTTATCTGGCCATGTCCCTCCTCTGATCAAAATTCTCTAATCTCCACCCCTTCCCCCCACCACTGCCAGCACCAATCACCAGGAAAGAAGCTCCAAATACTTGCCATTGGCCTTGGGATCCTATAAACTTGCTTCTGTTTTTATGTCCTTCCTCCAGTAACTACCTATTAATTTTTTTTTTTGGCCAATCTCAAATTCCGCCTCTTCTAAGGAGCCTTCCCAGATACATAGGTCAGAAATAGTCTTTCCCCCTGTTATGCATTGGCCCTTACATAGCCCTGTATTAAAGCCACTTGTGACAGCCTGCCCAGCAACAGTTGCTTGTGAATGCGTTTGGCTCCCTAACTCTGAGGAGCCTAAGTTCCTGAAGGGAGAGTATTGTCTATGACAGGTACCAGATAAATATCATTCCATGAACAAATAAATGAACTAAGAAAGGCAGTATTTTCTTTTGTATGGAAAAATAATGTCAAAGTAACTGAAGGTTTCATAATGGACACCATGCAAGAGAGAAAGTATTTCCTTCTTTTTTTGTTAACATGCATGAACTTTACCCCTTTATCATTTTCAGAAATTATTTAATGTTATTATAACTGTGTATCAAGCATCTTATATGCAAACTTTATATTAATTTTTGTGGTTATTGTTAGGTGCTATTGAGTCAGGTTTGACTCATAGTGACCCTATGTATAACAGAACGAAACACTCCCCGACACTGTGCCATGCCCAGCACTGTGTCAGTGCTTCTCTGCTATTCATAGTGTTTTCAATGGCTGGTTGTTTTGGGATTGCTTAGGGAGTGGGCTGCCATGTCCTTCTCCCATTTCCTGAGTACCTTTGGCATTTGAATATACAAGGGTATATTGAATGTGTAGCATTTGCTCAAGAATAAATGAATACAAACAAAATAACATAAATGTCTAAACACTAATTTGTCTGAAGATTTAACTTTTTTTTCTTGGAATTTTAGAATCTAAGGACTGAAGGAGGGCTTAAAAAATTCCTTCTCAATATGTGAAACTTATCTACAAACCTGCATGGAAGAATTATCTAAATTACACCTAAACCCCTCCAGTCATGGGGGGCTCACACCTACCAAGATCCCCCACTAGAAAGGTCATTTTGGAAATGCATCCAAGTCTCCTCTTTGCAACCACCACCTACCAAAAGTTCTGCCCATGTGGCTCCTGACTAGACTCATACTTCCCCTTTCTAGAATGGTTACTTTTGCAGCAGATCCAGGCTATAAGAGAACTCACCCTCCCAAAATCTCAGTCAAGACCTAACCCAATCCTGAGATTACTCTGGACTTTATATTGGCCAATGTTTTTCCAACAGTGAAATTTTCATCTCTTTCTGGATAGCTACAAATATTGAAAAAAACTTTCTCATGCCATCTGATCAAAGATCTGGCACTTCCTCCAAAGGGGAAAGGAAGATGAAAGGCAAAGGCGCTCCAGGTCTTATGACCTCCATGAATCAGCCCCTGACTCTGCACATCTTCTTCAATGTGACACAAAGAAGAAAAAAAAACCTGCATGGCTCCCACTTCTTCCGGAGAACCCTGGGCAGAGCTACACAGAAGCTTTTCTGCCCTCTCCATGTCAGGACAATTTTGTCTTTGTGGTTTTGTTTTTGATGTGTTTGTATTCCTTTGAGGATCATTTTGGTTGGCAAAATGGATGTTCATGGAACACAAAGGCAGAAAAGGAAATACTCCCTTTTGGGAGCAGCCACAGAGGATGTATCTGGAGGAGGAAAAGGCTTGGATTAAAGGCAGGCTGAGTGGATGAGACCCTGGATGAGCTTTTCTGGCCACTGTTATTGTTGTTTTATGTCAAGTATACTTTTCCATCCTCAATATTGTTTTTACGTAGGGGTGGGAGAGAGGGGCATAAATTTCTCCGTGGGAAAAGAGGAGAAAAAAGGATCCTAAAGAACCATTTCCTCCTGCTTCTGGATATCTGGTGTTTGGCATGGAAAGAAAGAACTGCAAGTGGCACTTCACTCTGTGCCTCTCATCCTAGGGCTGATGCTTTAATTACAGGGCAGGTTTTATGCCCAGGAGACACCTCAGCAATCAGGCAGCAAAAGAAATAGGAATCTCCATGATCCAGGGAAAACAATGAGACTTTTTTGTGTGGTCCTGAAGGAGAGGGGACTATATCTTGCAAATGTGGGCTATCACAAATAGTGTTACTATAGAAAAGGTAGTGTATATCTGGTGCTGGCATAGACTAGTACAGGTTCTCACATAGTTAGGGATGAGGAGCTGAGGGCTAAAGTTAGTAGACAGAGTGAACATGTTACTTGGAAGAAAACAAAGAAGGAAGAAAGGAAGGAGAGAGAGAAAGATGGAGATAGAAACAGAAAAAGAGGAAGAAAGGAAGGAAGGAGGGAGGGGAGCAGGAGGGAGGAAAGAAGGGAGGTTCAAAAAAGGAAAAAGAATGAAGGAAGGAAGGAATAAACAAAGAGAAAGAGAGGAAGGAAGAAAGAAGGAGGGAGGAAGAAGGAAGGAAGCAAGGAAAGAAAGAAGGGAACAAGTGACAAAGAGAAAGAAGAAGAAAAAGAAAAGAAAGAAAGAGAGAGAAAGAGAAAGAGAGAAAGAAAGGGAAAGAAATAAAGAGAAAGGAAGAAAAAAAGAAAGAAAAAGGAAGGAAGGAAGGAAAGGAGAGAGCAAACAAATACCAATTGAAGAACCAGCTTCTCACAAACATTCTGCTTTAGGCTAACCATCAGAGCTGGAAAATTTGTGTAGCTCTCTGGTCAGTGGTTCCTACCCAGGCAGAGTTCCAAGTGATAAAAAGCTCAGGTTCTAGATTCAGATTCCGACTTAACTGTCACCTATAGACCTCCTAGGGTCAACATGGGGATTGAAGGATGTGTGCCTGACACAGAGAAAGGGCAATATGCATTGTTGATTGTGTTTATTCTTTGTACAGAATGAGAGGCTTGGGCCAGTGAAATGGACTTTAAGCTCCTCTAGCAGAAACTGCGAGCCAAGAACCATGCCGAAGGGAAACAAGTAGCAGGAATTTTGTTTTCACAAATGCTCCCGTGGAGAATAACCTCTCTCTTATTTCCGCTTCTCCTCCATTGTGTCCATTGGAGGGGGTGGATCTGGGCAACATCTGCAAAGGCTGAGGCCAGACCTGGACTGTGAAGCTGGAATCCAGCCCACACCCCCAGCCCACAGCTGGTCAAATGATGGGGTAACAACCCCTGGATGAGGAAGGAAGCTTCAGTCACCTTCTGCTTTTGACAAAGGAGAAGTATTCTACAGCCAGAATGTCTTCAAGGGAGAGGTTGCCAAAATAATAACTAGGGTTTGGGAAGAAAACCAAGGTGTGGCCGGCCCCAGCGGCACTTGGGTGGGTCCCACAGCAGATGGCGGTAACATGCTCCAACCAGCAAAGCTGCAGCTTCTGGATGGTGGTGAGCTGGGAGAGACTCTGCTGGGGCAGAGGTGCCCCAGTGTGCTGGGCAGGCTGCAGGCTTTGTTTCTGTTTTTAGGGCAATTGGTTATTTAGAGGTTTAGAGGCATTGAGGTCAGTCAGTCTACCCCTTGACCAAGAAGGAAATGCACATCGCCAGAGGTAAAGTAGAATCAGAGCTGAAGCCACAATCTTGCAGCTTCCACTCCAGCATGATATTTTCTCTCCTGGGCTAGAGTTCAGCTCAATGGGTAGAGTGCAGCTCTGCGGTTTCTGAGGCCCTGAGTTCAATCCCCAGCACCTCAAAAATAGGAGAAGAATGTGGCAATCCACTCCTGAAACTATCCCTAAACAATCAGCCATTGAAAGCCCTATGAGCTATGAGTCAGACACAACTCGAAGGCACCTAACAACAACACAACTTCTCTTGTCTTAAGGTTTGACAATTCTAGTCACTCAGTTCCTCTCACCACTCGGAGGTAATTAGAGTCAGCACAGCCCCTCAGAACAGTGTCAATGGTATAAACAAAGGCTCTTTCAAAGGCTTTTGTTTCTTCCTGTCATCATGTTGAACAGTTCCCACCCAGAGAACCCTCCTTGCAAACTCTGGGACTGGGCCCCATGATCAGCACAGCAGTCCCCTCTCTGTGGAAGCTAAGAGAGTATCTTTCAGCAACAGGAAGCTCTAGAGCTCCCAGTCAGAACTCTGAGATCTGTGTGAACACCCCAGCTTGCCCCAAACCCACTGTTTCAGGGAAGCAAACCTCTCTCCAATTCCCTTTCTCCAGCCTTTCGGAGAAGTGGTTTTGACTATTTGAAATAAGAGATCTAAGAGGGCTTTGCTTGGCCTTCAGCTCTAATCTGACCTTCTGAAAAACAAGAATTATTGCCGGGCATGGTGGTGCACGCCTGTAATCCCAGCGGCTCAGGAGGTGGAGGCAGGAGGATTGCAAGTTCGAGACCAGAGGCAGTCTGCATAACTTAGTGAGACCCTGTCTCAAAAAACAGTCAAAAACTGGGCTGAGAGTGCAGCTCAGTGGTCCAGCACTTGCAGAGCATGCAGGCGCAAGGCCCTGGGTTCAACCCCCAGTACTGAAAAAAAAAAAAAAAAAACAAGAATTATTGGGGGAGGTCCCTGCCTTGATGCACACTCAGTGGAAACCTGAATGGCCACAAGTATGTATTGACTATACCAAAAAAGTAAGATGACCCCCAAAGAATAGAAAGAGTTAGATGTGGAAATATCCTCACCATGTCTCCCTTGCTCTTTTGCCTTCTCCCTGTCTTTCTCCGTCCATTTAGCACTTCCCCTCCCTTCTAGGACTTTCCATTTGCCCCCTCAATACACATGGTCACATTCACTTTGCACCCCCCCACACACACACCTCCTGTCTCCCTCAACTTTCCCTTTCCCCCCAATTTGTTCCTCATCTGATCCCATCCACACCCAGACAGCCACACCTGCACACTGCAGGCTCTGCCTCCTTGAGAATGGGGTGGAGCGGCTTCCCCAGGAACAACTCCCTTTCTCCCTGAGCCTGAGTTTGTTCCTGGTGAAATTCTTGCTGTTTTCAACATCTTAACAGGCTTAGATAGACTGCCTTCCTCACCTTTATTTCATAAATCTGACCTCTTCCTTTCCTTCCACATGCTGGGTGATGGTCACTGCTATCTGACGTGAGTCCTGTGAACGAGCACCTGCCTCAGGAATCTCAGGGTGGGTAGGGCACAGAAGGCCGCCGGGTCTTCACGGCAGCTGAGACTCAAGAATCCTCTGTGAAATGCTCATTCCAATGAAAGAGATCTCCTCATTTCATTTCTCTACTGATTTTTGTGGATTTAACTAACTGTTAGCGTGAACTCAAGGGATTTCTCAAAATAGAAATGGTAAAATCTTAGAATTTCAGAGCCTCAAGGGACCTTGGGGGCCACCATCTTCCATTTCCTCAAGTGAGGAGAATGTGACTTGCTCCTGGCCACATGGGAGAATCAGGACTAGACGGTAGCCCCCATCTTCCCAGTCAGCCATCTAACACCCACCCCAAGATTCTCTCCACTGCACCAACTTGTGCCAAAGCGTTCACTATTTTAACTACTAGTTGAAGGAAGAACTCATGAAACTGGGTCAGGAAATTCAGAAACTGCCACAGTCACATAAGGCCAAGAACACGTACCAGCAGAAGAGCTCACTTAGTTCTAGATGAGTGCCCTGTCCACCAAAGGAAAGAAAATGCTGACCTCCAATATTGTTTTTAAAAAAGGAAGAGACAGATGCAGCAATTCCCACACTATTAGGTTTGTTGTTGGTGTTGGTGCTCTTGTTGTTGTTTATCTCTTTATACCTTTGGTATCAGTGAATCTCCCAGTTAAATTATGAGAGTGTTTTTTACAATCAGGGCACCAGGAACTGAAGTGTTACAAAGAGTCATTTCAGGGACCTCTGTTTTGAGGGTGAGCATTAGAAATTCAAGAAAATTTCTAGCTGGATTCATATGTCAGCTTCCCTGATTACTGAGTAGAAAAGATAGCCCAGAAATCCAAGATCACCTGAGCAGAACTGAATAGAGTGTTAAAGAAGAGAAGCTTATGTTCTACACTAGTTAAGGATTATAAACCCTTCTCAAGGGATTGATACCCAAATTGCCAGATACCTTTGATTGGCAGCCCATTCCTATAGTTACCATGACAGCTGGCATCAGTGTATAGGCATGGACAACTTGCACTGTGGACCCAATTGTAGAACAATCCCCAAAAGACCAAGTTAGAAGCCCATGTTTCTGGTGCTGCGTTGATTTAACAATGATTTGGTAAGTAGCAAGACTGGGTGTGTCCTTCTGTGTCTAAGAGTTCCAAATGTCGCTGTGCTTTTGTGTTAGGCAGTTATGTACATACAAATGGTAAGTTAAAGAAGGAACATATCCATGTGTTTAGAAAATGAAGTAGCTCAGAATCAAACTATGTGAGTATAGCTGACAAATACATAGTTTAAAAACTTCAAAAATGCTTTTTCTTAGATTTAGGCAAAAAGACAAGAAAAGAAAAAGAAAGAAAAAAAAGAAAGAAGAAAGAAAGAAAGAAGGAAGGAAGGAAGGAAGGAAGGAAGGAAGGGAAAGATAATGCAATGCAGCCCTATCAAGTTATATTAAGTATTAAATAAGGGTTAAGTGTCTGGAGGATAAGACACATTGGGTGGAGCAATGACAAGACCAGAATAGATATTTTTTGGTCATTTCAGTCCCTCAGAACCAGAAACTTATAAGCAACTCTGATCACTAGAGCTGTCCAGCAAAGGGGGATGAGTGTGGGCATGTACTCTGAGATACTGAGTTCCCCTGCCTGAGGATTCTAAGGAGCTATAAAATGACCATTTGCCCAAGATGGTGTCAAAAGTAGATTTCTGCATATGGTAAGAGAATGAATGAGATCATCTTCACAAACCCTCCCAAACTGAGAATCCTGTGAACAAAGTGAAGGATAGAACGGAACTAATTTGCCTTGTGCCTTTTTCAGTGGCCACTTTCCAAGTATGGACCCCATCGGGTCCTGCCGAGGCTACAGAAAGGCTGACTGGGCTCCTCCCCAAGGCTTCCTATGTCTCAGGCCTTGCTCTCCCTCCAGGGCTCCTACCCAGCACTACCTGAAGTCCGAAAGCCACCCAGAAAAGCCAAAAGGCTGTGCATTCCTGTGGTGGCCTGCACAAAGCCCATGCTCAAGGCCGGGAATTGGATAGGCCTGGTCTGGTGTCCAGGGGTAAGCAGAAAGCGGGGGAAGAGCAGCCAGCTCTTCTTAAGGTGTTGGGGGATGTCTTTCCTCTCTCCAGAAGGCTGCCCGGTACTCCTAGGCAGTAGCCAGTTTCTGAGGATGTGATCCACTCTGGGCTGGTCCCTGATGGCCTTTTGCCAACTGTCAGGACAATTTAGTGCCCCCTAAACAATGTAAAATCTGGGGGCCCCTGACTAGGGCGCCAGACCGGACGTCCAGCAGCCCTGGACAGCACTCCGCCCCCGCCCCATTCCTTACAGTCTGGGTGGAACTGGATCTGCCTGAGGGTGGGAGGCCACAGGGGGGAGGGGAGGAACAGCCTAACATTTCATGCTGTCAAAGACTTCCAGCTGAAGTCCAGAAAAACTCTCATAGCAGAGGGCCTCCCTTGCTACCCCGAGGAAGAGCAGACAGCAGGAATCTGAGCAGTGTTTTTCAAATGGTCCTCAAACTCCAGGAAAAAAAACACGCCACATACTTTCTCATTTATAAAGCCACAGTGAGATGTGAAATGCACCCCAAATAATCCAATATGTGATGGTTTATACCCTCAGGATTGTCAGTGTTTTCTATTTGTTGACTGGTTAAATGTTGCTTATTAGTTTTAACCAGCATGGAGTTAAAAGAAAACATGTATTATCTTCATGGGATACCATTGCTATGGAGGTAATGATGGCTTCCCTAACTCACATCCATGTAGTCTGGAAGTAATAAACATGTGTGTCATGAGAAGTCGCCCCTGCGCTTACTTAACCACCCCCTCAGGGGCAATTTTACAAGAAGTTTGCCTGTTCAGCGCATGGACTGATTACATTTAAATCTTCTCCCCAACAAGCGAGTGTACTGCATTTCTGAAGGAAAAGCCTCATTTCTTCAGACAAGCTGAATCCTGTCATTCTCCTCCAACTTGTTTTCACGGCGGAAAAAGTATCTGTGTGGAAATGGGCCACACCTCCACAGACAACCAAAAATGCTAACCTAATAAAACAAAAGCAAACAAGGCAGGCACCTTCCTTCGTTTCCCTGAATTCACATCGTATTTAGCATGAGCGATTGCATTTGTACAACCACGTTTTGGGAAAGAGCAAAAACATAAACATTCTAAAACAATCACTGCTTTCCATGCCAGAAAAAGTTCACTTAAGAAAATTCTTTCAGCATTTGTGATCCACCATCTTTTTACTCAGTACTGAAATGCAGCTGTCTCTGGAATGGAAATCTGAAGCTATTCAACAATTTTTTTGTATGAACTGATGAAGTTCCCCAGCCACCCTTTCTCGTCCAAGCCTGGGTCTCCTGCCTCCCCTACCTCCACATCTGGCCAAGAAGGGGGCTCTGGGATCCGCATCCGGCTCCTGATTCCACCCAATGCATCCCTCCCATGGTTTATTTGAAACACCATTTGCCTCTCTCTCCTTCTCCATTTCCCTAACGGTTTTCTTTAAACAAACCAATCCCCCTCTTCCCTTCCTGTGAGGAGGAAAAAAAAAAAAACTTAAATTTAAACAGGAGTGAATAGACAAGGAAAGGAGCTGCAAAAGCAGCAGCAAAAATAAACTGAAAACCTGATATTTATCCACCATCACCCAAAAAAGACCAGCAAACAACCCACAAGTGAAGAAACAATTTTAAGTCCTAAAGCAATCTGAATCAAAATAGAAGAGTTGGAAACATCTAGTGAGTTTGATATGTCATTTTGAAGATATCTAGAGTTTCCTCCATAAAGAATATTCCATCCAGGTTTGTTCCAAAGTCCCTGCTCTGTCCACATCCTCAAGGCGAGAATCCAGATATTACAAGACATGAGGACAGCCCGGTCCTGAGTTCCCCTGGTAATTCCTCATAACGGATTTCTGTGAACTTTAAGAGAAAAGCTGTCTCAGGCTCTACCTTTAGCTAAAAGTTTCAAGGACTTGATTTATAGAGAACCAAAGAAAATTAGCAAAGGAAAACAAAGGAAAGCAATGCTTAGATGTGCCTAGGAGTGCAGTGGTCAGGAAGGAGTGTGCGGAGCTTGCCCGCGGAGCCGGAGCTGTCCTACCTGGAGGGTCCCAGTGGCAGAGGCAGACACCCTGAGCAGCAGGAGCTGGCGCTGCTCTGGTCCGCTCTTCTGGAGGTGTGTGACCACAGTGAGGGGAGGGACCTGCCTCCCGAGGTTATAAGTTCCCTCTGCTGGTGTGCTGGGGTGTGTGATGGGCGGTTTCTTTTCCCTGTGTTTTAAAGGAGTTTCTATGAATCAGTCTGGCTCTAAAAAAAAAAAAAAAAAGATTTGTTGGTAAGCTACACCCTGCTAAGCTGGCAGTCAGTCACAAACGGCTGGGCGCGAGCCATCAATTCAAAGAAGACTGTTGTAGCGCCTCTGACTCAGCCACACAGACCACAGTGGAAAAAGGAGTGACACGGCTTCAAATGAGTAATAGGAGTCACACAAATAGATCTGTTTACTGAAGCCCATTCCTCTTCCCCAGAAAGAAGGCCTGGTTACCATGGACATCAGGCAAAACACAGGTTCCACTCAGGAGGGGGAAGGGAAAGGGACAGTCCCTCTATTAATTAAAACCCTAGTTAATCATCAAACAAGATCTTATTCTTCCTCCCCATCAAATGCATCAACTGCTACTCACTGTCAGGAATTATCAGATGAATTTCTACGTGACCCTCATGCCCTGTCCTGTGGGTGGATGGGGGCCAGGAAGCAAAAGGAGCCCCACCAAGAGCACCCATAACCTGCCTCTGAATGCTGGCATGCTGATTGACAGCAGACAAGCCCTGGTCTTTAATTATGCTCTCTAAACAGCCACATGGACTCTACACATTCCAGGGGAAGTCCTCTAGGGAGGGACTTTGCTCTCTGATCTCCACAGAATAGTCACCTGGACCTTGTCCCACAATTGGCTTTCCTGAACCCCTCCAGTGGCTTGATCATCGTAGCCACCTCCCTGCACCACTCCTTCCTCAATCCTGGGGCTAGGAGGGGCCCTGGAAGCCATCTAATCCCAAAGCCCAGCATCCCACCAGAGAGGCTTGGAGGCCGGTATCTGTGTTCAAGCCCAACCCTCCCTCACTAGCTGTGTGACTTACACTCTCCACGGCTGTGTCCTTGTGCATAAATGGAGACAGCAGGAACCTTCTCATAGTGACCTGGTGAAAAATATGGCCATACGGCTTATAACAATGCACACAGTCAACACTCAAGTAATGTTGGCCACAATGATTCTTCTACTGAGAAAGAAACTCAGGATCAGAGACTTGTTGTTGTTAGGTGCCGTCGAGTTGTGTCCCATTCATAGGGCCCCTCATATGGTTTTCAATGGCTAATTGTTTCAGGATTGCCGTGGGAGTGGATTGCCACATCCTTCTCCCATTTTTGCTGTGCTGGGAATCCACCTGGGGACCTCAGAGACTGCAGAGCAGCGCTCTACCAACTGAGCTAAATCCTAGCCTGATCAGAGACTTAGAGAGTGACTTCTCCAAGGACATCCAGTAAGCTAGTGGTAGCAGCTTGGATCCACCTCTGCCAAGCACATGCAACTCTATTTCTGCTGTTCTCTGCAGCATCCCAACAACCTATTTCAATTCAAAGTTTGCTCATGTGGTTAGTTATTTGCCAATACATGTTGCAGGTCAACCATTACTGGGCCCTGTTCAGAGAATTGGGTCCTGGAATTTAAATTCCATAACAGCATAGATGAAACTGGTGGCAATTCAACAAAATGTTGATAAAATTAGATGGTAAGAATTGTCAGTGAATCTTAGTTGCTTCCGGTCACATGTCTGCATTTTACAAATCATCTATGATGGACCTACATTACTTTGTTTTTTGCCATATGGGGGAATATGTTCACACAGAAAAGCAAATCTTTTTTTAAAGAAGATGATGGGGGAAACACTCATAAACACACACACACACACACACACACACACACACGGGGGACAGGGAGAGAGAGATAGGTGTCTCTTCCTATGTCCATGAGAACTGAATCTATCCTTGTAAAGATAACAAAGTCTAGATTTTTCATTAAAAACTGATGATGTGACAAAGATTGCATCAGTTTCTCCTGTATTTCCTCACCTCCTCCCTCTGCCATCACTCATCTGAAAATAAAAATGCCTGTCTGGGAGGAGCCACTCCCATCCCGGGCTGAGTGGATGATCCTGTGCAACCCAACACTCAGGGAGGGGAGGCATCTACCGGTGAGACCCCCAACCCTTTGGGGCTGTCAGGACGAGCACTGATACATTCTCCCCTGCTGGAATTCACCTCTCCCCACTTCCTCTTACTCTTGAGGTCACACCCTTAGTCCTTCCACCCAGATCCTCTGCCAGTTTGAAACTCTCTCTTCCCCCAGCTGCCTGTAGAAGAAGGTTGGGTTCTGCAGGAAGAGTCCTCTGATGTTGAGAAGTATGTGGTCTGGTTGCATTTTTTAAAGAGAAAGCTGGAGCTAAGACAGATTGGAAAGGAGGTGTACCCCACTTCCTCACATACACACGTACACTGGGTTCACAAAGGTAAAAAGCAGAAAATCCTTAAAGCACTTGAATGGAGGAGACCTTTGATGTCTCTGGATTCCCACACTGGATTTGAGACAGTGCACAAAGGTGCTCTGAAAGCGGGACCCAGAAGCCCG
Source organism: Pedetes capensis (assembly GCA_007922755.1). NCBI lineage: Eukaryota > Metazoa > Chordata > Mammalia > Rodentia > Pedetidae > Pedetes > Pedetes capensis. The sequence continues at coordinate 181,826 of VMDO01000887.1, forward strand.
TGGCCCTAATTCATCCTCTCCTGCTGCCCTGCCATGAGGGGACAGAGGGCTTTGCCTCCTGCACTTCTGCCATAAAGAGAGTAGATGTCCCAGCCTTCCAAATAGGCCTAATAAATCTCACCTTCCTGTGCACTTTTGAAGATGTTCAGGTCTGGAGAGAAAATGTTAGCTGTGTTGAACTCTTACACACACACACGCACACACACACACACACACGAGTGTTGCCCTATTCTTGCAGAAAATTTTAAATCAAAAGTTAAGATGTTATAATATGTGCTTAAAATGTAATTACTAGAATTTAATGTTCCTTGTTTAAAACTTATACATTCCATCCTGTAGGTCACGTCCTGTCTCCTTGCTTCTTATCTGCCTGTCTCCACTCTATAATCCACTTCCCGATTTCTTAAAACTGCTAAACTCAGTCTATTGAATGTACTCTCCACCTGTAAGCCACTTCCTGATTTCTTGTACCATGTAGATGTTACCTGCCTATTTCCATGGTAACTAGCTTAACCCACCTACAGGTGATCATGTAGGCCATGCACATGTGGTTCCAACTGACAACCTCCCCCTTGTAAACTAAATAACCCCAGAAGTGGGGTTCAGGGTCAGTCCTGAAAAGACCGTTTCCATGGGCTGACCTTGCTATAGCAGTACATTTTTTATGTTACCCAATTCCTGAGTCTCTCGAAGTACTTTCAGTTTTCTCACATCACTTCACTATAAAGCCATCTATTCGGTGTCAATATATTGTAAAGATAAATGCCAGTACAGGATCCCTAAAGTCTCATAATTAGCCCTTGGATATCCCTGAGCTCATTTTTCAAAACAATTATCAAGAAGGAAATGGGGTCTGTTCTGGCTACAGCTTCTGTTTATTGGGCCTCTGGATGTGATTAAAACCTTACGCTTGATTCCTGCTATGGCTGGGAGTGACTAACTGTAAGGCTTTGGACAGTAAGGGTTCAGGAGTCTAAAACTACTCAGGCTGGAGGAGATGGCTCCCTCTGGCTTCTATGCAGTCTTTCCAAACAACGTGGAGTAACTTGCCTTTCTGCCCTGCTCCCATTTCCCCCATTTGGAAGGTGGATTAGGCGCGTTCATTTCCCACAGGGGAAGAAAGCCAGGCCCAGTTTCACTGGGCCTCTGTAAAGCCCTATATTCTCGGGAAGGAATGTCCCCTCTTGCCCAGTGCAACAGTGTAACTCTGGCACTGGCACATGTTCCCTCCTTCTGAAGCACCAAGAATCAATTCCTGGCAGGAAGCCCTGTGGGGTGGATTTTCAAGTCTGAACTGGCATAAACACTTTTCATGACTATATGAACTGGGGGCTTCTAATGTCTGATGCAAAGAGATATCTCCTAAGGTAGGTCTTGCCCCTCTGACACCCACAGAAAACTAATAATAGCTTGAGCTTGGTTTTGCTCAATTTCAGGCAAAAAGAATCCTAATCTCTGCCACATATTCCCCAAAGGTATTATATGTGCAGGGAATGTCACTGTTAATATTAATAAACACTGTTTAAATAGGTTGCAAAAAGAAGTTACACAGTTTCTTCCAAAGTCAAATGAATATTTGTTCCTTGCCATTCCTCTGAGAAATTTGAGAATTTAGCAGAAGTTCCCTATTCCTTCCTCTCCTTTTCTTTCCTTTCAGTTTTTTCTACTGAGCTCCTCTCTTTGTTTCTCCCCCAGGCTGTTTTCTTCCTGTTTTCATGGTATACTTTCTTAAATTCCCCTTCATAAATGTAATCTTAATATAGTTTTACAAAAGAAGAAGTGTCTAAACCCTCCCCTCCCCCCATTCTTTGTCTCTTAGCTAGTTTATGCTGAAACTGCTTTGGAAAGATAATACTGATGAAATTCCAAGAGCGTTCCAAGAATATGAGCCATTGGCCTGACACTTCCAGCTGTGCAGACAGGAAAGTCTCACTGATGAAATGGTGCCTATAGTTACAGAAGGGAGGTGGCCAAGTGGACAATGACATCTGAACTCAGGAAGAGAAAAAGCCAAGTTGGTTAGTACCAGGTTGGTACTAACTGTTGTGATCAATTTCTTCAGGCAGTTGGGATGGGTATTGATTGTCAAAGTGGTTGAAAGAAAAGACCTTCTGAGCTATGTCGATCAGTATGGCTTTATAGCCAGAGAAGAATGACAAGCACATAAATAAGAAGTAGTCATGATCAAAATAAGAAGTGAAAAGACCCTGACTTCTTCCAACTAATGTCAACCTCAATATTGTTGTTGTTAGGAGTGCTCAAGTGGGGTCCAACTCATAGTGACCCTACATGCAACAGAAAGAAACCCTTCCTGACTCTGTGCCATGCCTGGCACTATGTCAGCGCTTCTCTGCTATCCAGATGGTTTTCAATGGCTGATTGTTTTGGGATTGTTTTAGGAGTGGGCTTCCAGGTCCTTCTCCCATTTTTGTGGTGCTGGGGATTGAACTCGGAGCCTCAGAGAATACAGAGTTGTACTCTGCTGAGCTAAATGCCAGTTCCAACCCCAATATTAGAAGGTATATATTAAAGGGATATTGAATAAATTGTGTTTCTTTTGTACTCTGCCCCTTTATTACTGAGCACATCCTTCCGACTGCTTCATGGACAATTTTGGGTAAATATCTGACCACTTGTAAGTAATTAAAGAGTGACTATCCCACCTTGTGTGTTCAGTGGGCAGCCCATCCCATAAGTAGATGCTGGTTGCATAGCAGGCACTCAGTTAAAATGTAACACATCTAATCAATGAAGTGTCTAGAGCAAAAGAATCTCAAATTCTCCTTCAAGATTTTCCCTTCAAGTTCAGACGCTGGTCATAGTATCCCTCTAGCTAATGCCCCCACAGCCATGAGAATAAACAGTTGTTCCATGTCTTTAGATTTGCCCAGGAAAAATTGTTGTAAAAGAGGCCCAAAGCCAAGCAATACAGCCTAGGGATCTTAAATCATATTCCTGTCTGGGACTGCATGGTCAGCAAAACACATAAAACCAGGGAACATGCGAGAAGTGATCTTTGAGACAAAAGACAGTGCTAAAAAACTCCTAAGTGGGTAAACCATAAATATTCTCACCTCAAAATAGCATTTTTGTCAACTATACCTTAATCAAAATAAAATGAATATGATCTTTGGACAATATTCCAACAGCGCATGAAAATAGACATAAAAAGTTATGCCAAAACCTCCTCTGAGGTGATTATTATAAACATTCTGTCATATATAACTATGCATATGCCTATATAAAAAAATTTATTTCAGTACTAGGCAGTTAAACCCAAGGCCTCAAGCATGCTAGGCAAGTGATCAACCCCTGACCTGCACCCCAGACCCTTTTTAGTTTTTTTTTTTTTTTTTGGTTTTTTTTTTTTTTTTTTTTTTTTTTTTTTTTTTTTTTTTTTTTTGAGTTGTACAGGCTGCCATTGGCCTGAAACTCACAAACTTCCTGCCTCAGCCTCCTGAGTCACTGGGATTACAAGCATGTGCCACAGTGTCCAGCTTACACATATGAACTCTTACTCAAGGTGGTATACATGCTGCATTGACATCAGCTATTATACAACAAGAGGTCACCAACATCCCTCTAGTGAAACCCCTCAGCATCCCAATAAATGTAGGCTTCCATCATTATTTGTAATAGCTACATAGTATTCTGCTAAGTACATATATCACAAAGCATTTGGATAATGCCTATTAATGGATGACAGGGATCTATGTCGTTTCCATTTTTTACCACCATAAGCAATACTGTGGTGAAACTTCTTGTACATAGCATATCCATACACGTAATAACAAATTTGTCATCCTTATTAAACACTGTGTTTCTCTCTCATTGGACTGCATATGGTACTGATTTCATCACTCAATAGTACGTAACCTTAGAAAACTTCAGCACTCTGAATCTCAGTTGCTTCCAAGGGGTAGTTTCTCATGATCTTGAGTGTCTCTTCTAGTATTAGCACTTTATAGTCACTTTTTCAAATCTAAATGCTCCTGCGAAGAATGTATAAATGGATGCCAACCAGCCTTCTCTGGCCTCCTTCCTTAGCTTTGTAATTTCAGGAATGGTGACTGACACTTCCTATTGTTCTTCTGAGCTCTCACCTAGGGACAGGGAGCCACATAGGACTGCCTAATTAAAGATACCAGGGCTAGGTGATTGCCTACAATTCAAATATTTTGTTGTTGTTATTTTGGTTTGGTTTTGGTACTTGGGGATTGAACCCAGGGCGTCACACTTACTCTGCAAGTCCTCTCCGCACTGGGGTGTAGTGAACACACAAGTCTGAGCTGGTGAAGTCCTTGCCAAGGAATTTCCAGGCTTAGCTGGACACAATAAAATGCAAGGTCTGTGCTAGCTGGTGGCAAGGGGACAGCTGCTCATATTCCTCAGCCCGGTGCTGGTTGACTGATGGGTGGGGCTGGGTGGGGCTCCCTGGGCTTGGGCTCTTGGACCATCTGTGGCTTCAGGAGGACAGTCCTTCGAGCAGCCCTGAGGACTGAGGTCCAGATTAGTGTGGGCTCCAGAGGGGAGGCCTGCTAACACTAGAAATAATATTAAGAAGAAAAATAGCAAAAAACAACTTAGCATACTACTGTATGGAAGCACGCTCATTGCATTTCAGCTTTTTTATTTTTTTTAACCTTATTGAGAAGGTCAAGTTGAGACTCTGAAAAGATTGTTTTATGCAGGCCACAGAGCTATCAAGGAATAGCATATAGTTCTCAATGACTTTAACTCCTGATTCATTATGACTTTTCTGTTTCCTCTATGTTTCTTGACTTTCTATGGCTCATAGAGGCTATAAAGGGTCTGTCATAGACCCAGGATGATACAAATAGATAAAAGACTTCCAGATGGGTGAGGTGACTTTCAACTCTTCCTCCTGGGTGCCATCCAAATCTGAGCTTCCCAGATCCTAACAGGGCGGTGTATGACCCCAAGAGTCTCTTAGTGCGGAACTCTTAGTGAGGAAGTCATCCCGCCCAAATGATTCCTCACAGCTGCCTCTGGGTTCCTCATCCCTGGCTTATCTTTGTAGATAAAGGTCTTCACTTAAGGAAAGAATTAAATTGTCTTCTCACAATAGAACATAACTTGGCCTGGCACAGTGGCACACACCTGTAATCCCAGAAACTCAGGAGGCAAAGGCAAGAGGATCACTAGTTTGAGGCTGGAGGCAGCCTGCATAACTTAGCGAGACCCTGTCTCAAAATAAAACGTTAAAATGGGGCTGGGGGTGCAGCTCAGTGGTAGAATGCTTGCAAAGTGTGTGTGAGGCCCTGGGTTCAGCCTCCAGTACTGAAAAAAAATTAGAACAAAAATAAAAGAAAGAGAGAAAGAGAGAGGGAAAGAACTTAAGTTCCTCCGCACACTGTTCCTATGTACAGGAACAGTGATATTTCGGATTTGGGCAAAGCACTTAAGGTTCTGTGTGAGACAGTGGAGTTCGGTTGCCAAGAAGCTGCCACATGAGTGCAAGTGTACCAGGAGAATGGAATGGAGAGTCTCCGGCATTGGAGAGAACACAGATCTACTTGCGAGGGCTTAGGAGGGGACACTGTCCTGACTGGGAGGGAGCTGCCCACCTGTACATACCCTAAAAGACCAGTCCAGCAATAAGTAAGGGCCCAGCCCTCTAGACTGCAGGTAAGCAAGTCTGCCTAAGGGTGGAAATCCTTCTTTATTCACTGATGCGCCCCAAGCACCAGTGTCTGGCACACGGCAGATGCCTGGTAAGTATGTGTTGAATGAATGAAGTAAAACCTCACCTCAGTTTGAAACCAGAACGTGTGGCAGGCACTTTCAGGAAGGAGGCTGACGGATCAACCACACAGCACGCTTCCCCCAGAACTAATCCACCATAATATAACAATGCCAGAAAGAAAGCAGATCATTCATCACAACAGCAATGAGTAAACAGAATAAAAACAAGCCCAGGTCATCTCACAAATATTGCAACACCCAAGATGAGCGACAGCAGGCAGGGACCTGGGAAAGGCGTGGACAGCAGCAGCACAGCAAGCATCTATGGTATGCTCAGCCAGGGTCACAGTTAGGCTGAGCATTTTTAAAAAGGACAAAGAGAAAAATGTGACTGTGAGAAGGGAGTTTATACTAAAAGCGGGCAAACTGTCCAAGCTTTCAAATGTCATAAAACCAAAAGCATGACTGAGGGTATCAGGTCACAGCACTAGCTGGGCCAAAGCTAAGACTCAGCTCAAGGCATCCCAAACCTGCTTCAACCACCTTCTCTCAAACCTGCACTCTGCTCTTTTGCTTATCAATGGAGCCTTTCCTGACACCTGCTCCTCGAGATAAGGGAGGTACTTGTTCCCCATGTCCCCAGATCGCTCTGTTGCTTATCCTCCTATAAACCTTGCTAAATTCTGAGCCCCTCCACAGCAGGTTCCTGTGTCTTGTACCTTGCTGTATCTCAGCTCCTAACACAACAGCTTGGATATAGGAGATGCTCAATTTGTTACCCTCGTTAGATCCTCATACACCAGTGAGGTGGGCAAGGACTTATTATCTCCACCTTGTAGTTGAGAAAATCAGGCTCAGAGAAGTGAAAGTCATACAATTAAGAGGCATCCCTTGGCCTTACTGCTCTGAATTTACCCTTTACCTTTCTGTTGTCTTTTATTGACCCCGCACTCAGGTGGCAAATGGCTTCACATGCCAATATTAGGGGAAACATCTTTTGACTTCCTGTTTGTTTCTGCTTTTGCATGCAACCTGACCCATTCGAGAAACACAGAGTACCTACTGTGCCGTCAAAGATGCCCAACTCTGCCCTTGGGTGGAGTAATTTTCCAAAAATTCAATGAATTAATGACTCCATCACTTAGGCTACCAACCTAGACTCCTCTTTCTAATGCCGTCCATGTCCAGAGTCACCAAGTACTCTTTAATCTACAGTACTTCAAGTGTATCCCAGGTTTGATCACGCCTCTGTATCTCTTGCTTCCATGGCCTTGGCTCAGATTATCTGTGTCTAGACGAACACAGTGGGCTCGGAACACTGGGCTCCTCACCTCTGAGCTCCCTTTATTCCACTCCATCCTTCCTACCAAACGCGGCCAGCTACCAGCCCCCCATACCACGTGTTTGGCCCTGAGAGTATTCTCAAAAAATAAACATTTTGAATTCCTTTCTTACATCTTCAATTCAGGAAAAGTCACATTAGAATTTGGTTTCCCCAAGCTTCTTTAAAAATCAGAGTGACTGGCAGCCAAGGGGGCTTCATTTCCACTTGGCTGGCAGTCAGCTGGAGGGGCTGGAGGCAAGGCGCCTGCCACCTTCCTCAGGGACACCCCCTTCCTCCACCAGGCCTGCATTCTTCATGTACTTTATGAGCCCATCCCCTGTGGACACTGATGTTGGTGGCTCCTGCTCTATTCTGTTGCCAGAGTGACTGTAATGAAACATGAATCTAGTCAGATCAGATCCCATGACTGCTATCTGATGATGTTGGGGAAGTAAAATCATGCAAAGCCCATTACACTCTGGCCCTGTCCACCTTTGGCACCTTTGTCCTCCTCCTTCCTTTTACACACCCTGAACCCTGAATGAGCCAGGCATCTTCCCTTCTCTGTTCAAGCTCTGTGCAGCAGGCAAGACATGAGCTGGAACCAGATTGCTGAGGTGAAAATCCCCTCCAAGCCTCCATTTCCTCATCTATAGAATGAGGATAATACTAGTTGATACCTTGCAGGTTATTGGGAGGAGCAAATAATACTTGAAAAGTTCTTAAGGTAGGACCTGCTGCATAGCAAGAACTTAAGAAGTGATACCGTAGTCATTGTTGACCCTGCCCTTCTCTCCCTGAAGAAATGCTGTTCTGCCTCCATAGCCAGTTCAAATGTCACCTTCTCAGTGCAGCCTGCCCCATCCCTCCACCCTGCCTTAACAGGAATGAGCAATCCCTCCCATGAGCCAGCATGCCATTTGTCCTCCCCCACCAATCTCACCTTCAGTGCCACCACGTCCTTCCTCTGCCCACCACATGCTCCCCAAGGGCAGAGTTGGGCATCTCTGAACACACAGTAGGTACTCTGTGTTTCTCGAATGGGTCAGGTTGCATGCAAAAGTAGAAACAAAAGTAGGAACAAGGAGGAATGAGGAATGGGGGAGGGGATGACCTCAGAGTGAACAGCCAACTTTAATAGTCTTGGAAATAATTATAATAACACCAATAACAGCAAAGAATGGTAATAATATAGATGGGCTAGAAAATTCATGTAATAGTACTGGCAATGTAAAGAGAAACTTCACTACAGAAAAAGTTTCCATCTTAAACATAATTGGGACCCAAGGATATATAGAAAAATATTACCACCAAAAAAAAAGCAGAAACAAACAGGAAGTCAAAAGATGTTTCCCCTAATATTGGCATGTGATGCCATTTGCCACCTGAGTGCGGGGTCAATAAAAGACAACAGAAAGGCAAAGGGTAAATTCAGAGCAGTAAGGCCAAGGGATGCCTCTTAATTGTATGACTTTCACTTCTCTGAGCCTGATTTTCTCAACTACAAGGTGGAGATAATAAGTCCTTGCCCACCTCACTGGTGTATGAGGATCTAACGAGGGTACCAAAGAAGAAAACATTTTGCAAACTACAAAACCTTTGTTCCAGTGCCTGGCACTACCTTTGACCCTTATTTAATTATAAGAATTGGAGGGAATAAAAATGCATTTCTTAATGACCTGGATTACTAACACACAGTTATAAAGTGGGTGTGGGTGGAAAAAGAAGAGAATTTGCCCTGTCTAAAACAAATACCAAAACCCTCACTAAGAATGCTGGGCTTGGTTTGAATCTCAACTTGGTCACTTTGAAGGACTCAAGACAAGTGCTTAACATTCCTGAACCTCAAGCTTTCCATCCATAAGATGAAGATAATAAAATCTAACCCAGAAAGTTGATAGGGAGATGAACCAACGTGACACAGGTAAGACCCTTGAACAGTAGCTGCCACTGAGGCTGTCTGTAATGTTTGTAGACTCTGCTAATTATAATGAACAGGCATTAGCTTAAGAAAGATAGAAACACCAGTCCTAATTTAAATATGGCAGTAATACTATTAAGACAAAGGTGTAACATTTATTTCCTGAGTTGGGATGAAGGATGCTGGGTTTTGAAAATCTTCAGCCCAACTCAAAACACTACAGTCCTGCTCCTTGCTCACTCAGGGATCTCTGTGGTCACTTCCTCTTGTGCCTCCCCAAAGCAGTGCCCCATTCTGATTCTTCTGCCCTGTTCTCAGAGCAACTTTCTAAAGCCACCATGCTACTCAATGGTAGCCCATTGTTTTTAGGATACAGACCACTACCTGGCCAGCACTCAAGACTTTATACCACCTGACCTTACCTGCCTCTCCAGTCCCACCTCTCTTCAATTCCTCATTCCCTGCTCATACCTTATATCCCCGAGGTATGAAGCTCTCTCTGTGTTGAGCCTGATCTCCCCAAGCCTCAATGTCCTGCCTGTTGAAATACCCGTCTCTCTGGCCCAGTCTGCAAGACTCAGCTTGGACATGAACTTCCAGAGGAGAGTCGCCTTCTGCCCAGTGTGGATGTGGCACCTGTTGATGGGGGTTCCCACAGCCCCTGAGCATACTTGTCTTTACACTCATCACAAGGAGCAGCCAATATTCGTCTATTTGTCTGTCTCTGTTCCCCTTGGATGGCAAGATCCTGGATGGCAGGGGTGGTCTTTGGTTTCCAAATCCTTACCAATTACCATCATGCTTAGGGCATGGTTGGTGCTCCATGAAATATGCTTATAAGTGAATGAAAAATTGTGAAAATGTTTTGGCATAATATTAACAAACTATAAATAGACTGATGTCTCTACCTCACTCCCCCAAAATCACTCATCTCCAGTTTTCATGAACCCATTTTTAACAGACATAAGTCAAGACTTAAACAATGGTGGTTAGTGAGGCCATGGGACTCTGTATTCAGGCACACAGATACAGGTGTTAGGCAGAGCTGGAGTGTGAATTTTGGCCCTATTGCTTACTAACTGTGAGTGCCAGGTATCTTACATAACCTCACCAAGGCTAAGTCTTCTTCTCTGCAAAACAAATGAGTATATACATCATAAAGTGTTTATGGGAAAAAGATGAGATGATACACGTAAAGCACAATGTCTCCTGTATAATGACTGCTTAATAAACATGAAAAATAGATTAAGGGTTAAGGTGTCCTAGTGAATGCCTGTTGATCAATGAATCAGTAAGTGTTTGAACACCCATCTATTAAACCTGCAGGAGGACAAGAGAACCCAGGGTCACCATCTTGATGGAGTATCTAGATTGTGTTCCTGAGGAACTGAGTAGAAAGCAGAGGAACACCTGATTCCTGTGCTAAAAGGAAGAGCAGCAGTCGACGGTGGGCAGCCCCATGGCAAAGGGATGTCAACACTCAGGAACCAAATGTGACACTGCAGCAGATCCCCATTTCCCCACCACTCAGATTGTTTTCCCTCATTGTACCATGTGGACTTTTCGTTTTCTCTGAAACGCTGGGTTCTCCCAGCTCCATGCTTCATCACCCAACCTCCCAGGTACCTTCTGGCCTTCTTGATTCACATACTGTGGGGTCCCTCAGGCCTTATCCAGGCCAGTTTTAAGTGCCCGAAACTGGTCAGAGTTTCACAGTGGGACTTAACAGATGTCTCAATCTGCAGCTGTGTGGTGCTCACATGGGTGATCGTAAAGATCAGTAGGCGAGGGAGCACAGTCCCGCGGCCCTCCTGGCCACAGCAGCACTTCAGCTCTGGATACTGATGAACCAGCACGTTCTGCAAGGAAGATTCCAGAGCTCAGGGCCCCTTGAGTGATGCCTGGCTCAGAGCTACTCCTTGGTCGCTCCTGCCCACCTTCCTTTCTGTCTCTTCTAGACTTCATTTCCCCAGAAGTCACTCCAAGACCCTCAAAGTGTATTGCCCTGGTGGCCCGGGTCAGAGTGTGCCATTGACCACATGTGCAGGGTCAGGCAAACCAGGGCTCATCACTTAACCTCTCCCTGTCCCCCGTTTAGTCACTTGCCCCAGGCTGAGAGTTCCCTGATGACTTACAGTAGCTCCCCTCGGACTTGGAGCAAGATTTTGCAAGGATCAGGCGTCCATTATTTTATTTTGCATCGTTATGTGATATGGCAGTAATGATAATAATGAGTGTGACTTGCTGAGCACTTAACATGTGCCTACAACAACCTTGTAAAAAGAAAAAAAGTAATATTCTCAATTTAGAAATGAGGAAACTAAAGTGCAGAGAAGTAAGTGGGTGCCAGGTCAAAAGGTTAGGAAGTGACGGAGCAGGACTTGAACCTATCACCCTCTGGCCAGAGGCAGAGTCACTGCTCCTTTACTCAGGCCCTCTCAGTGAGCATTGCTGAAGCAAGGAACACCCTGTATCTGTGCTGACTCCCAGCCCTGTGTGCAGTGATGAGGACCACCAAACACCACTGGAAATTTCTGGATACTGACATATCTGCCTAATGGTATAATTAGGCAAAATAAGTGACTTCCTTTAAAGTGTGTAGCATACAGATACAGAGAACAGAAAATGTTTATTGCATTGTATAAAATATCATGGTAATGATACTGATTTTGTCTTTCTTATCCCTTCTTCTAACTAGAGAAAGCTTTTCCAATCTTCCAAGCTTTCAATTTCACCCCACTCCTGCATGAATTTCCTCTGCCTGGTCACTGATCTCCTCCATGTGTCTATCAGCTTATCATGCTGTGGGGAATTGCGTGTTGCTGTGATGCTGAAAGGTACGCCACTGGTATTTCAGATACCTGCAGGGCCACCCATGGTGGACAGGTTTCAGCTGAGCTTCCTGACTACAGAGAAGGACTCAGCAGCCCACTCCCAAAACAATTAGCCATTGAAAACCCTATGAATAGCAGAGAAACTCTATTAAATATAGTGCTGAAAAATGAGTCCCCCAGGCTGGAAGGCATTCAAGAAACAACTGGGTAATATTTGCCTCCTCAAAGTAGAGAGATAAGAATGGAGTAAAACCCCTGGGACCTGCGTATGGTGTGACTCAAAATGAGAAGAAACAGTGTGTGCAACAATGAGTTCAAATATAAAAAGATCGTGTGCATGGCACAGTGTCAGGTAGTGTTTTGTTCTGTTGTACATAGAGTCACTATGAGTTGGATCCAACTCGATGGCACCCAACCACAAAGTCACTGATTTGCCTCTATGTTAGAGTACTTCTCCTGTATGGACCATAACATTTTAATACAGTTAGCTCTTCACATCCACAGATTCTGTGTCTGTAGTTTCAAACAATCACAGATAAAAAAAAATTAATAACTGAAAAACATTAGGGTCTACACTTAACATATGGAGCATTTTTTTCCTTTTCATTATTCCTGAATAATACAGTGTTACAACTATTTACATAGCATTTACATTGTATTAAGTATTATAAGTAATCTAAAATAACTTAAACCATATGGGAGGGTGTAAGTAGGTTATATACAATTACTATACTATTTTATATAAGTGACTTGGGCATCCTTGGGATTTGATATTTGAGGAGGGGTCCTGGAATCAATCCCCTGGGATATTGAGGAACAACTTTACTTTCATTTTTCAAGTTTTTATTATTCATGCCATCTTCTCAGGAACTTTTCTGCTAACCTAGTCTGATGTTACAGCACGTCCTCTCCCCATTCGCTGTTTTATTTTTCTCCTTAGCACTTACACTACCCTGCGGAATCCACACCCTCTTTATTTACTGTGGTCGTCATCTGTCCCCCACATTACAGGGTAAGCTCCTAGAAGGAGGGCGCTCACTCAGATTTTCTCCCTAGCTGCAGTCCTCAGAGTGGCGCACTCACGATAGGGGTTCACTACCTACTGGCTAAACGCTTGGCAGCTTTTGTCTCCAGCTTGCTTCTGCTGAGCAGTTCTCTCTGCTCAACAAAATTATAGTGTTTGCTGTAGTTCAGATCAGGAGTGGCTCCCAAAGTCCTAAGTGTTAAAGACTTGTTCTCCCAGAGGGTCTTTTAGGAGATGGGGGAAAACTGAAGAGGTGGGGATTCATGGGAGATCTTTAGGCAATCAGGGGCATGCCCTTGAAGGAGATAGTGGGGCCCCAGTTCCTTCTTTTTCTACTCTTTTTTTTTCCTCCCCAGCTATGAGGTAAGCAGTTTTACTCTGCCACACATTTCCACCATTACTTGCTGCCTTACCACAGGTCCAGAGCAATGGGGCCCACCAATCATGGACTAAAAACCTTAAAACTGTGAGCCAAGATAAACCTTTCTTTATAAGTTTATTGGTTTATTGTCTCAGGTATTTTGTTACAGTAACACAAAACTGACTGACACAGTCCTCAAAGATGGTGAACAGATCTTATATATTCTCAAATTTTTCTACCGCACATTCAATCCACACATGATTCTAATCCGTACCTGATTTTGTAGCCCTCTAAAACTATTGGAGTGTGCAGCCATACCACTGTGGTATCAGGTCCTGTCAGATCTCAGAAGCTATGTAGGGTCTGGCCTGGTTAGTACTTGGATGGGAGACTGCCTAGGAAAACCAGATGCTGTACACCTGGGAGAAGGAGCTGGCAACCCACTTCCAAAAAACAATCAGCCATTGAAAACCCTATGAATAGCAGAGAAGCACTGACAATACTGTTTTGCCTGTTGTATCTAGGGTTATTATGAGTAGGACACCAACTCAATGGCACCTAACATCAACAAAACTGTTGGAAGGGTACAGATAAGATGGGAGAATATACGATATATCTTCTGTAGCCCCACAACACTTCAGGAGATGCTAGTCACATACAATTTATTTTAAAATCCACTTGCCTGATGGAGTAGCAAATTAAGCAAAATTGAGAGACATAAGCCGTAGATTGAGGGATGTGGATCTTTTCATCATTGTGACTTGCCCTCTGCTCTGGAAAGTTTTAATCTGCCTGGCAGGCAACAGAGCAGAACCAGTTATGATAAAAATTGGTTTCTTTTTTGTTCTCCAAGATTAGTTATTGGTGACCCTCACATACCTTCTCAAACATTTTTCTCTTCTCCTAACCTTAGAAATTTATTGAGTCTCTCTGTACCTATCCCTCTGACGGTTTCCTATGTTGAGTGGAATTGAGTATATTCTACAAATTCTTGTACCTGCCTGGGCCAGGTGAGGAGGCACATTCTCCAGACCTTCGCAGCAGTGAACAGTTTCAGCAGCAGAGAGGTTTCGCACCCAGACGTGCCTTCCTGGGACTGAGTAGTCACGTGCTCCCGGCACTATGCACGGCCTGTGCCAAGCGTCCTCTCAGATTTCTGTGGCTGTCTCACCTGCAGTGTGCATGTGCGCGTGCACGTGTGCCTGCATGTGTGGCGAGCCTGCTCTGCCTGATTCACCACCCTCCGATGAGCTGGCTCCTCAGGGATCCCACATGTTGAAATCCCGCTGGAGGAACCAGCCTCAACCCTAGGAGAACTCTCAGTGTCAGTCTGAGGATTAGCTCCATTTGCAACCACCCAAATCAGGCCACAAGTTACAGTGGTTAGACAATGAAATCATCCTTTCTTCTGCTTTCGGTGGTTACTATTTTTAGCTGCATTGAATGGCCAGGAAGAACCTGTGGGGAAGGTGGCCAGGGCAGCAAAGACCAATTTCCTGGCTTAGGAGCCCACAGCCCTGGGATTATTTCCTGTTTGCCAGAGGGGAGCTGTGTTTGTGTGTTTGGGAAGGGCTGTTATTCCCTTACAGTTTTAAGGTTTTGCAACACTGCGAGGAAGAGAAAGAAGAAATCGGCTCTGCCAGGCTCAGCCCTCACAGCAATTATGTTTTCTGCCATGTGGGTGGAGGGGGGAGAGCAGGAGGGAGCAAAGGAGAGAGGAAGGAATGGAAAAGAAGTTAGCTTCAGTGGAGCAGGATATACTTAAAATTCTCCCTGCCTGTTATCCATCCAAAAACTGGCTTCTGCATGGGTGTGGGAGCCACCACAACTTCATAAATATTTATATTATCTGGCAGATTCATACAGCCTGTCTCTAACAATGGATTATAAATGAAGCTAAATGAAATGCATTCCCAGCCCATGGGAAAGGGTCTTAAATAAATTTATTTTTTGTTTGTTTGTTTTGATAAAATGTGGTGTGGAGACAGGGTGCTGGCTGAAGCATCATGGATAATCACAGTATGTGAAGCAGATGTGAATCCAGGCAGGAGCCAGATGACCCAGACCAGAATGGGACATTCTGGAAAACAGCCAGTGGCTCCACCTAGCCTGACCATTCCCAGATCTTGGTGCCCCAAAGAGCAGAATGCTGCTTCAGGACCTCACCCATCCTCTATCCACAATGGCTTTCAATTTTTTGGAACCTGATGGCTTTAGGGAACTTTTTAGCTTTTTGATGGCATCAACCCAGAGCAACTCACTTTGCCCAAGGTCTCTGAGTATTGAAACCTATCAGGTTTCTGGAATCAAAATGGAAAAGTCATGAGGCCAGACCCAGGGTTCCGTTTCCTTTCATCTCCCAATTGTATTGCAGAAGTTTGTTCTTGCTAGGTGCCATTGTGTCAGTGTCTTACTCATAGCAACCCTGAGTACAAGAGATGAAACACTATTGTCAGTGCTTCTGTGTTATTCATAGGGTTTTCAATGGCGGATTGTTTTTTGGGAGTGGGTTGCCGGGTCCTTCTCCCAAACCTATAGCTCCTGGTGTTCCCAGGCAGTCTCCTATCTATGTACTAACTAGGTCCAACAATGCTTAGCTTCCAAGATCTGATGGGATTGGATGCCACAGTGGTAGGGCTGCAGGCATTGCAGAAGTTTATTATTTTCTAAATAGAATATAGGCCTAATGGAATTTCATTGGCCCATGTGTATATCCACAGGTACACTTTGCTAACTCCCTGGGCTTTAGTTTTCTTGTTTGGAAGATGTTATTGTTGTTGTTGTTGTTGTTGTTGTTAGGTGGCCTTGAATCGGGACTGACTTCATAGCAATCCTATGTACTACAGGGTTTTCAATGACATATTGCTTGGGGATTGTTTCGGGGGAGTGGGCTGTCAGGTCTTTCTCCTGTTTCTGAGGTTGCTGGGGATCAAACCCAGGACCTCAGAGAGCACAGAGCAGCAATCTACCAACTGAGCTAAACCCCAGCTCATTTGAAAAATAAGGATATTGAAACAGGAGTTTTTCCAGCTCAAAAATTCTACAATGCAACAAAAATACATTTGATATTATGCCTCTAATCCCACAGCTATTTCATAACCAAACCCAGCTAATTTTTTCTCTGTCTTACCGCCTGTTTTAGGGCCTCTTGTCACTGTCCACACTAGTTCTGCCCTTAAGCTTCTCAATACTAAGGCATCCGTGTGTCTTCTTAAGGATTTATTTGGTTTTAATTTTTATGCTAATTTATACGACACGAAGCAACTCAGAACAAATAGCTTCAAGGAGCATTTCTTCTCGGCTTATTTTGCTGATGACTTATTCTCCAACGAGTGACCTCTCTAGGTTTTCATTCCCACCTGCAAATCTGAGGGAAGGTGATGACTTATTCTCCAACGAGTGACCTCTCTAGGTTTTCATTCCCACCTGCAAATCTGAGGGAAGGTGACTTAGTCAAGAAATTCTATTCAGTTTTGCGGTGCTGGGAATTGAACTCGGGACCTCAGGGACTGCGGAGTGGTTTGGAAGATGTTATTGTTGCAAAGCTGAAATATTCTCCACAGAGGTATCACTTGGTT